>CM031235.1:937112936-937462936 GCA_018340775.1 Taxus wallichiana var. yunnanensis | reverse complement strand
ATCCAATACTTTAGAACAAGCTTGGAATTTTCAAAGAAAGGATAAAGGTTTGGTAATCCAAGAAAATCTTCTTCTCGATGATCTAGACCACATATGATGAAAAATATTTTTTTGAATTATACACATAGTTGAATCTATTCCATTCCCATCTCTCCAACAAAGGAGGGGTTGGAGAAAGGGACTTTTGTATCATTTAGTCTTTATCCATTAAATGGAAGAATAGAAACACAAAAAAATCAATGTAACAATTTTAAGCAAATGAATATTAATTTGTAATCGTGAGAATGAAATAATTTTAATTTTATTTATATATTATTTATTTATTAATGAAAAAAACCAAAGTAATGTATTGGGAGTACAAAATTTAAAGGTTTCGTGTGAAGGAAATTATTTTAAAATAAGTATATACATTATTAAGTGACATTGTTGTCAAGTTTTGTTCTGGTAAATGTCATGACTAGGAAAATCTATGTGAAGGTTTGTGTTTGTCTACTCCAAGACTCAAATAAGCTCTCTCATATTTGCAAAAATTTTATTTGATCCCATAGAAAATAGGAAACAATGTCTTTCCTTAATAGGAAGGAAAATTTAGGAAAACAGAAGTTTAAATTAAATGTGTTTTGGGACATATAATAAACCAAATAATTGATGAACTATTTGTATATGTGTAATCTCCCTCCATGGTGTATAATATAGAAAATAAGAAATCAATAATTGCAATAATTCACTATCCAAATAAACCAATTGAATGTATTGTCCGAATCTTCCCTATAAATGAATGATTTAATGATTTCTTGATTTAGAATGTTCCAAAAAATGTTCAATAGAATTTTTGATTCTCTGTAATTCTTGGATTCTCTCTTAAATTCCAATGATTAAAAATATGATCTTGTTTATTAGAAGGTAAATTATCAAATGATATAGAATGCCTCTATATTTAAAAACAATTTGAATTAAAATTAGTAATTGTTTTCCCCCAAATGACCTCTACTAATAAAAATAAAAAGTATGTGAACAATGAAAAAGGACTCTCAAGCTAGAACACACCATAATAACACCTATGAGGAGCATATAGATACATTCTCGTGAGAATATGAATATCTGAAACAAAACCAACAAAAGATAGAAATACTTGTGCAAGAAAAAATAATACAAAGGGATATATATATTGAAGGACTATGATAGCTAGAAGGAGACAAAAAAAGATCATGGATCATAAAAATGAAAATTGCAAGAATAATCCCTAGTTTGGACCAATAATAAATAAAGAAACAAATATGTTAAAATAACATAGTTAAAAAAATTTAAAAATCTAAAGAACCATATGTAGGTGTCTATATTTCCCCACTTTGGTGTGTGTGCACATACATGCAAAAGTAAAAGAAGACAATATATGGATAAAAAATTATTTGTGTCTAAATCTATTGAAGAAAACTCTAACGTATCTCTTAATTTGTAACAAAATTAGTTATTTTTATACACACACATGTATGAGTCCCATATAATAATATGATGAATCTAAAATTTAAATTTGATATCACCTAATTCGGATAAGAGGTGGGTATGATTCCCATATCGAGTTATGTGTCTCCAAACATGTGTAAATCATGCACCCACTTGTGGGAATAATATTTATTAATAAATTTAAGCTAAACAAAAATACAAGTACTAAAAAAATGTTACATAATATCATGATTGAATCCCTTTGCAATAATATGGGGTGTGTCCTAGGTGTTTCCCCTTATATTCTAGTATGTGAGCTATAAATGCCTTCCCTTATTTGAGAAACCCAAGTCACGAATAAATGTGATGAGTGAGATATAATACCCTCTTTTAAGGTTTTTGGTGAGCATATAAAGTACATATCTCAAATGAAATGAATTAAAACTCACTAGCAAGACAAAATATAAAGGAATTGGTATACAACATAGAAATACATAGGCTTCACCATATGGATGTTATAATTAAGTTTCCCCATATGAGACTCTGTGATATAAAAATATAACATCCAAAGTAAATATCTCGTGTGGGATCAAAAACTAAACAATATAGTGCCTCATGTCAATATTTCTTAAGTATAAAAATAAACATACATCTATGAAATCATATTTATATTCTAGAATATTGGAAATGTGTCAGTATATGTGTTATGAATTACACTCCACACAATTTACACTGTCTATATTGTGATGTAGAATGGGAGAACTAATTTGTTTTTGGATCCATATGTTTGTTTTTGGGTGCTTTTAGCACATTTTTATATAACCCATAGTGTTAGTATTCATTATATTGTAATGTCGCTTGGATATGTCCTTATTGATTTTCCTACATATGCTTTATGCAACTTAAAAAAATTATAAGAATTTTTTTGTCTCTTATATCTTCCCAACATTATCTAGATTCCCTTGGACTAAAATAATGTAACTTGCACTTGTGCTAATTGCATGTGTAAAAGGAACTACAAATCCATAACAAAAATTGACCTTATCTTGTGTAATAATTTTCACACAAAAATGTGTGCATATTGTGGAATATTTAGTCACATGTATAAAAAAATTTAGAATTATAGAAAAAATATAAAGATTATATGGAAACTTACTTTTTCAACTTACTAAATTTTCTCATAACCGCATACAATGTCTAATGCTTCATTTCTTACACCCTTTGGATTCATTTCATGAATATTTTCTAATATGCATTACATCCAATCAATATTAGGGTTCTTTGAACATATTTTGTGAAGTTTAGGTGGTATTTATTTTCATAGATAACATCATCTCCTATCAATCATTCTAACTCTCATGGATAACCTTATCTTCTTTATAATTTTCAAGCCACAAAGTCATTTATAAATTATTGAAGAGTATGATTCGATTCCAAGCATATCTCCCAACAAGACCTAATAATCATACATAATAAATAAGAAAATTTATCGTTATAAATTTATTATGTATTTCTGTGAACTAAAATACACACCAATCTTAATCTATTTTTCTATTCAAAAAAGGTTTCCGTCAATCTATCATTCCACAATCAACATAAAAATGTGAGGTGCCTATATAAATTCAGCTCCAAGATATTTTGACATGAAAGAAATTGTTTCTTGAATTATGTAATTGTCTATTATGGGTAGTGATGTGTGTTTTATACATTCAAAAAGGTAATGGAGAACAAGTATCCTATCATTTTAGGACTTGAAGATATGATACATGAGTTTTTCGTATGTGGGATTTCAAATGGCAAACTACTACGGAGCACTTGTATGTGCTCGAGGTCTCTTAGACAAAATCTATAATAAATATCCCATAATTCATCCAAACCATGAGTATACAAAATCAAATGAATATTTACAAATGTCAAATGTAAAAAAATATATAAAAGAGGATATATGGGTTGCGTAAGAAAGAAAGGAATCAAAAATCAACCTTGTGATCTTGAGCTCAAGTAATCATTTATGAAATCTATAATAAACAACAAACAAAAATTGAACCCACATTTCACTCTAATTTAAGCATATGTCGTGAAAAAGTATAAAGGAAAATCTTATGAGTATATTGTTGACAATTTTTGCCCCCCATGGGCCAAAATTCCCAACAAGGTCCTAAAGAAGTTACAAGATCCTGAGTGGGCCCCGCAGGTGTAAGAAGAATCAAAGGTGTTTTGAAGGCCTTGGGAAGCAATTGTAAGTGTTTTGGAAAATTCAAAATGCAATCCAACCATTGAGGGTCATATTGGTTCATGGTCCCCATTACAGTGCAAAAACAGTCTCTCGACCTCAAAAAATTGGTGAAAAATGGCCCATGATGAGAAATTTAGCATTTTGGGGTTCTAGGCACCCATTCTCTTCCCCTTGGTTGAGAATTATGAAAAAAATATCCTAGAATGAAAAAATCAACAAATCAATGCTCTATTGGGGCTTGCAGGAGAATCGAGCTAAAAAACGGCTCGTTGAGTAGCTCGGTGGATACTTGGCGAGCGCACCTATCACACACGGTAGGGGCGAGTTAGGATTGGCTCAATCGAGCCACTCCATGGCCAGCTCATGGGGGTTGAGCTTGCTTCACCGAGTTGTGGAAGTGTTGGCTCGGACTCGGATAATCGGCATCGGCAAGACGGGGAGTCTAGAGACAACCAAGGATGGAGCTCGTTCCAACGATGTAAGGAAAAATGAGATCATGAATGATCAATCTCTATAGTGTCTAAACGGAGAACTAGGGTATTGATCTCACATGGGAAGAAAGAACAAGATCAAGCCATTCTCGCAACATCTTGGGAGACCAAGCTATTTTGAGGCACACAAGGAGGATGAAGGTTTAGGGCCTACGACAAGGGAACTAGGTTCAACTTGGCTACAATGGAGTGCACGGTGAGTCAAGGAAAAAGTGATGGTTCCAAACCCACAAATAAAGTAAATGGTCAAGCTCCCTAAGCTCGGCCAAGTGGAACACATCGTGAGGGTAATGTCTATACGGATAGACCGGGTGGGAAAGCTGAATCAACTTGGCTCTATGGGAAAGGAGAAGGCCCGACTCGATAGTATAAACTTTGAGGTGCAAATGAGTAACTTACTTAGGTGAGTTGAAAGGAGGATGAATCCCAAGCCGAAGTCTTCGGTCTTGGGGTTTCGAAAATTCAAAAGTATCACCACCCCAAATGTAAACATTTCATGAGAGAGCTCCAAAACCTCGAAAACCGAAAGGGTTAGGGTGACTTGGCGAGGTGTGAATGTTTTTCAGGTCAAATATCGATTCATAGGTCAGCGTAGGTGAGTTAGTTCGAAGGTCGAGGCAGTAAAGAACCCGAAGGGTCCGAAATACAAAAAGTGTGAAGCAATAATTGGGTCACCTTCTAAACATCCACAATGGTATCATAGTAATCTCGGAAGTGCAACAATTCTTTCTCTCTCATAAAAGAAATTTCTTGCAAACCTTCTCTCCTTGATAAAATGTCTCAAAAAAACATATACATAGAATTTGATGGGTCACAAGCCAATAATCAATAATTGTTATAGTAGACTCTTCCCAATTAACTCTAACAAGAGTTCTTAAACGAGATATTTCCACTAAAAATTACATATAAGTCAATCAATGCTTATAGCTTGAGTGCCAAATTTATTAATAAAAAGACCAAAAAAATATGTGCAATGAGGAAGCATTAGAAATCAAGAAACAAGGCCCAAATGCAGACATCTAACCAATGAACACATCCCTCTATACAATATGTCATCCTTATTTTCCTCTTGTGCATGTTTTCAATGTACGAAGTCGCGTTTCTATTAAATTTTGATGAAAATTTTCACTTCAAAAAGGAACAGTATCTCCTCAAAATCCTAAAAAAAAATAACAAGTAAAGTATCATATTTTATTGATAAGATTGATTGATATTTTATCTAAGCAATAAAGCCACAAACTTCAATAATTAATTGTTTATACGGTTATACTTTTTTATTAGATAAGGTAAAAAATAGGGATCAGCTCAGGGGCCAGAACAAGAGAGGAACACAAATAGAAACAAACAAGAAAGAAAAATCTAGATAAGGGTCCCAGAAAAGTGAGTTAAACAGGCTTAACTCTTACAACGTACAGGATCTGGACCCCCAAAAGGACAAAAAAGACAAAGAAAAAATAGGGCATCATAGTTCACCCAAAGTCCAAAAAAGTTTAGAGACCTACAAAGCCTCCATGACAAACAAAAACTCACCAGAGGTCCCATACCAGCAACAAATGACCAGGAAACTAGAAACAACCACCATCTATTCCTCCTCTGAGCTGCTAATGTGGAGGTTGAATCTCCTCCTTTTCTTTTCTCCTTCGATCTCCTCCACTCTGTCCAAAAGCACTTTTACCTAAGTGTAGATGATACTGTCCAAGTTAATGCACCAAACTAAACACAAAAACCCATCAAATGAAATTGATACCTGATGGACAAGATCTGAAGATGCAGACGGATAAGGAAGCCAATATAGATGAGACGGGCGCACACGAGCAATTCGCACAGTAGATCCGAGTAACCTGCAAGACACCGATGCTTGACAGAAAAAGACCACGTTAAAAGGTATTTAGGTGGACTGCCCGAGAAGCGGTCCGGAAGTGATAAGCTTCCTCGGCGGATGTCAGTCCACGTTTTCAATTAAGCAGAGAAGCATACATGATAAAAGATGTACGTATAGGACTAGATTTTATGATCAAAGTAATAAACAGAATCTAAACAGCAGACAGAAAGCAATAGAAAACAGGAAACTGTGCAAACAAACTGGATCTATGTTACCCGTGTCCTTTTTACCTGTCTGCAGTATGATCGGCGTCGATTATGTAGAATCGGCGTCGACTGGAACAGATCGGCGTCGACTGATGTAGATCGGCGTCGATTTAGATCAAGGCCGACTGATTTGGATCGGCGCGATCCGAGGCAGCGTGCGAAAAGGTTTGAGAATCAGAAAACAGAGGCAAGATCGTCAACGTCTGCAGGATCTGCAAATGCCGGAGAGACACTGGCCAGGGTCCACCTGTGCTGGATGCAGGAACACAGTCACCAGAGAATCAATGGAGACGTGCAATGCTGATGTGATAAGAGCAGAGTAACGGTGCTCCTCTCAGGGATTGATTTGGACAAGATTCACTTTCACTCGATAGATTAAACTCAAAATTGATGTTCGGAACTCTCTCGTTCTCTCTCTTACAATCTCAGGTTCAACCGTAATCGAAGTTCGGGCTTCTATTTGTAATCGGCGCCGACCGAGATTAAATCGGCGCTGCTGCCGAAAAATTGGCCGACCGAGTACTGGCCGGCGCCGATCGGGAATGACTTCGAAATGGCCAAACGGAGTTTTCGGGAATATGAGAATGATCCTATCATCCCAAGTACGGGAGATATCCCGCGACTCGGTTTGGGAGGAGGAGAAATAGGGGGGATATATGGATAAAATAGATATGGGGTAGATAAGTGGTTAGGATATATGTAAAAAGGTGTAATTAAATAGTTAATATTTAATTACTCATGGGTAAAATAAAATGGGCTGAATTAAACTTAGGATAGGTGTTTAAAACACAAATTGATTAATACTCCAAGGGGGTAGTGGTGATATAAACGTGCCCCAGGTTACCTGAGAAGGTAAACGAATGTAAGAGACACTAAATTGAGTAACCAATTTTAAGTGTCTACATTTTGCCCCTTTTTGTCAAGTAACTTGCGATAAGCAAAGTTGTGAGACAAAAACAAGGAGGTGGAAGAAAAGAAGAAAAAGTGATGATGTGATCCCCCTCAAACTAGGGATGGGATGGGTGATAGAACAGACGATCCCAAGTTTGAAAGAGGTAGATGAAAACGCAGGATGCCCCAGTCGGATGCCTGGAGTAGATCTGATCATTAACGATGCACAAAAATAAATAAAGAGGCAGCAACCTAAGGGACTCACATTGGTAGGGCAGTCTAGACGGTCTCCTTATGAGACGACGTTAGTACCTACAGACCCATGAGTGTAAGGAGGACTGCAAAATAGTCAGCCTCTAAAGAGTGACACATTGGTAGGGACAACTAGACGGTCTGCAAGGCAGACGACGTTAGTGCCTACAGACCCGTGAACCCTAAGCGGCCAAAAAAGGCGAGTGTCCCACGCAAAGGGAACAAACTCGAAATGGATTGTAATATCGACAAGATGTGCCGAAAGGCAATATTCAGCGCACAATAATGATCAGATAGATAAATAAGCCAAGCATCAACACTATGGCAAAGAGATATGGAAAATCGGCGGCGATCACAGTAATCGGCGCCGACCCAAGTAAACGGCGCCGACCAAAAAATCGGCGCCGACCGATCTTAAGCACATATAAATATGCGAACGGAAAACGTAAACGATTTATTTACACCGTGACGATTGATTCAGAGAGAGTCAAAAATTGGATTTGAGCATCATGGAAGCCTCTGGAAGCGGTCAGAAGTGGAGGAGGACACGACCTGGGGTAAGTGGCTTCTCCTATTGCATTATTATTATTATTATTATTTTTGTTTGATTTTTTTTTTTTGGAAGGCCGGGTTCTGATTCAAGTCCGGCCAGGCAATCGGCGTCGATTGGTATAATCGGCGTCGATTGTTGTTAAAGCGGCGCCGATTGAATGCAATCGGCGTCGACTTTTTTAGATCGACGTCGATTGTGTATAATCGACGCCGATTGAACTGAAGTTTAAATGATGATGATAGAATTTTGTTTTGGATGTTCTGATTTGGGTAAATATGAGACTAATATTGATCTTGATGTCGTGGATGCAGGCACGAGAGGTGCTACACATGAGGGATGCTATTCCCGAGTTACTAGAGACGATTCTCCCTGATGTGACTGATGCAGATTGGCGGCATTTAGAGTTAGCCGGGCTCGGGGGCTTCCGGTATTACAGACGAGTGCCGCGAGATGTAGAGTTGATGCGAGCACTAGTGCGATGGTGGGATAGCCAGACATGTACTTTTTGGTTCAGGACGGGTGAGATGACCATCACCCATGAGGATATATATAGGATTTTGAGACTGCCGATCACTGGGGATCCGATAGAGATCACGCCACGAGAGCAGCAGCAGAGGGCCCTAGTCCGATTGTATGGAGACAGGGCAGATGATTCAGAGATAGGGTCCGGCGGGGTGAGGATAGCCTCACAGTATAGACAGGATAGCCCCGGGAGCAGACGGACAGTTTTGATTCAGATGGCGATATCCTATTTCGCTCTGCCAGATTCAGGAGGTGGGAGATTCCCACTATTATTATTAGATTGCGTTTGCGACATTCTGCAGTTCAGACAGGTGTTTGCTTTTGCTGATGCTTTGATAGCTCAGATATATCACGAGCTATGGATGTATACCACTGGCCGGAGGACAGGTATTGATGTTAGTTTTGTGCTCCACTGCTGGGCATATGAGCATATAGCAGTTGATCGTGCCATCCGGCTTCCTGGATGCCAAGAAGAAGGGGGAGCTATTGATTATGGATTCCGGCGATGGCGGGCTGATATGGCTGCTGGGGATACAGGGAGATCGGTGGATTGGTATACTGAGCATTTCAGGACGCTGACACCGGATCAGGTTATCTGGAGGCCATATCGGGTATTTCCGACATGGGCTGGTCAGGATGCTCACTTGGTGGCATTGAGACGGAGCAGGGTGGTTAGGGGCCGCAGGCCGGATATGTGGGAGCGAGTCCCGTTTGTGCGAGTACTGAGACAGTTCGGCCTAGTGCAGATAAAGGTTTACTACTTACAGCCTTATAAAGTAGATAAGCAGGAGACTGATCTGCCGATTTTGATCCCGGCAGATCCATTGAGAGAGGCCCCACCCTCCACAGACAGTGATGATGACGTAGGGGTGGATGATGGTTATGCAGCATGGTATGCGACAGAGCTACCACGACATCTTCCGCATCTATAGATGCCGACGAGGAGGATATAGCTACGATGCTGGAGAGACTGGAGGGAGAGCATGCCACCTTGACATGTACACACAGTGGCTCGAGGAGACTCGAGCTCGGCAGAGGAGAGGGATGCCCTAATTTTGGAGAGAGACACCGCTCGCCAGGAGTGAGATACAATGATCCAAACAGAGGATCGCTATTATCGACATAGGGAGGCCCTCAGGGCCAAATATGGGGAGACAGGTACCATGTCGAGTCCTGGCACAGGTGGTACGACCTAGAGCACCACCAAAGCAAAGAAAGCAGCAGCAGCACCATTACGAGCACCGGGTACCGTGAGCTTGAGCACATATCAGTCTCTCCTCGCTGAGGTGAGATACTATGAGGATGCCTTAGCGCAGCATGCCCCACATGTGCCTCGGTACGGGGCGAGGAGGAGATCAGCGACGGCCACAGCGAGCGGGGCCTCAGGTGGAGGGAGCACCGGGAGAGACCGAGGTGGGCAGAGACCTCCAGCAGCAGGTGCGTCTAGCTCGATAGGCGGCGGCCAGGAGAGACAGCCTGGTCCAGAGGAGGGTGGGGGAGATAGTGTCCTCCATGCATCAGATTTTACTATATAGGGATTGATGTAGTGATGTGATGTAGCCTCGATTGGAAGGCATCCCATAGATGGCTTGATTGAAAGCCACCCATTTTTGTTGTACAGACACACATGTATATATAGATTCATCATTTCATTTGTCATATAATTGTTCTCATGCTTTTGATTTTGATATACATGGATAGATGTAGCGTAATTGTGATGGATATAGATATAGACTGATAGATGATGAATAGATGTGATTGGATAGATATAGACTTGATAGAGGATATAAATATATGTGATTTGATGTGTTTGAATAGATATAGCTTGATAGAGGATAAAAATAGATGTAATTTGATGTGATTGGTATGTGGATTTAATTTGGATGAGAAAATAGATATAGATAGATGTAATGTGACATGGATAGACAAATGATTAGACGATGTGATAGATAGATAGGAGGTAATATCTGGAATGGATTTGATATTTAATTAAATTTTGATAGATAGATAGATGAAATAATTGGAAAGACTCACGGTGAGAGTCAAGGACGTAATGAGAACGACCTGGATTAGAAATAAAGGAAATACACCCAAATATGAAGAAAAATGATAAGTCGGACTCCCCACCGACCATAAATAGAATCTGGATAGGAAACCAAAAGACCATGCATACAAGGCCCTATATAAGGTTAAAATAAACCTGACACTAACTAGCCGCAAACCAGATTTAGGATGGAAACGGAAAGAGCAGTAAGTAAGTATCTTGTCGAAATTTACAAGGGACAGAATACATGTTCATACTGGGAAAATAGGATTCTCCATATGATCGACAAAAGGTCTTAAATCTCAGCTTCATGATTTTGGCAGAAAAGCAAACTGATCAATGCGGGAAGTTTGCTAGATATGGAAAGACTGATCAATACGGGAAGTCTTTCAGCGATGCTAAAAAGTGTACAAGGCTGATCAATGCAAGAAGCCTTGAGTGTTCCTTTGAGAAACAGCCGTCCTTCAAGGGAGCGGTCTGTATTTTGAATTTTAATGATAGCCATCCTTCAAGGGCATGGTCTATATATTTTCTTTTTGATTTGTTTGATAATGTATGGATAGCTGTCCTTCAAGGGATCAGTCTATCTTTTTTGGATAGCATCTTTTTTTTTTTTTTTTTGGAAATCCTTTTGGAAGAAGCTGAGTTTAGACCTAAATAGATCAGATAGAGGGGAAGAGAACATAAAGAACACGCACTCATGCCCCGAGTAGATCCGATTAAGATAAGCACTTGGGACAGATGAAGCGGTGATTAAGGTATTCCTACCATGAGGAGAAACATATCCAAAAGAAACATGCAATGAGCAGAGCCGCGATACTCATATTTAAGGTAAAAGAGGCAATAGGCGGAGAACCACATAGTTCCGAATCACCATGAAGGTATATGACTAATTGTTAGATGGATGAAAGATCTGTCTTGCGACTAAGTTTGTGTAAGATAGATTTTAACAGTAGAAGGGCCGTAGATGCAAAGCATTAAGAGGTTCCACTTCAGGTATACCATCCATGGAAGACAAACGATAAGCCCCAGACCCATATTTATGAGTGATAATGTACGGGCCCATCCAGTTGGGAGCAAACTTACCACGTTGACTCCTTTCGAGTGTAGTGACATTTTGATTTTCTTTAAGAACAAGATCACCAATTTTGAAGTCACGGTGCTGCAAGTGCTTGTTATAAGCACGTTTGACATGCTCAAGATAGACTTGATGATGTTCAAGAGCGTTGAGACGCCGCTCATCTAATAATTCAAGTTGTGCTAGACGATTTTGACGATAGTCCTCATCGGAGACAAATTCTCTGAGAGAAACACGGAGAGATGGGATTTGGACTTCCAAAGGAAGAACAACCTCAGACCCATAGACGAGAGAGAAGGGAGTAGCACCCGTAGGAGTACGAATACTAGTCCGATAAGCCCAGAGAGCAAAAGGGATATGTAAATGCCAATCCCTACCAGCTCGACTAGTTACCTTTGCGAGGATATTACGCAAAGTTTTATTGGAAGCTTCGGCCTGGCCATTAGCTTGCGGATAGTATGGAGAGGAAAAGTTGAGCTTGATATTGAAAGCGTCGCAGAGGTTCTGCAAATCAACGTTCTTGAAAGACTTACCGTTATCTGTGATGAGTTTGTGTGGAACGCCAAAGCGACAAATGATGTGTTGATAGACAAAATCAACTATGGGTTTAGCCTTTGTTGAAGAAAGAGGGATAGCCTCCACCCACTTAGTAAAGTATTCCGTGGCAGTAATGATAGAATGATGACGTTGTGAAGAACGGGGATTGATGAGGCCAATGAGATCAAGACCCCATTGCGAAAAAGGCCACAAATCCGTTGCCGGTTGTAAAGCTTGACTAGGGATATGTGTAAGATTGGAATGTTGTTGACACTTGACACATTTCTTAGTGTATTCGCAGCAGTCTCGATTAAGAGAAGGCCAATAATATCCCAAACGTAAGATGCGTTTAGCCACAGCCAAGCCACTAAAATGTCCACCACAGATACCGTCATGGACCTCCCGGATAGCTTTAGATGATTCATGGGTTTTGAGGCACCGAAGCAAAATGCCATCAAAGCCGCGTTTGTAGAGGATCCCACCTAGGATAGTATAGTGATTAGCGCGTTGGATAAAAGATCTCCTACCATTGGAAGTCAGATCTAGAGGAAGCACCGAATGAGATAGAAAATCAACAATCTGTTGATACCACTCATCCTGGGTATCGGTTGTGACAAAGATGGATTAAAGTTAGTCAGCCAAGATGAGACGGTTGATCTAATCGCTGACATACCACATAAAGTCGCGAGTCTTCAGAAAAGGTGGGATAAGTGAAGCTAACAAAGCCATCAGATCCGCGAATCGATTCGCAAAGGCGAGGAATGGCTTCGATAGTGAATTTATCGAAAGATTGGAGTTGAGCAAGAACGATGTCACGATATTTTTGAAGGATATCATTCTTGCATTGATAGATGCCTGTGACTTGATTAACGATGAGTTCAGAATCACCAAAGATGTCAATATGACGAGCGCCGAGATTAATGGCATTTTGAAGACCCAAGACAAGAGCTTCATATTCGGCCATATTATTGGTGCACTCAAAGTTTAATTTGTGTGCGACAGGATAGGCGTACCCCAAGGAGGAATCATTACGAAACCTCGCGCACTCCCCTCACGACATTTAGATCCATCAAAGAAGAGCTTTACTTTAAATGGAGATAGACCAAAATCAATTTGTTGGATATATTCATCTGGGAATCGAGCAAGGGGGTTTTGAGTGTCCGAAGAGGAGCATCACTAATTGATCCGCAATAACCCGACCCTTGATAGACTTTTTATGGGATAAACTCGAGGTCAAATTCTGTCATAAGCATGAGCCAACGAGTGATACGATCATGTGATAAGGCTTTGCATGAATTGTCTTGAGTGGATTGACACTTGTGACAATGTAAGTTTTGTGATTAAGGAGGTAATGACGAAGCTTAGAAGTTGAAGAAGAGAGCACAACACAGCTTTTCAGCTTCAGAATAACGTGTTTCATACTCATGGAGGGTGCGACTGATGTAATAGACAGCTTGTTCTTTACCACAAGTGTCCCGATGCGAAATCATGGCTCCTAGAGCATGGTCAGTCATGAGATATAAAGATAGAAAGGCTCCCCCTCGCGTGGAGGTGTAAGCACAGGTGGAGAAAGAAGATAAGCTTTGAGATCATCAAAGGCCTTTTGGCAATGCTCATCCCATTCAAAATGAACATTCTTATGGAGGAGATGATGAAAAGGTTGACAACGGTCCGACAATTGTGAGATAAAACGACGCACCGATCAAGACGCCCTCGAGATCATGGAGTTGCTTTAAATTAGAAGGGGGAGGCATCTCAAGGATAGCTTTTATTTTTGTGGGGTCTACTTCAATACCCCTAATGGAAATGATAAAACCTAAAAGTTTACCAGTGAGAACGCCAAACACGCATTTAGATGGATTTAGACGAAGACAAAAGTGAATAAGCCTCTCAAAGAGAGGTGCAAGAATGAAAAGATGATCCTGACGACGTTTTGATTTACCAAGGAGATCGTCGACATAATCTTCCACAGTTTTGTGTAAGAGATCATGGAAGATGTAGGTCATTGCTCGTTGATAGGTTGCTCCTGCGTTCTTAAGACCGAAGGGCATGACACGATAACAAAAGGTCCCCCAAGGAGTTATGAAAGAAGTCTTATGTTGGTCTTCTGGTGTGATGAGAATTTGATTATACCCAGAGAAACCATCCATAAGAGAAAGCATCTCATGACCCGCAGTTAAATCCACGAGTTGGTCGATATTAGGTAGAGGAAAATCATCTTTTGGACAAGCAAGATTGAGATCCCGGAAGTCGGTACAAATTCAAATTTTCCCAGTGGCTTTAGTTACTGGTACTACATTGGAAACCCATTGTGGATAATCGATGGGTTGGATGAAATTAGCCGAGAGCAAGCGCTGTAACTCTTCTTTAACAAGCAGGGCTACTCTAGGGTGCATTTTACGCAATTTTTGTTTAACCGGTTTAATGTTGGGAAGAGTAACGATATTGTGAACCACGATATCGGGATCGAGTCCGGGCATATCCTCATATGACCAAGCAAAGGCTTGACGATGGTTGGAAAGAAAAGTGGTAAAATTTCCTAACTCCTGTGGATTAAGGGATTGGCCGACCTTAATGATGCGAGGGTCTTTAGAAGTCCCTATATTAAGGTCGACAGTGGCTTCGTTGAGAAGCGTAGACGTGTCAGAAGGAATGGTCTTAGGAAGATAGGAATCCTCTGCCCCCAGATAGGTGAGAACAGAATCATCATCCACGCAGTGGATAGTGTTGATAGTAGGAGAATCGTCTCCAACTATTTCAGGGAAAACTAATGGTATGGAAGTGGACGTGTCATTAGTCTTATAGGTTAGTGGTCCTAAGGAAATGGTATTGACTAAAAAAAAAGTTAGACGGGATGGAAATGGCGTCGTCCACATCGAGTGATGCTTCTGACCTAGCGGGAGAAGATGGTTCCTCAATAGGAAGAGGCTCATCGAGAACAGTGACGGTGGCTTTTGAAAGAGGTTTAAATCCTAAACCAAATTTTTGATGTGGCATGAGAGTTGGAATGGATGCGAGATCATGCACACCTTGTTCATATTTTCCCAGGCCAAAGCCCTTCCACGCGCATCGATATAAATAAGTTTTTGCAAACGTGGGATTCTGTAGACAATCGAACCCTGTTAAATAAGGTTTGGCCCTAGGAGGAGAATCCGGGCGATAGTGAGGCGTATCAAGACCACCGTAGATGAAATTAGTCTGTTGGTTGGGTAGACCAATAGTGACGATGCGACCGAGACCTGGCTGATATTCAGGTTGTTTGTCTGGTCTACCATACTCACTAGGTGTGAGATGGGTGTCAAAAGAAAGGAGAGGAAGCTCACCCAGTGAGAAACGCTGCAATGTCTCTTCTAGATTTTGTAAATCCGGTAGTTTGGTTGCAGGTATGGAAGAAGATGAGGCCCCGTCAGGAGAACAAGCATTTTCCTTTAGAGGGGCAGACCCTGTGGTCATGTCACATTGTGCGGAAGGAAAAGGATCTCCTGGATGAGTATAGATTTTGCCCTCATATTGATATTTTAAGCATCGATGGAGGGTGGATGGGACACAATGCATTGCACGAATCCAGGAGCGTCCGAGGATCATATTATAGTGGAATTTCCCTTCAACAATGTAAAAGAGTTCGTGAAGTAGCTTCTTACCTACTCGAATGGGTAGGACCACAGTTCCTAAAGTAACTGCTAGCTGATCGTTAAATGATCGAAGAGCGAAAGGCGGGGGTGACACTACGTTCTTTGGTAACTTAAGCTGTTCGAATGTGTGTGAGGAGATGACATTAAGTGCAGCTCCACTGTCGATCATAATGCGTTTTAATGTAGTGTTGTCGATCTGGACTGTGATAAAGAGGGGAGCCTCTAAATCCTCGGAAGAAAGGGAAGGAATTTCTGAGTCTTCAAAAGAAATGGTGGTTGATGGTCTATTCAATCCAACAACCATCTCGAAAGGCTGGGGCTCATCTGAATTCACTGCGATGCGACGCAGATTATCAATCAGAGCTTGGCGATGTTGCGGAGAGGATTGAATGAGGTCAAAAAGAGACATTTTGACCGGAGCCTGGGTGAGTTGTTTCATAACACTCTCCTCAACTGATACGGGAACTTGAGCCCGAGGTGCAGCACGAATGGAGACTCGGGGTCTCGAGGCTAATGAGGAAGGAGAAATTCCTTCGGGGGCTGCAGAAATGACAACCCGTGGTCGAGATGCTGTAGATGAAGATGGATTATCATACTGTTGGGTTCTAGTAGCGATATGGATTGTGTCGATTTGAGAAGGTGGAAGGTCATTTGGAGTGGAATCACTAGAAGTAGAGGTCTGAGTAGATCGTTGGGGCTCAGATGGAGCTATGATGACAGGAGATACTTGTTCCTCATCCTCTAGCAAAAGGTCACTTTCTTCCAAAAGGCTGTTGACAACAGATTGAAGAGCTTTACATCTCTCAGTATCATGACCCGGGGTACGATGGTAGGCGCAAATCAAATCAGAGTTAAACCAGGCAGGTTTAACTCCTTTAGGGTTATAGGGTTTAATCGGAGGAAGAGATATGGATGAAGATTGGATAAGTTGGCGAAGGATTTCAGTATAGAATCCGTTAGACAAAGATGAGGACAGGGATGATGAAGGCACCTCTTCCACTTTAACAGACTGCCGAGGTAAAAGGACTTGCATGTTAGGTTTGACAGTCTTTTTAGGGATCATCTTATTTTTTTGGACATCTGGAGGAGCAGCCCTGGGCACTTGAGGTGGAAGTAAGTGAGACATGATTGATTTCGATGGAGGAGGAGCCCCTAAAATAGATTTTGAAGATGATGGAGATGTGACAGGTGTCGCGGTCTTCAGAGGTAAAGGAGGCTGTTTGGTCGAAACTACTGATGATTTAGATAATGTCGATTTAGATGAGGAAGAAGCTCCCAAAGTAGGTCTAATCGGAGGAATAAAGGGTGCCCTGGTTTTTGGTAATGAAGATGATGATTTTGATAAAGGAGGTGACGTCCTTTTAATAGGTAAGTCCACTTTTCGAGGTGTTGGTGAAGAATGTGTTGTAGAAGAAGATGATGGTTTTGATAAGTTTGCAGGAGAAGACGCCTTCTCAGTGGATAAATCCAATCTTTTATGAGGCGTAGATAGAGATTTTTGTGGAAAGCACCCAGATTCTTGAACACGTGAACTATAGGCTTTCCCTTTTCAGGGATGGTGACAATTTCAACCGCATAAGGTGATTGTAACCTTTCCGGAGAGAACAAAGGGGGAGATGCTGATGATGCAATGTTAGATTTTGGTTGTCTCGGTCTAAGTTCGGGAACCGAGTGTATAGGTGTCGGTGCTACCTCTTTAGATTTTCCTTTAATGGGCGAAGCAGCATTGGTGATGGAAGAAGTGAGTGATGAAGAAGCAGCTCCTTGCAAAGGAACTACTTCTGGTACAGTAATTGTGGGTGAAACTACTGTAGGAAAGGAAACAGGAAGAGTCAAAATCGAAGACGCTTCCATTGAAGTTGGTACAACTATAGGTACATTTACCAATGGCATAGTCGCAGCAAAAATGGGAGAAACAGAAGTAGGTGTATCCGCAGTGGAAACTCGAAGGGATGTAATTGCCTCGAGCACTGAAAGAATGTCTGACGATGAGACAGATGAGGATGACACTGTCTCGGGTATGGATGGAAGGTCAGACAAAGAAGCGGAGAGAGATGAATCCGTATCTAGCAATGTAGGAATATTCGAAGACGAGCTATTTGAAGATGGTGGAATCCCAGCGATTAGCGAAGTAGAAGGAGGTTCTGATTCGGTCGATGTGTTCGCAGATGGCTTAGTTTCAGAAGAAGATTCTTTAGTAGAGATGAAGCTGATAGTATGAGTGTTTGGTTTTTGAGACTCTGAAGCATTATGGTTCGGGGAATGATTAGGAAAAGGTTGTTTAAAAACATCCAGTGCCTGATTTGGGGGAGCATTTGGGTTATCCAGAATGAGCTCACCTCTATCAATGAATTTCTGGACAAGATTTTTGAAGGTCTGACATCGTTCAATGTCATGACCTTTGGTTCTATGATAATGACAGAAATCATTTTCCCTATACCAGAATGGACGTTCTTGGTTTTCATCAATATTCCTAATGGGGGGAAGTTCGATCATGCGAACTTCCAACATTTTCTCTAAGATAGAAGCATATGATTCTCCCAACGAAGTGAAAGATCGAGATGACGAGGACCCTTTTCGAGAAGATGAGGAGTCTCTCCGTGGTGTTTGATTAGAAGTATTATCGGCTCGTGATGTTTTTAATACGATAGCATTGGTGGATCCCTGGTTCTTGTCTTTAGAAGTGGAAGGATTTGATTTGGTAAACCGAGAAAAATCTGGTTTAGACTTAGAGCGAAGTTTTAACTTCCCTTGTTCAATGGCGCGAGACTCAAGTTTGCGTGCCATCGTAAAGGCTTCTTCAAATGTATGAAAGGTCTGGATCCTTAAAGTGGAAGAAATATGATTAGCACAAGATCGAGTAAACAACTCGATCTGTTGGGGTTGAGGAAGGGAGAAAGACAATTGATTTACTATCCCTCTCCAACGAGTGACAAAGTCTGCAATAGACTCATCATCGAATTGACGAATGTTATAAAGATCTGTGATCGAGATCTTATGGGTGATATTTATTGAAAAGTTTTCAACAAACATCTGAGCCAATTGAGAGAAAGAAAACAAGGAATGTTGAGGAATGTTGTTGTACCAGTCTAAAGCAGGACCTGCTAGAGACATAGGAAAAGTACGGAGCATAAGCTCCTGATCTTGGACTATGAGGTAGCAAGCATGTTTGAATGCTCGCAAATGCTGTTGAGGGTCCTCCCGACTATGGAATTTTGAAAATTTAGGAAGTTCCCATTGGGGAGGATAAGGCTTAAAAGCCACTGAGGGATGAATGGGTTCATTACACACTTCTTCAAAAGAGTATGAAGGACGAGCCCCTTTGGTGGAGGCTTCCAAGTCTGCGATTTTCTTGAAAAGAATTTGAACCACGTCAGATTGAGGAGGAGGCACAGTGGCATGTCCTACATAGGAAGCAAATGGTGGATGTTGTTGAGGTGTCAATGGGGATTCGTCTGTTGATTGATAGGATGATAAGAGGAATAACCAGGCATTCTGGGTGACGCCTGGTGAGGTATTTGCTGTGAAGGAGCCTGTGTATAGGCAGGCTGTGGGATAATAAGTGGTTGAGAAAATGAAGGTTGGATGACGGACGGAGCCTGTGATTGGTGGACTCCTATGCTTGTTGACTGAATCGGAATAGATTGAGGAACATGGGTGTTGATTTGATTGGACATGGTGGGGAACAAGACCTGAAAGAGGCTTTTTACTGCCGGATTAGTTATTAAGGGCGCCGATGCTAGAGGATGGGCGAAGGTCACTGTTGCCGGAACATTGGAAGAAAAACCCACTGGAGGACGAGAAGCAGGAACCAACTGACTAGTCGAAGGGGGTTGACTCATAAAGAGGTACTGACCCTGGGATACAATGGACGACATAGATGAATTAACAGCAATATGTGGGTGCGCAGACGCACCCATGATAGCCAGAGAAGAGGACTTCTCAGAAGTAGGTTGTGGAATAGTCGAGGTAACTGCGGCGTTAGGTATAGGTAAGACTATTTGAGAACTAGTCGATACGGTCGGTGGAAGAGAAAAAGGAGGCACAGGTGCGCCACCCTCTTCCGTGGCTCGAGGTGAGAAAAATGATGCTAACTGTTCTACAAAAGCCTGGGATGGTTCACGAGGATAATCGTACACTTGTTGGATTGGTGGTCCTTGATCAGATATTTGGATAGATTTGTGTACTAGGTAGTCCATGAGGGCTACCGGGTTACGATCAAGGAGTGCCTGAAATTCAGGATCCCCACGAGGAACATACTCTAAGTCAGAAGCAGATGATATTTCTAAAGGACTAGGGGAAGCTGGACGTGATGGGGTTGCTTTGGCTTGATAGAAAGGATTATATGACCAGGATGGGGAACCAACTAACAGTGGTCCCGAGGAAGATCTGGGGGGTGCCGAAACATCCACACTAGTGGTGATCTCGGAAGAAGAAGGGGCCAGTTGAGCCATTCTTCTAGATTGTAACCGAGTAATGACCGTCATAAACACGCAGAAAAGAAGATTGACCTAACTAATGCATGACAATTCAAGCAAAAAGCAGTGATTATCTCCTTTAATTTTTGATGCTTTTAAGAAAGAAAATATTAGGGAAGGCTTTTTAGAACAGGAACTACTCAGATAGCCAAACTAAGGATGGTTTGGGGAATGTTTGGTGAGGAGTCCCGAAGGCACTTCAGTAAAAGACCAGACGTGGCTGATATAGGGGCCTACCCCCGCACTTCACACACCGCTGCGATAAGGGAGTCGGGTGCTTTGCCAATATATACCAGAACTTCCGTGAATTTATAGCGGCCCGAGTACCGCGTAGGCTCTTCCTCTTGGATGTCACTTCCAAGTAGGCGAGGCCAGGGAAGGAATTTTTGTTTAAATGCTTTATACCTAGTGATTTTGGCTTTGTGTGCAAGGGTGAAAAATAAAAATCAAATAGTGTCACTACCGATTTTGATCAATTTTCCAGCCTAATTAAAACTAGATGAGAAACATACAACAACAATGACAAAGAAAAGTTCTTTTTAAGCACTTAAAAACGAAGTGTTTGATTTCGATGAAGACAAGTCAAACAGATTCTTTCCCAAATGCGATTAAATTCCTTTTAAGCACCAAAAATTGAAATGTTTGGATGTGATAAAAAACAAACAAATTTTTTTCTTTTTTTTTTTTTAGTTCCTAAAAAGAGAAAACACCGTAAAAGAGAAATACCTGTAGATTTAGCTCTCCAAGGTGTGTGGACTTCAAAAAGCGTTGTTGAGCTCTTCCCCTCGAACAATCCCACGAACAAGCAAAGTGCTCCGCAAGAAAAGGTTAAGCAAACACCAAACAAGATCCGGAAAGATATATCCAGATAATGGTGAAACGAAAAATTTCTATTTTAAGGAAATAGAAAAATTTCAAGATAACGATTTCGCATAAAAAGCAAGATTGAAACTATGAAAGGAAATGCTCAAACAGAACTGATAAAAATCAGCGAGGAAAAAGAACAAAGCTCAAAACCAGAAAGAGATGAACTTACCAATAAGGGACTTTGGTTGGGTCCCACCGGGCGTGCCAGAATGTAGATCAAGAATTTCGCGCTTGTTACCTGTCCAAGTTAATGCACCAAACTAAACACAAAAACCTTGAAAAACTCAAAATGAAATTGATACCTGATGGACAAGATCTCAAGATGCAGATGGATAAGGAAGCCAATATAGATGAGACGGGCGCACACGAGCAATTCGCACAGTAGATCCGAGTAACCTGCAAGACACCGATGCTTGACAGAAAAAGACCACGTTAAAAGGTATTTAGGTGGACTGCCCGAGAAGCGGGTCCGGGAAGTGATAAGCTTCCTCGGCGGATGTCAGTCCACGTTTTCAATTAAGCAGAGAAGCATACATGATAAAAGATGTACGTATAGGACTAGATTTTATGATCAAAGTAATAAACAGAATCTAAACAGCAGACAGAAAGCAATAGAAAACAGGAAACTATGCAAACAAACTGGATCTATGTTACTTGTGTCCTTTTACCTCGTCTCGCAGATGATCGGCGCATCGATTATATGTAGAATCGGAATCGCGAATGATCGACGAAAGATCGATCGATCGATCGATGTAGATCGGCGATCGATTTAGATCGGGATCGGCGATCGATCGATTGGATCGCGTCGATCCGAGGCAGCGTGTGAAAAGGTTTGAGAATCAGAAAACAGAGGCAAGATCGTCAACGTCTGCAGGATCTGCAAATGCCGGAGAGACACTGGCCAGGGTCCACCTATGCTGGATGCAGGAACACAGTCACCAGAGAATCAATGGAGACGTGTAATGCTGATGTGATAAGAGCAGAGTAACGGTGCTCCTCTCAGGGATTGATTTGGACAAAATTCACTTTCACTCGATAGATAACATTCAATTTTGATGTTCGGAACTCTCTCGTTCTCTCTCTTACAATCTGTGTCTAACCAGAACTGAGTTCTGGGCTTCTATTTATAATCGGCGCCGACCGAGATTAAATCGGCGCCGTT
Organism: Taxus wallichiana var. yunnanensis; assembly: GCA_018340775.1. Taxonomy (NCBI): domain Eukaryota; kingdom Viridiplantae; phylum Streptophyta; class Pinopsida; order Cupressales; family Taxaceae; genus Taxus; species Taxus wallichiana. Next base: position 937,440,662 of record CM031235.1, on the reverse strand, counting down.
CCAAAAAATCGGCGTCGACCGAGTACCGGTCGGCGCCGATCGGGGAACAGACTCCCGAAATGGCCAAACGGAGCGATTTCTGGGAAGATGAGAATGATCTTATCATCCCAAGTATGGGAGATATCCCGCGACTCGGTTTGGGAGGAGGAGAAATAGGGGGGATATATGGATAAAATAGATATGGGGTAGATAAGTGGTTAGGATATATGTAAAAAGGTGTAATTAAATAGTTAATATTTAATTACTCATGGGTAAAATAAAATGGGGTGAATTAAACTTAGGATAGGTGTTTAAAACACAAATTGATTAATACTCCAAGGGGGTAGTGGTGATATAAACGTGCCCCAGGTTACCTGAGAAGGTAAACGAACCATCCATCTTCATTTCAGTCACCCTGGCAATATTGGACTCCGAGACCTCGACCTCCACACCCTGCAGACAGTAAAAACCCCTTCTTTCCAAGCAAGGCCAAAATCCTTGGAAAGAGCAGGGTCGTGACCATGTAATTTAGCAATAAAATTACTAAAATTACCCACTTATAGTTTATATGCTTATACTAACTTCATCTAAAACTTATATAATTATGAAGATATTTTTAGATTTTGAGAATAATCACTCCTTGCAGAAAGGCCAATTTTCAATTTTGCAACATAATTGTCACAAAATCTGGGTTCTACAAGATTAACTTCATTAAAGACTATCATTTTTAATACAATTAATAAGGTATTGGAAAATATCTCAAAAGAGTAGTTCTAATATTTTTGAAAAAGTAAATTTAACCCATGCACATAAGGTAATTAGTGGCAATCACTGCAAGCAATTCTAGTACTTCTAACGGGGAAAATTGATGTTATGAAACTAAAAATTCCTTGAAAATTTATATATTATACATCATTTGAAATATCTTAGAAGTATCCTCAAAAGGGTACAATCAATATTGATACTTGTGTTGGAAATATTGTCATTGATGTCAAAGGGATACTGATAAGTATATCTTATTTTATAAATATTGTCATTGATGCTTTGATTGTGTTCCACTTATGAAATATGTGGCACAAAATTTGTGCCACTTTTCACCATATACGAAACAAAAAGGTACCTCGTGTTTCCTTTTTCCATTTATATTACATTATGTCACATCTCTTTTTTCCCTTATTTTAAAATTCTCCAAATACAAAATTAGATTTTGTAAGCACATAATAAGAAATTAGGGTTTGTGGCAATCCATTTTGCTCTTGAATCACACTTTACATTTTTATGGAGGAAAGATACTGTTGAAATTAATATTGGAAAGTGGAGGGCTATTTTTTTTTACAATAAGGTGAGAAATTTATTGTTTTGACATGATTTCTTAAAGAAAATATTCTTCCAAAGATTACAAATTTGTTCTTCCAAGCTCTTTTTCTAGATTGTGCATAAAATTTTAAGGTTATTAGATTCTTTTTATACAAAATGAGTTCTTTGGGTTCATGATGTATGAAATTGGTGTTATTTTGGAAAAATATGCAGATAATAGAAAATGTTAGGCACTTAGACTTGCATGCATATCCCATTGTAACCAAACAATACTTGCAAATCATGAAGATAGGGTTTGGTGTTCTCCCTTGGCAACTATTTTTACAATTTTCTCTTATTTTCACATTTACATTTAATATTAAATTATAGCACATCCATTTTTGTTATTATTAATCACACAATAAAAAATTAAAACATATTTAACTACATAATTAGAAATAAGGGTTTGTAGAAAGCACAATTTTGTACTTGTTATCATACATTGTGTTTTTTCCTAAACCTACAAATGTTTAAACAAGTGGTTTTCTGATTTTGTTGGTACTATGTCATCATCCAATATGTATAAATCATCCCCAATACAAATGTCTACTTCGGTGAGATCTAATTTCTTCATTGATATTGAAATCTATCAGTAAAACATAGTTCTTCATCAACAAGTATAGATATTATGTATGAGTTGGTAAGTAATTATAATTTTGCATAGAAAATTTTAATTTTGTGTTAATATAAGTTATTTTCATTTCTTTTTATTTTAATTTTATGTTAATATAAGTTATTTTATTTTAATTTTATGTATAGGGAGAGTCATCACAATCTCATGGTCGAGGTAGGGGTCAAAATAAAAGAAGTGAAAGAGGAGGGTGGTGTATTAGTAGTGATTATGGAGCCACACAATTATTTCTTTGAGGTAAATTTAGTTTTTGATATGTTGAATTCAAATGAAACCATCATAATATTGATGTATTCTATATGGATATTACACTAATATTAAGTTAATACACAAACATCTAAGACTGAAAATTCAAATAGTGACTTTGATGTTGAATAGGTTCGACCAAAGAAAAATCCAAAGTACATCTTCCCATTATGTCATCCTAATGATGAAATGCATCCTAACAACATCACAAGGGCTCATAAAGCTTTTCAGAAAAGACTTTACTCAAAGGAAATGATGTTGTGTTGTGAAAAATATACACCTTTTCATGGGACTTTTGATGAAGATGTTCTAATGGAAGAGAGTATTGGGATTAAAAACATGGTTCACCATTTATTTGATCATGATAATGAACAATAGGATGATGGTGATGAAGATTAGGATCAAGAACAAGAGAGACTAATTTTAAAATTTTCTCAAACTCCTCTATTTGAGCAAGGAGAGTCCAGAACATCATTGTTGAGTGCTATATTGGCATTGATGGACTTGAAAGAAAGGTTTGGTTGGTCAAACATCAATGTGAATGATTTATTGAGGTTAGATAACAATTTCATAACTATATTTTACATTTAATATATATTTTATATGTTTTACATTAGTTTTTTATTTAATTTTCCTTTGTTTTATCTTACAAAGCCATGTTGAAAAGTAGTTTGTTTCCTTAAAAGAACACACTTCCCTTCTCATATAGAAAGGAAAACAAATATCATCAAATTTAGGGGTTGTCTATGTCAACTATGATGCATGCACAAATGATTGTATTTTATTTAGGAAGGAATATGAGAATGAGGTCAGTTGTCCCAATTATGGGGCACCATGATTTCAAAAAGGAGTGAGAGGGATCACCATTCCAAATAAGGTATTGAGACATTTTCTAATAATTATTAGGCTTAGGTGTCTTTTTGTTGCAAGTCACTTGCAAAGTCAACTTCATGGCATCATAAAAATAGAAGCAGTGATAGCATATGGTGTGTTGCTTCCTATTCAAATACAATGAGTCATATTAAGCAGTTGTGGCTCGAAAAAATATAGAGAGAGGTCACACTTGTGTATGTACTTGTTTGGTAATGGATGGTGTTAACCCATTTTCTAGTATGTAAACTAGCTACTTTATGTGGCCAATATTGTTGATAAACTATAATATTCATCCATGGTTGATGATTTGTAAGGATAATTTAATGTTTTTATTATTGGTACTGTAGTAAGCACCAAGTAAAATATATAATTGTGTACCTAGAACCCTTAATTGATGAGTTGCAAGAATTATGGGATGGAATTCTAATGTATTACCTTAAAAATACCATTGGTCAGAGGAAGCTCACTTATTATGGTATCTTATGTTGGACTATTCATGATTTTCTTGGGATGGTTGTTTGTTCAAGTATTTCTCATATGTTAAAATTCAAAAAATAAATGATCATATGTATATTTGTGTACATGCATTTTGCATTATATATTGAATTTGTTGATTGCTTCTATGTGTAGGTCTCTCAAAAAAGAAAAATATACTTGTCTAAGGTATGGTGATCAGCTATATGCAAGATCGTCCAAAGATCTCAAAAACAATATGTATGAAGGCCATCGAAAGTTCTTGTCGATGGAGCATGTGCACCAATTTAAAAATAAAAATAAGTTTGATGGAAAACATGATATTAGAGAACCTCCAAAACTTATCTCACCCTGGGGATCAAAACAAAGCCTTCACACAAGCATGCATAATATCAAATGTGGATATTCCTCCATATTAGTGGAGAGATCTGGGTATGGTTGTCTGAAATTAGCCACAGAGTTGAAATGCCTGCAAGAATGAAGAAATTATCTATATTCTATAGTCTCTATTGGGAGAATTTATTAGTTTTGAATCTTTTGGATCCAATGCATATATTTAAAAATGTAGTATATATATGGAATCACATCTCTAGAAAATAAAAAGACACTCCAAGTTCTAGAGCTGATATAAAATTCAGTGGGAAAAAAAGATTCTAAAAAAGGAATAATGAGCTCTATGGATATTATTTAAAAATCATGTCAATTTGGTGAATCAAACAATATGAGATATTCACACACCGAATGGCTATGGGTCCTCCATGAAACATGCATTTACCACTAATGGGCACATCACAGGCCTAAAAACACATGATTGACATAACATTTTGAAGGTAATTCACACATTTTTTGTCTTAAATTATGAAACATATTCTTCTCTTCATATTTAACCTTTATAACTTATTTCTATAACATATATTTCCCTTGGATTTAAGGGGGTCATTTTGTAATCTTCCACCTAACCTACTAAATGCAATATATCGACTTTCAATATTTTTGAGGTAATATGATTTTTTTTTTCAACTACAACTCATCCATTTGTATGAAAAATATTATTATATTGACAAACATGACTACCATTGTTTGTAAAATAGGTGGTTGTCTTCAAAAGAGATATCGAAGTAAGGATTGAGTAGGAGAAATAAAATATTGTAGATATTGTTTACAAATTGGAAAAGGAATTTCCTACCTCTTTCATGGATTCTCAAACTCATCTATTAGTGTATTTGGTCAATGATATTCAAATGGTAGGTGTAGTTAACACACAATGGATGTTTTGTCCAAAGAGGTACATGAAGACCCTAAAGGGATTTATAAAATAGTTAGCACATCCAAAGGGATCTATGGTTAAAGGATATATTATTTAGGAAACATTTTTCTACATGTTAGAATATCTTGGGAATAATTTCCACAAATACCATGCATTTGGGATGTTGAACATGGAAATGAAAAATTGGAGGAGAACCTTCTTGGAGCAAGAAAATTTTTGAAACTTGGTATGTATTGAAATTCATATCAAACATATATGATGTATTTTTAGTGTGTGAAGCCATTCTTTATTTATTTATGTTGAGAAATATGTCATTGAAAATTTTATGTTGTTTAATACTTCAGAGATGGTTGTGTGGCTTCAAAAATATGAAGAAGAAAAGACAAGCCCTAAGAGTTGAAGGATTGAATAGAGATGGAAACTTTCATGCAAGCCACTTAACTCGATCTACAAATACCTTTGCTAGACAAACCTACTCTTGAATGGATGAGTTCATATTTATAAAATCTTCATGCCATCAATTGAAGGGTAGTGACACAAGAAGCATTGGACATAGTGTGAGGATGTGAAGAATTGGTCCCCAAGTCCCCAAAAAAATTGATAAATCCAACACGTCATTAAAATATAGGGGATGTTTTCCCGCATAACAATACAACATATATACATACATAATATATATATAATACAATAATATTATATAATATATATAATACTTGTATATACATACATACTTATATGTAATAGTTGTGTGTGTAATAATTATTACATATGTATTTTTATGTTTTTATATATAATGCACACACACACACACACACACACACACACACAATGAATGTGACACAAATTTACATCATATTGGCACTATGTTTGCACCACATCATAACTTAGAAACATAAAAATAAAAACTTGGCTTCCCAAAGCCTAAATACATTTCATTTCTTTTTCCCTTGGAGAACGATAGGAGAGAAACCAAAATGATGATGGGCGATAAAATAACAAAGTGAGAGGAGGATAAGTTGAGAGGATTTTCTTAAAATTTGTGAGTAGAAAAGAAGTATGATAGAGACAGGTAGAAGAGGGGAAAGAAAAACCTCAATTTACACTATGGACCCAACAACAATAGAGGAAGGGGGAAGAGGAAGAAGAAGAATATGTGGCACCTCTTTACAAATGATCAAGGAAAAAGGTAAGTTAATTTTCCATTTAAATCATACATTTTTTCTATAATTGTAAAAATGCATTATAAATTAAAAACCCTAGGATTTTTCGAAACCCTAGTTTAAACTACTTACAAAATCCAATTTTGAAACCATTTGGACACCAATACCTTGAAAGAGATGAAAAATCCCAACTGGAATTATCTCGCCAAAAAAGCACCATAAACAAAAATATATTTACGTAATTTTAGAAATCACCCTAAATCTCTAAACTACTAAACAATATGACCAAAACATTATAGGGATTTCCAATTTCTTAACTTTACCCATTCACTACACAACCAGAGTCACAAGTGTATCATAAGATTTTCCCACTCACTAAAACCCTATCAACTATCCTCAAATTCACTTAAATCAAGTTTCCCCACCCAAAACCAACCTTGATATCCCCCACAAGCTATAGTAATTTGATATTCCAAAAATATGGTGAGTCGTTATAGAACTTAGCGAGTCACTATAGTGACATTATCATTCATTATAGAAGCCCCATTTCATACTCTCCTTTAATGCACATGCCAATTAGACCAATTCACTATCCAAATTTACCATGCCCACATCATTATTCAAATCGTTCACCAATGTGTTTCTCGAACTTGCTATTTCAAATCACACTACCCTTTTAACCAGTCATTATAAACATAATTACAAATTAAAAAACATAAAAAAACCATAGTGGATTGCTAGAATGGCCCAATTAATTTATATGACAGCCCATCCAACCATACAATACTCACACCCGATACAACATTATCCCGCTACCACTATACTTTCTTTATGGACTAACCACTTGCATTCCCCATATAGCAATATTGGACTTCACTAACATAACACTTCACATAAATCTCTCTACAAGAAACACCTAAATCGCCATAACAATGGTTTATAAAAAAATGTTAGGATGATTTCACATGTTTTCAACCCCCACTCCAATGTCATCTAATGTACCCATTCACTATACATAGCAAAGGGTGGGTGATCGGGGCTTGTTTTTTGGTGGGAGGGAGATTAATGAGGTTTGATTGAAGGAAGGGAAAAATTTTGGGCATGTTTAGTGTTTGAGGAGTGACATACTATGGAATCAAAGCAATGATGGTTAGTTATATGAGGTAGATATTTTGTTTTAGTTATATGATGAAATAATATCAAACAAGAGATAAAAGAAACCAATAATGATTGGGAAATATATGCTAAGATTCACAATGTTGTTGATAAATTGGAAATTTATATGTGCAAGAGAGATCAAATGAAGTTGAGAGTTGTAAAAACTCACGCAGGGGCATATCATGGAGTTGATGTGTCATCTTTTTCACTCAAAGTTACTCCTCTTATAGATGGAATTTCTATGGGAACATTTCATGTCATTCAATGAAGAAAGGTGGTTGTTTGGTGTATAGAAACATGTCCCTTTCAAAAGAACTCAATGTGTCTTTTCACACACTATTCGGTTTTGAGCACGATGTTATAGTAAAAATTAGGTCAATTACTCTAAATTAGGTCCATTAAGGTTAATTAGGTAAATTTCATCTAATTAGGTCAATTACAACACAAATGGTATAATGCACACACAATGCAACAACATAGTTTCATTATGGGGTAGACATGTCATGTTTGAGTTCCTTGTATAACAAATAGAGCAATTAGTTGCACAAGAAACTAAAACGGGATATATAAAACCCCTACATGTAAATGAGAAAAAAATAACACCAACACAACACTCTAAACATGAATGTGGTGCCCTATATTAAAGAATTATGACCTATTTTGACCCAAATTGACCTAGTCTTCCCTATTTTAACAAAAATTCAAACAAATTCCCTAATTTCATGAAATTGACCCAATTTTCCTAAAAAAACAAATTTAGACTAAGTAACCTAATTTGATATGAATTTACGTAAGTTGATGTTATTGAACAAATTGAACCTCGTTCCCCTAATTTTTGTAATTCACAAAAATTTCCATAATTTGACTTAAATTAATGTAATTGATGAACTTGATCCTATTTTAACATAATTGACCTAATTGACACCATAAACAACAGAAAAACCTAAGTAGAGCACTTTCATGTTCCCCCATCTAACATTTTACTAAACACTTCCATAGTATTATCGAAATCTAGACAATGTATGATACAAAGCTTAGTTCCATGCAATATAAGATTATTTGATGATGACATTTCCAAAAGGAATGGAATCACACTACATAGATATGAGGCTGAAACCATTAAGAAAATAATGCCACCTTTCCATTGCAACCACACAAGTTCAAAGGTGTTTTCAATGAAAGGAACATAAAGCACCAAAGAGAGTATGAATGACACAATTTGTGGAGGAAAACCAACCAATTGGAACCATGGCTAAAAGAGGGCTTCCCCATCCTCATTACACCATCAATACCATCAAATAATCAACACAAATACACTTGACTACGCCCAAAAAATTAGAGATGGTGATGAGGGGAAACACCCACATGTTGCCAAAAACCTTGAAGAACAGTGGGATGATTGCATAATACATGTTATGTTTATTACTAGGTGGACATGGTTTGGATGGGGTTTTCAAAATCCCTAAAATTGGCCTAAGGCCAAAGCAAAAATGAACCGAGAAGACCTTGTCATTTCAACACGTGTCACTCTTAGTAGATAATAAGTACAAATAAATGAACCCCATATCATTAACAATAATTAATTCATTAATAAAAATCATTCAAATCGTTGTAGTAAAAGGCATTCAATTCATCATTAAAAATGATGTAATAAATTAATTCACTTTTGAATTAATTAAATATTGTAATTGTGTAAATGTATAATTTTAAATGTTTTGAAACCTTATAATCATATTAGAAGTGTGTATATTTCCAATCTCATTATTCTTATTTTGATTTTTTTCATGTTTTATTGATATTAAAGATGGCGCGGAGAAGGGCTCATTTTAAGACCCCCTCCGAAAAATTAGTTTAGAATTGGTGGTGAATCTCCAAAATCAATTTCACATCAATGGCGAATTTATGAAAAACCGTTTCGTAATAAAGTTGACTGGGTTAGAGGGTCATCCATCATCTGACATACAACCTAGGTTGGACACCAACCTAGGTTTTACAGAAGATGATGGATGGTCGTCCAACCTAGGTTGGAAGTTTGTACATCGTTAGTCATCCAACCCAGTCGTCAACTTGGATTCAACAACCATCCATTGTCTGTCGTCCAACCCAGGATGGGCGGCTTGGTTGGGACGACAAACAATGGATTCCCGCCTAACCTAGGTTGGATGGTCATCAATAATTTGTCATCCAACATGGGTTGGACGACAAACAATGGTTTTTTGTCTAACCTAAGTTGGATGGACAACTACTCTTTGTTGGATGTCTGTATTAAACGGGTACCCCCCTTCGTAACCCCCCAAGCTATGTATTATACCTCGGTGAATACATGCATAACTTAATTTTTACATATAAATAATAGGCAAACTAACCTATACAAATGACTTGTCGACCAAAATTTTAGGTGAATCAAGTACCTGATCATTGCTGAAAATTTTCCAATTCCAATTTCTAAAATCCCTAATATTTGTGAGTTTACGAAAATTCACTACTAAATTTTTGTTGGCATGGAATTATAGTTTGTTTGATTAACACATTTATATGTGTAGGCTCTAGTGTTCATGCTTTAACATGACATGAGATGGAGGATTTAGACAACCCAACACGATATCCTTCCGCATTTGCACGTCCATCAACCTCCACGCACCTACCACAAAGGTTTTTTTACATTTTTTTCTAATAAAAAGTTTTTTTTTCATAGTTGCATATGTTAATCACATGTAACTTTATAATGACATGTCTAATAATATTTAGAACGTTTTTGTAGCATTGGATATCCCTTGACATCTAGAGACTAACCAAGGAGGTATGATTTTATAGTTTTTAAAATATAATTTTATTTCATTTGATTGATTAAATTTATTTTATTTTAATACTTCATTATGTCATTTCTACTTCGTTTATAGACTTAGAAGAGGATGGTGGTGATAAGAGTAAACACCCTTCGATTGTAGCGAGATAGTCACCACCTTGGAGGTATAATTATTATTTTTGTTATCAAATTGATTTTATTTAATTCAATAATGACAACTTATAATTTGATTACAGATTCACTTCGGGTGTAGGACCCTCTAATCCTACTCGAGCTAAAATAAGAAAATAAAAATGACAAAATATATCCCCATCTAGTATCAACAACATACTCCCTAATTTACTAAGGGCGTATTACGATGAGGAGGACAAACCAACCCAACTAGCTTCAAATGATGAGAGACCCTCTTGTCTTATTTGTGATAGGTATCAACACAAAGTGGGGGAGCTTGGAAATGAATATGTATGTAAATAATGTTAGCAAAATACTATAGGATGTTTAGGAAAGTATGTATTTTAATATGTTTTTAATTTAATTTTCTTAATAAAAAAATTAGTCTATCTTTTTACCGATTTTTGTTAATGTCAACTTATTGATTTTTTGTTTTATTACTATTGAAAAAAGATATTTCAAACCATTTTAATTTTTGGGTTTTAGGTATTTCAAAAATAATAGTTATTGATCGAGTACACAATATATTCAGAACATATTGTCATAGAGAGTGGAATGAAATCCCAGAATAAAATTGCAAGAGGTTTATTGAGTAAACCCAATTTTGAGACTACACACTATATGATTGCAGGTTAATCAAAAAAACTTGTAAAGCACAGGGGTTTGGAAGAATTAAGAGGCGTATTATGGTAATTTTATTGTGTAAATAATACATTTTAAAAAATCATACTTTTTAACTAATTATTTTATATCTATAATATGCAGCTAAAATATGAAGGAAACACTGATGCAGAGAGGAAATTTCTTCGACCGCACAATGTAGACACATAACCTTGGAATGGAATTTATGACAAATGGCTTTGAGAGGATAATAATAAGGTTACAGGTTAGTTAACTCAATTTATGATATCTAAAATTTTAAATTTTTATATTAATTAAATATTTAACAAATATTACCTTTTATAGAGGGATGAAAAGTAATCGTTATTAGATTATGAAGCACGAGTTAGAAAAGGAGGACACGTGACCCATTGAATGTGACTAAACAATTTACTTGAGTTAGTAAACAAATTTGTAAGTTCAATACAAGTTATTCTACAATTTTATTTCATTATAGAAATTCTCTTACATAAATTATTAATACTCATATTTTTCATTTCACTATTTTTGCAGGAAACCTACTATAATAAACTTGCAACAAAAGATGTGCAAGCAACATTAAAATCAATGGGTTAGGATTCAATTGAATTCATCAATTGGGCCAATGAGAATGGTTATGTGTTGGTAAGATGTGTTTAATTAGTTGTGAGTTACATAAATTTTAAATTCAAACAATTGTAATTTTTATCATTATATATTTGTAGGTTGATAGACAAACGAAGTTGGAAGAGGAAGAAGGGCCACAAATTCAATCAGAAGAGGATGATGTGGAGTATGAGGACAAGGAGGACGACTAGCACCTAGAAACGTATTGATTTGTTTTGTAATTAAAAAGGGAATTGGTCTCTTTTGTAATTCCCAAATGTAATATACTATACATTATTATATAAACAAATCACAATATAAATATTGTGTTTTCTAATTATGTAATATGTGTTTATTGTACTTTTTTATATGCAAACCATGTTATGATATTTTGCTAAGTTTTTAATAAACTCATTTCATTTTATATTAGGAATCTTCAATACAATATATAATATTAAGAATCTTCAATACAATATACAATATTAGGAATCTTCAATTCAATTTCAAATAATAAATTCACATAAAAAAATAAAAATCTATGAAAACAAATATTATATCATATTTGTAAAATAATTAATTTAAAAGAAATTGTCAACCACATTTGTGTCACATTTGTGCCACATAACAAGTAGCATAAATTTGGCACAAAAGATACGCTAATGTAGCACAAAATTGACATAAATTTGACGCATTTTCAAATGTCTACTTGTGTCAATATTGCTTCACATTTGCTCCATAATTTATTATGTAAATTCTTGGCAGAAACATTTCCAAATATCCTTTAAATTGTCGATTTTCTATGCAAATTTAACCCAAATAGTGGCGTTATTTGCACATTGTGTAGTAGTGATTGCATTTGAATTAGAAATAACATGTTGGCCCAATAAATGCTTTTGTTCAAGTATAATGTCATGTCATACTTATCGTTACAATTAAATTGCAATAAAAAAACCTTGAATTGGAAGAGTTATTAGAAAAATTTGCAAGACCTCATTTGAAATTGTAGCATTTCTAACTCCTTTTCAATATAGAGGTTCTCCTCATTAAAAAAATGTTATAATCACATTCCTTCCTATATAGGATGTGATCATTTGTGTATTCATCATAGTTTGGTCATGATATTTGTTACGCCTCCCGATATGAGGATGGAAACGTTTTCATTTTAGGAAACAAAGTATTTTTGGTAACTTACAATTCACAAACCAATTTTCTATCACTATATTAAAAATAATATGAATTAGACAAAATATATGTTTATGTATAGTTTGTAAATTATTGACTAAGAATAACAAATATTTCATATTGATATTTGACTATTAAAACCTTTATTTTAAGTCCATCAAGAAAATATAACACCCGATATTGATTGTCGGAATGTTGCAATGTAAAAATATATATTTGACCAAATTTCAAAAAAACTCTTGTTTAGTGCCCTTAATATTATCATTGATAATTTGTTTTTCTTGAAAATCTTCACCAAATTGATCACCCGCATCATTATTGTAATGATGATCTTCAAGAAGGATTGAAAAAAACTTGAATGGTCTAGCATATTTGTGAGTCCAATGCCTTCTTCGAACAACTTCATAAGAAGTTCAAGGAAAATTTTGCTTCCTCCACTACAAGATATTGGTTCTTATATCCACAATTGTTTTTATGGATACCTTAATGTAAATTGTGGATCCAAATTTGTGAAATCCACCCACAATGTTTTCATAGAAATATCAAATGTGACAAAATTTGTGAAAAATCTACAATGGAAAATATTGTGGGAACTCCACAAATTCATAGTTGAGGTATTTGTGCCAATTCAATTATTATTTAATATCTATAATTGAAAAATTGTACAAATTTTCATAGGATTAGAATGTTGTGGATTCCCATTTTTAAAATTACTATAAAATTGTGGGTAGGGCCACAATTTTAAAATTTATATTATTTCAACAATTTAATTGATTGCAATAAAAATTTATGATTTTGTCAAAAATGCTACCATATTTAGAAGATGCACAAATAATTTAGAATTGTGTGAGATCTTTAATTTTCTATCATCTAAATGAAAGTTTATTTTTACACAATGAATTTTAATCATACAATCAAATTTTATTATATTTATATTTATTTCATATATTCAAATAAAGATAATATTTTAATTTAATTTTGAAACATTAATATAATAAAATTTACGCAATTTATAAAAAAATCAAAACGTCGCATGAAAGAAACAAATAATTATTTATTAATAAAATGTAATTTTAAAGAGATAAATCTCTTAAACACATCATATAAATATTTTTAAAAACACTAATTTATTGTTATAAACACTCATTTAAACTCTTGGGTAGGAGTCTTGATGGAAGTCTATTATAGTCCATGGCTATCAACTATGTTAGTTTTCCAAAGAAAATTGTTGTTAAAATCCATAGATACATGACTTTATTACTCATTTGGAGAATTTATTGGTCATAGAGTGTTCGAAGATCAACTCCAAATATAAATTTATTTATTTTTAAAAATGTGGTTTATTACAATTTTCTAACAAATGTGAAAATAATGCTCAATGGATGAGGATTTTCACAAATGGTCAAATCAAAAAAATCTTACAATAAGGGATGGGGTCAGGGTTGTGCCTTGAGTGAATTTGGAGGAATGGAAATCCCTCAATCCTTGGAAACTAAGCTTAATAATTTTGTGCAATTAATTTACATTTTCAGATTTTATAAAAACAAGCTTAAAATAAATCTATAAAGAAAAATCTTATCAAACCAAAAAGATGTAACAATTTATCCTTTACTATAAGTGAAAACCATCAAATTGTCATCTAAAACAATTTTCTCATGAGGGTTGCAAATGAAACCAATGACATCTATAACTTTATAAATATGAAATATATTTGACATTAATTTTTTTGGAAATATTTTTTCCTTAACAAGGGGAAAATATCAATTTCTGTAAAGTAATTTCTACACAACACATTGAAATAAAATGAAACTATACCTAAGATGACCTAGTATATCGAAGATGACTCTCTTTATTGTCAAGTTAAAAAATACTTCATGATAGTTTATAAATCTTGCAATCTAGGAAACTTATTTTCAGCAATTATACATGAGATGACTGGTATACCCAAGATGATTCTTTATATTGTCATATTTAAAAAAATCATGATAGTTTATACATCTTACAATCTAGGAAAATTCTTTTCATCCTTGTTGAAAAGATTTACATGGATAAAGATCTTAGTGGGCAGTTCCCAAATTGGTCTCCTTAGGTGTGCACGCATCTTTCTTTCAAATCATCTATGGAGTAAGAAAACCATGGGGTTGATTCATATTGGTATGTGAAAGCTTCCTAGTTTTTTTACCTCATTGATCTTGATATTGATAGGCCACCCTTACATAGCTTTCCCATGGATGACTCTTAACTCTCTAAAAGAGAGATAAACAATGGAATCTATATTTATATTTACATAACATACCTTGAGTTCACAAGGACTTAGCCTAAACATTCGTTCACCTAAAAAATTCAACACTACTTTGGATTATATATCTTCACATCAATTATGCATCCATTTAGCCTTTAATGTACAAAAACTATAGTTACCTTGCAGCTTGAGAGTTCCCTTTTCTCAACTTAAATTTTGTTTCCATTAACTTCACATTGAGACATACCACTATATCCCTTGGGAGAATCATAGTTTTCATATTCTATTTGGAGTTTGAGACTAATGATATCCTTATTATGAGATAAGTAGATGATTATTTTTCCCCTTTAGATATTCTCTTGGATGACCCCAAACATTCATGGCTTATAAAGACAAAATATATTTACCCCTCTTCTTCCGAGATATGTTTGACCTTCAAGAAAGAATTCTCAAACATAAACCTCTAAGGGGTCTTGTATCGGGTTAGTTACATATCTCTTCCAGCCTTCTAACATTATTAGGAATAAGATACCTCTTAGATATCCTCCAAACATACATGTTAGACTAGAGATGTGTCACAAACTTAATGAATCACATGGCCTCACACCCATCACACACTTCTTCACCATCTTGAGTATCAGAAGTGTTTCATTGGAGCAACAATAATCAACTCATCACACAGGGCCCCACTCTTTTTTAGCTTCTTCATAATAGATTACTCTCTTAGATTAAGTTTTCCATTATTCATTTTTGAATTAGTTTCTCTTTTATAATATATGAGGAGTGCCTTTATGCTCCCCCTTTTTTGTATATTTTATCATTTGTTGTCATATGGATCAATTTAGAAATTTTATGGACATATACATATATGTACACATGGGTACATCATGTGTACACATGTACATACTAAGTAGATATGTAAATAATAAGGACACGTGTACACCTATGTACATAATATGTATGCATATATGCAAAAAAATCTCTTTTGTTAGCAAAATAATAGCTAATTTTTATGTTTTCAATGATGGATATGTTGATCTTGAATAAAGAAAATATGATGTACAAGAATATTTTGTATGCATAAAAAAATCAATCCACCATCAAGAATAAAGTATTACAATTCACTTAGAGCATCCAAACATGTAAACACATTGATATCCTCCCGTAAAAAAATCCTTAATAAAAAGAATCCTTGATCTCCAACAAGTGTTAAAACACGTAAAAACACTATCTCCTTATAATAACATATATAAAACGAAACATTCTTTAAAAAAACTCAAAGAACCAAATCAAGTATCCATTAACACCTTCATGAAGTAAACATCATTTATTTTCACTTACATTGTTTAAATCCATGCAAACTAGTAATCACATGCATGAGGCATAATGGAGACACTAATAGGGGAAGAAAAAAGTGCTATCTAGTGAAAAATATCTTAAAATGAAACTTGAAGAGGAGAAATTTTGAATGAACAGATGAGATATATAGAAGTCTAATTGGAGGAAAAGTGTTGCAATACTTACAAGCACTCTTTTTTTTGAATTTGAGATACCAACCAAGAGCCATCTTTGAGTACCATTGGAATGAGAAAGGTGGATATATGTGCATGTTATTAAGGGAACATACTCTAGAGACTATTGTGAAAGTAAGGCCTTGCAATTTTGTATCTCCAATAATCTAGAGTTGTTTTGTGTAATTTTAGAGCTTGATCTTTGTGGATTATTAGAGCCTATGCCATTTTCAAAAGGACTTACATGTGATTTCCCCATCAAATTAATGATATGGGAACTTCGAGGGAGTCATTCAAATCACATGTCGATTGATGTATCTATCAAAATTGATAACCGAGAAAATGAAGGATTTCTTATGGTTTTATGCCAACAACGTAAAGGATTGTTATCACTTGATTGATTGCTCCATTGAACAAGACAACTTTAACCTAAAAGTTGAGAGTAAGCATTACCTTTTGATGCTAGCAAAGCATAATTTTGGGTTATAATTTATCAACATTAGTGTCTTTAGATATTTGCCATATTGTATATTCATTACTATAATGACTATAATAAGATTCAATGATTTCAAAATATTTTTGTTGTGGTGCTCAACTAAGTCATTTTTATGAACAAGTGTGGCAATGAAAGGAAATATTTTTTCCATGTTCCAACAAAACAAATTGGTATGGTACATTCAAATTTTTCCAATCATCAAAATTGGGCTCAACATTCCAGGTTTTGAGAAGAATTTGGTGAAATGAGACTTGTGATGAGTCGAAACCTTATTGATAGAAGAGTATTAGAAATTGATGGAAATTTGTAGTCTCCTACAAAGTTTCATCCCATATGATTGCCCAACATACATAGATATATCCCTAACATGAGGTAATTGACCAAGGTGACCAATGAGAATGATAGAATTATTATTGTAGACAAAAAATATATGCACTTTTATACACTTCTAGGTCGTAAAGCATACTAATGTATACATGATTCTTAATCAAGATTACTAGTTGTTAACAACCCCTTTTGGCCTTTTGATTGCTTTATCTATTACACTTTACCGACTTTACACATCTTACGGCTCTGTCGACACTTGAATGATTTATCTTTTGATAACCTTGGACACTAGCGCCCATATAGGATGGATGCCCCCAGGTACTCCTGTCCCTCCTGGGCACTCCTACCTTCTTTATCTGTTTCTTAATCTTTTGGGTACTTTTCGACTCTTAGGCATATTTTAACACTTTGGTTCGGGGTTTCAATTTTCAATTATGAAATTCAAACAAGGGAATCATATATATACTTAGTTATTTCTCTCAAATAAGGGGCAAATCACTATAAGCATTATCTATCATCACTTAAGCTTGCAAAAAAGAAAAAGATCATGACAAAGCATACATCTAGCACATCCATACAAGTTACAAGCGTTATATCTATCTGCATACACAACATAGAGGGGAGTTCATTCTATTCCATCACACACATCTTGCATACTTGGAACAATCTAGATCTAGCCCACTATCATCGTGCAACTTGAACAAGGGAAAACTAGGGCATAATTTCACACATAAGCACAAATAATTACATAGATTTTGAGATATAGTGTAGTGCTCGGTTATAAGTTCACTCTTCGGGTGACCACCGAGGTCAGTATGACTCCACATTTTTCATCTTTTTATTATATTTGATGTGGTTTGTGGACATGTGCAGGTAGAAATTTGTTTTGCGGAGTTACAAGCATGATCGGTGATCTAATAGAAAAACCAAAGCGACAAAGAGCGAGTAGAAGCGAGAGATGCTTCAAACCGAAAAGACCATACTCCAAGCATCCGAGCAGACACATGCACCCAGATCAGTCACTTACGCCTAGGGCACTCCTATCCTCTCATGGGCACTTCCGTCCTATAGTTTTCTAGGGTTTTAAAACCTCATCTAGCCTATTCGACATTGTTTCCAACTAGATCCAATACATACTCAATTCGATCACTCCCTGTGCGCGCAGAATCGCCTAAGTCATCATCCCCTCTCATTTACTTAAGGTTTTATATTATTAAATGCTTATTGTTTGTGCACTACTGTACTTTATTTCATGTAAATCATTATTTACTATAAATTACTCTGAAATTAAGATTTAATTACATTTAAATTAAATCATTTAGTGAACCCATATACTCGAACCCTAACTTGCTTCAAGGCATTATTTTGTCTTCTTCCATGGCTGAGACTTATGAACCCTTTATAGATGAAGATCTTAGTGATCTCTAGGCTCATATTGTTGAACACCCTCATGACCTAAATCTCTTATTATTCACCACCCATGATGAAAGCGACAAGGTTAGCTTGAGATCAACTCTCTAGTCTCCAACAATACTTCTCTTCCTATTGTGACACTTCCTCCTCATTCCACCACCACTCTTCTAACTACATCAATTGTCCTTTTTCTATGCCAAATCTTACAAATCACTTTACCCTCCCTATTACTTCTCATACACAACATGCCTCCTCTTCAAGTACTCATGACCTAGCCTCATTATACCATGACCTCGCAAACTCAAATTCACCAATCGCAACAGCATCTTCATCCTTGTCTCCATCTCTAGATTCCTTGCTCCTCCTTTATAGCCCTTTCACACCCGCTATCTCCTCTTATTTGTTGCCTCCAAACTTTTTTGTACTTAAGTTTCCTATGTTCAATGGCCATGGTGACCTTCATGGACACATTTTCTCCTTCTATGTTATATGTATTGACTATTTTGATGACCTTACATTGTTGGCCAAATTGTTTCCTCGAAGCTTAAATGACTATGTTATGTGATGGTTCTATGATCTACATGTCCATTTGGTAACATCTTTTATATCTCTAGCCATTGAATTCCTTGCTCATTTTTCTATAAATATCGGCACTAAGATATCTTATGTGCATCTAGCCAAAATCAAACAAGGATCCAATGAACATATTATGGACTATGTCTTGCACTATAAGAACAACCTTTCCAAAATGACCAATGTCCTTGTTGATTCAGAATTGCAAGATATATTCATTCAAATTCTTTTGCCTCCACTCCAAGAGAATGTTATTTTCGAGACCTCTCCTTCTTTTGATCAATTGTGTCACAAACTCAAATTGCGTGAAAACAAACTAGGTTCTATGGGAAAATTAAAGTATTATGATACTTCTTCCTCCTCATCTTCCAACAAGTTTCAAGCCAAATCCACATTCAAACCATCTACTAAGCCTATCGATGTTAAATCTATTGTCAATGGTGTTTCTCCACCAGCCAAGCTCTAATTGCGCAATCCACAAGACGCACCTTTAATAGGATACTTTATGCACCTTGGTTCCTCTTACAAAGCAACTCATTGAAAGTAATCTGATTACTCTCCCTCCATCACTCAATCTAGATCCTTCTCAACCACATGGTCATAACTACGATGAAAATGCACATTGTTATTATCACCAATGCAATGGGCATTCTATTTATCATTGTTTTAAGCTTAAACATATCATTCAAGATCTCATCGACAACAATGTAATCGAGCTCCCAGAGCCCTCTACTTCTAAACTAGTCAACGATAATCAAAATATTCAATGACCCATTACCAAAACATGACAAGCCATTTATTGATTCTTCTATAAACCATACATATCACATTGTGACTCCTCCATAATCATTGTTTGATTTCTCATTTCTACTGCTGACATGCCACCACCAATTATTACATTCTCGTATCATGATTACCATGCTACATTTTCCTTTGATTCACTGCATATTAATGCTTCTATTAGTGCTCATATAGTCAATAATACTATGGTCCATCCCTCATGCCTTTCCAATGCATGCTCTGTGGCACTCCTACTAGCTATCAACTTTCCAACATCCCAAATCACATTTCTAGTACATAATTCATATGAATGTATGATCCTTCTCATTATTATCAGTTCCTTACCATACCAACATTGTTTCTTGTTACATCTAAAATCAAGGGTTGTAACATGGTCTTAGGTGTCCCTTGGGTTCAAGCTACTTGGGTTATTCCTTCCATGCTCCACTTATGCCTTAAGTTCATTCACAACAAGAAAGTTATCACCATTAAAGGTATTCCACCACATACACCATTACCTTGGCCCACTCTCACTTTTGTTTCAACACCACTATGGCTTCTAATCCTCCCACAACTCTTAAGTCTAAGTATATCTCTCGCACCTAGCTCTCTCATTTGTACATGGCCTATTTCATGACCCTATTGTCCTCACCAGTCCATGAGTCCACCCCATCGGCCTAAGTCCCCTAACCAAACATCCCATTCCTATAGGTTTTCTCCACCTCCTTTACCACATTTTTATCCCTCACATACATAAAGATACTCTCCTACACCATGGGTTCTAGACCATGGTCACATTCCCTCTCTTTCTTGGATACCAGATAAGGGGCCCTCGCTCTTCACTATCATCAAATAGCCTTCTATCCCTTACACACTTGGGGGCATTGTAATTATTTCCCCCTCATAGCTATTGGTTTTCTATTTAATACACTTCACACTTTGTACTTCATGTCTACCTTTCTTAGCACTATCACATCTCTCCGGTGAACACCTTTACCATCGTTACTCGATGATGCACTCTTGTTCTATGGTTCATACTTGAATGTTGAGAGAAAAATTCATAATTGAACCTCACTTGTCACATATTGGCTACTCTCTCTCTCTCTCGATATTTCATGCTCGCACTTCATGACTACCTTTCCAAAAAGTACCACACTTCTAGTACAAATACTTTACCTTTGTCACCCACTAATGCACTCTTGTTCTATGGTTCATACTTGATTCTTGAGGGCACAATTCGAGTTGAACCTCACTTGTCACATCTTGGCTACTCTCTCTCTATCTCTCACGCTCTGTGCTTCATGTCTATCTTTCATAGCATTGTCACATATACTTTACACTCTCCACCCGATGATGCACTCTTGTTCTATGGTTCATACTTGATTGTTGAGGGAGCATTCCTAAATAAACCTCATCTCACACACATCTGTTGTGGGGGTAACGTGGACCCTCTCATATACACATCTCACATGTCATCACACACCATCACATTCACACATTTTCACATCTTGGTTGTATTTACTCTTGTTAGCTTATACTATTTACATGTTACACTTTTTTTCCATTGTTTGTTAGATACTTAGTATGTCATAATATTTTTCTATACACACATGCGCGTTCACATGGTATCTTGAAGTGAATGTGGGACTTTCACATATTCTTTCACGATGCAATATGCTCGACAATGCTCTTTACTAGTCCCGTCAAGGATCCTAGTGGCATCTACCTTTCCTACTCTCATCCTCCACACCTCACAAGTCATATTTTTACAATATTTACTATTTCTAGTCACTATCACTTACTTTTTTTGGATCTATACATTCTTTGACATACTATTTATCTTTCTAACATGCTAATGGATGCTTCATGTGTAGAATTTTCCTTGCAGAATTCTATACAACTATTGTTATATGTTAATTCTTGATTGTTATTGTTTGTCATTGTTTGTGAGTTATACCTTATGCTATCTTTGGATCATTATTTTCTTGTGGCCGCTTCAGCCCTAATTGTCTAAAAAACGATTTTTGCATTCCCTCTTGTCTTCATAGTTGTTTGTTACATTGTTTTTTATTACATGCTATCTTTTTTACACTAACACTTATTTCTAGCCTACATTGTTTGCATGTGCCTTGGTTTCTACCATGCACATCCCCTACCCTTACAGTTTCTACTCTCAAATATGCATATTAGAATAATGTCATTTTGTTTGGGTTGTCTCCTCCTATATTTATCACATGCACCCCAAACGAGGGGGACATAAATTGGGTGAATAAATCACCCTTCCAACAACTCAAAGCTCCATAAAAAACACTATACAAAAAGAAAAAGACACATGGTTACAGAATGGTCGAGAATCATACTTGGATCAAAAACATAGAACATTAGCGCTTAGTAGTAGATAGAAATAGTGGGCATTAGTATCTTAGGGGAAAACAAATAATTTCTCAATTCAAGACAGAGTTTCAAAGTAGTTCATAGCACAAATCCAAAATATCAAGCAAATTTGCCTTTAGTTACAAAATTCACTCATTCGGATACAATTCGATTATAATTGGTTACGAAATAGGATGTGCTAATCTCTAATGGCACTTTGAGAAATGCCATGGAAGGAGATAAAAATAGACCTCTCTCCCCAACACTCTTCTCTTTGCGTGAGATCGCTAAAAAACTTGCTCTTACCATGATATCACCAAAAACCTCACTCTTAACAGTAGGATGCTTAAATTCATGGCTCGACACTTTCTTGTTTGGGAATTGATCACTCCTAACCCCATCCAACAACATCTCCAATACAAACTTGAAAATTTTCTATCATATACTCTCTCATACATCAAGTGCACTCTTTCCTTAGCTACTATTTTTACACACTCTTTACTCATTTATACATACATTTTTTTAATATACATGACTTTGACTACTCTCTTACTCTTCTTTTGTAGGTATGTCCTTACAAGCAACAAGAAGCGGTTGACATCAACAAGCACAAGATCCAACAGTAGCGCATTACACATACACTCCACCCCTAGGGTCTACCTCCTTTCCTAGTTTTCACGCTTCACATGATCAACACACTATTGGCTATACTTCTCTTAGTTTACAATGTACACATTGATGAACCTTGTTAAATCCCTTATACACCCACATTTTGTTGTGTCATCATTTTGTACTAAGACTGATATTAGCATTTTGTAATTAATACTTTTATATATTTTAAAGGAAAGTTTTGTGCATAACCTTGTTTATTTTCATCTTATTTATGTTTCTTCAAATGAGTTTAAATAAATCTTTATTTCTATTAACAATATGGTTGAAGAACGTATCTTAAGCTTAGTGCGGGACTCATTCACTCATTAGCATAGGACTCGCTTTGGAGTGCAAGACTCGCGCTACGAGAGCATAGGACTCATGTTAGGAATAATCCTTGGATTAGTGCTCACATTATTGTTTGTAATAGTTAAATGTAATATTCATATATTACATTAGTAAGTTAGTGTGTTAGTAAGATATTAATATTATTATATTAATATCATATTTGTGTGAGAAAAATAAAAGATTGTAATATTATTAATATGAGTCATAAAACAACTCATTATTAATAATATAGGATATTGTATTAGTTGTGATTTTGTTGAATAAAAAAATCACGTAGATTATTGTGTGTGGAGATATTGGTGGGATATATGAGAGAATAGTGGTGAGTGATCATAGGAGAGATTAGTGGGATGATATTGGTAAGCCTCATCTCCTTGTTTATAGGAAATGGAAAGGCTATATATTGTAAGCTCTCTCACCATGTAATTAGCTCCAAAATTATTCAATCAATAATATAGTGTGTTTATTATATATTTGTGCTCTAATTTTGTGTTTATGTTATTATCTTCATTCTACAACATTGTCTCTTATTGATTTGTACAATTATATAATGTAATTGTTGCTTATTTATATTAGATAAGATTTCAATATCATATCATCTGGTATCAGAGAAGGTTTCCTTTTGCAAGTGTAGAAGAAGAAGAAGATGGTTGAAGGAATCCCGTGAGAAAATTTCTAGTAGACACATCACTAGTAAAAAGAACACAATTTACTCATATGACATCGAATTGATGTCTCATTTTTTCTGGAAAGATAAGAACAAGACACACAATATTTCAGTTTACATCGGCTTGATTCGGATCCGTATCTATGCGTAAATGTTTGTGTAAGTTGAGTAAAAAAAAATTGTTGTTTTTAAAACAAATTTGATAAATTGATTGTATCTAAAAAACCCAGATTTGAAATATTACAAAATTTATTGGGTTTGTTTAGTTAATAGCTAGAAAAATTTTGTTAAAATTTTACAAAAACCTAGTTTCTAGTTTAAGAGAAACATGGAAAGAAAAACAAGGATCTGAAACCAAAAAAGTGGTGCATAGTACATTTATTTAATGTTTTAATTAGATGAATTTTCACTTGTATGCGATGTTCGGTTTATGGGGGTATTTTTGAGCTTCATGATCAAATTTTCTAAGTGACTAAAGCAATAGATGATGGAGGAAAGAGGTAATAGAGGAAGGACGTTAAACTCTCATTAGTCATGGCGAAGGGGCCACACAATGAATTTGTGGCATTTATTTTTGTTGTGTTTAATTTTCATTATGTGTTGTAATAAGAATAGATGATTTATTCTTGTTTGATCTTGTAATAAGTGAGCTCTGCATTAGTGATATTTCTTATATTTTCCCTTGAATGTAAGGATAGGGGTGGGGAAACATGCTCATTGGAGTTGATGGTACTCTTTGAAAACCATCGTATCATGAGCAATACTAGACAAAACTCATCCATGTTCACACTAAGGGGGAATGTTAGACATAATCCTTGGATTAGTGCTCACATTATTGTTTGTAATAGTTAACTGTAATATTCATATATTACATTATTAAGTTAGTGTGTTAGTAAGATATTAATATTGTTATATTAATATCATATTTGTGTGAAAAAATTAAAGATTGTAATATTATTAATATAAGTCATAAAACAATACTTGATGACATCACTAAAGATATACATGATTTTGAACACAATCATTAATAGATACAAAGCAGGTGCCAAGGACGTGATTATTAATTTCAATGGTAAGTTTAATGATGTTTTTAAAATTTTGCACGCTTCAGAGGTCCCCAAAAGTAGAGACGATATAGAGTCGAACGGAATTCAAATTTTTACCATTGTGCAGAGTAGAAATAATACCAACAAAATGGGGGCCTCCATGCAAGACCGAACCCATTCACGATCCAGCCTAGAAAAATGACACAATTCTTTGGCATTATCTACAAATGGGGGGTATTTCAAATCTCATTGAAAAGATGCAGGGTTTTGACTAGGACATCTCAGTGAAATTTACAAATGGTTGGAGAAAATGTACTATTGAGTATGGAGAAGTCAGGGTCGAGATCTCTGAGGAACTCATCACCTAGGTCACGGGGCTGAACCTGGATGGAGCCAAGTTCTTCAACAAAAGAGTCGACCATGAGGTTGAGGCTAAAAAATTTCTTGAGGAAGGGGAGCACCTCGAGTTTGTCATGGCTGGAATAAAAGTGGCCTCTATCCCTGAGCCCTTTGCTGAGATAGCACGGATGATGGTTAGGTATGTCACACTTGAGGGAAGATATGGCACCATTCCCCTGAAGCATTTAATATTTCTCAATCATTTCCATAGGAATCTAACCATCAATTTCCCGCATTATCTATTGAATTCCTTAGAGAGGTCTGTTTTAGAAGTCCAGAATCATACCCGAGTTGTACCCCTACACCAAGGTCTGATTCTGCTCATCCACCACCACTGCATCTCTTGCTCTCACCCTCTACCTACTCCCCCTGTTATTCTCCCTATCCCTGCCGACAAAGGTCTGGACTCTGCTACCTCTAGCAGAAAGATGAAAGGAAAAAAGGCTAAGGTTTCCCTGCCTTCTTCACAAAGGATTCTACGTAGCCATAGGGATATTGAACTTGCCGAGAACTTATTACATATCAGTAAACCTGTTGAAGAATGCAGAGATGTGGATCTTCTTACCAGGGTTGGAAAGCTTGAAGAGGAGATTAAAGACCTCAAAAATGCTCCTAGAAATTTGGAAAAAACAAAAGGAAAGAGGAAGTTACAAAATTCGAGGACAATGATACTACTACTGATATTTTTAAGAAGCTCCTTTCACTTGATGTCAGGCTAGGCAATGCCAAGGGCCATCATGACTACATCATCTCTACACTGAAAGATGTTTATAATTTTATGGAGCAGCACGTGAGAAGTGTTTGCAGCCTTAGTGGCATTCCTGATGACATCTGGGATTCTAATGAGACTCGTGACCTTGCCCTTGCTCAGGCAGACATGAATGATCCTTCACATGCCACGGCCATTGCGCTATTCACCTCTCTTCAGAAAATTAAGGGCAAGATTGACAGGGCAGTCAAATAGTGCAGTGCCCAGGTGCCATTTAGTTGTTGTGAAGTTGTTGTTTTTCGGAGGTTTTGTTGTTGTTTTCTTGTTGGGATGCCCTATTTTGGATCCCTCTTTGAAGTATTTTGGTCCTTTTGTTCTTCTTCGGATCTCTGTTTGGATAGATCTTTTTGTACTCACTTTACTGATATATCTAGCTTTTGAGCCTACATGTTTAAGGTGTTTAGCCTTTCTTAGTTGGGTTTTCTCCTTCTGGTATCTAGCTACTTGAGCCTTTTTGTACTCAGGGTATAGTCCCTTCAAAACTATTTATCCTTAATAAAAATATGAGTCATAAAACAACTCATTATTAATAATATAGGATATTGTACTAGTTATGAGTTTGTTGAATAAACAACTCACGTAGATTATTGTGTGTGGAGATATTGGTGGGATATATGAGAGAATAATGGTGAGTGATCATAGGAGAGATTCTCTAGGAGAGATTAGTGGGATGATATTGGTAAGCCTCATCTCCTTGTTTATAGGAAATGGAAAGGCTATATATTGTAAGCTCTCTCACCATGTAATCATCTCCAAAATTATTCAATCACTAATATAGTGTGTTTATTATATATTTATGCTCTAATTTTGTGTTTATGTTATTATCTTCATTTTGCAACATTGTCTTTTATTGATTTGTACAATTATATAATGTAATTGTTGTTTATTTATATTAGATAAGCTTTCAATATCATATCAACTCATATGAAGGAAGCAAAGGATTTAGACGACAAGAAGGCAAGTTGATTTAGTCATCATACGAGTTTCCTAATGAAAAGAGCATTGGACATGGATCATTATCTCGTCATCATATGCCTCATGCAAATTATGTAAGTCCAACTTAACATCTCGTTTCTACTGAAAACATGGGACAAATGAAAATAAAAATTGATAAGCACCACGATTTAAGGAATTCAATGCATAATCTTTGACATCCTCTAGAATTATTAAATCATCTCATCTAAGAGTTAATCAAGGAATCCGCTTAGAGTTAATAAGATGAAAAATGTGTGGCATGCACTTGTTTGTTCAAACTTGTAACACTTTATCATGCAGTTGTTGGAATTAATGTCTTGTAGTTAATTGGTAGTTAGTCATGCAAAAAATATGTCCTATTTAAGAGTGATGAGGACTGCTCTTGTATAAAAGAGCACATGTAATAGAAGTATAAAGTTAGTTAGTTAGTGAATGAGATAGTGAATTGTTGTTGAAGAAATTATTATATTACATTCAATGAAGTGCATGATTCTGAGTTAAATCGACTGGTGTAATTTAAAATTTCAAACCGTATCAAAGGGAAGGAGCAAGGAGCAAGGGAAACTCCTCCCCAAAGTGAAGGGAATTTTTTGTTTACACGAATCTCCATTATTTAGCATTTGGTTATTTACGCAAATTTCATCCCTTTCAACATTTGAATTCTCGAATCAACTAATATTTGTTTTATTAGTAAAAGGCATTTCTTAATTGCATTTAGAGGTATTATTTGATTAAATCCAAAGTTAGTGCATGCTTAGAACAATTTCAACCATTCTCTTTGTTACAAACAACCATGGACACCACCCTAGACTAAAAAATAATGAATAATTAAAGTATGAGTATTAACGAATCTCATCACACATCTTCTATCTAATGTATGCTATCGAGTATTCACTCAACAAGATTAAGTGGGGAAAATGTAGACATGAAATCTATGTACTTGAGTACATTTCTAGGTCTTAAAGCATACTAATGTATATGTAATTCCTAAACAAGAAAAATAGTGGTTCACAACCCCTTTTGGCCTTTTTATTGATTTATTTATTGCACTTTATTGGTTTTACACATCTTACAAACTTGTCGACACTTGACTTATTTATCTCTTGATGACCTTGGACACGAGTGCCGGGCACTCCTATCCATCCTAGGTGCTCCTGCCTTTCTTTATATTTTTCTTACTCTTTTGGGTCCTTTTTGCGTCTTGTGCATCTTTTAACACTTTAGGTCGTCCTTTCAATTGTCAATTATGAAATTCAAACAAGGTAATCATAAGCTAACGTTGTGGTGCTTGTGTTCCCTCTCGTTGGCCGCCCTTGCCACAGAAAATGACTAGAGTTCTCCCACTCCGTCTTGTCTCGCGCGTCGTGTCGGTGTTTCAATGGGTGTTCCTGTCTCACCCATTTCGTTTCCTTCTATTAAAGGAAAACTGTGCGCTCGATTTATTGAGCTCGCGAGTTGGCTCTTGTTATTTCGATTAATAAGTATTAATAAGTGGTAATAATAATAATAATAATAATATTCTTATTTATCGGTCGACGTTAACCTCGCCTTCTGAGCGTCGATTTGAAACCAACCCTGTTGTTAAATTTTGATAAGCGATTACATAAATTAATGCTGGGAAATGAGGATGAAGCTCCATCCTGCTCGGCATTTAAGGCGAACAAATTAAATATGGTTTAGGTTTGTAAAATCTTCTAAGGCGTGCTCGAATGGGGAGAATTTAGGATTTGTGTATCACACACGGATCTCTCTCCAAAATAGACGTCTTTTCTT
Source organism: Taxus wallichiana var. yunnanensis (assembly GCA_018340775.1). Classification (NCBI taxonomy): domain Eukaryota; kingdom Viridiplantae; phylum Streptophyta; class Pinopsida; order Cupressales; family Taxaceae; genus Taxus; species Taxus wallichiana. Next base: position 937,411,771 of record CM031235.1, on the reverse strand, counting down.
GTAAACCGTGTTGGACCTTCCCTGGGATTTGGGGAAACGTGTTTGCAATCGTATTGGGTTTTGGCCTGCGTTTTGACCTCGTGATTCGTTTTGGCTTGCTAGCCACGTTTTCTTTGTTTTGGGGATTTGCGTGCTCAGTTGTTTGGGGATCTGCGTGCTCAGTGGATTGGGGGTCGCGCGCCCAAATGAAAATCTCACATTTGTAAGATGATTGCAAGTTTCCTTGCTGTGTGGTCGTTTTCTGGTGCGCAGGTCCTGGGCGCGTCCTTTTGTGTCTTCTTTGGCCGCAATGAAACCCTCCTCACGCCTTGCGGGTGCGCAAATCTTGGACGCCTCCATTTTTTTCCCTGCCCTGGCCGCGTGGGTCTGTGGGGGAGGATAACTTCGTTTTTTTGTGGTCGTGAGGGGCGCGGGTTTCTGTTGCTGCCTGATGCGTTTTGGGGGGAAGAAGGGGCGCGGGTTTCTGTTGCTGGCCGCGCACAGTGCATAGCTGGTGTAAAGGCAGGCGCGTTACTCCACTTTTATTGGGTGTTGTGGGTGTGTTCTTGTTGGGAATCCATAGCATTAGTCTCCAGCCAGGCAGCAGCGCACAGCGGGTACAGTAGGCGCCTCTTTGAGCGCTTCTAACCAGCAGGCCGTCCAATAATGTTGTTACCTGTTCAGTATTGAATGCATCCTCAAATTTGGGATTCTCCTTCAAGATATTGTTATCAAAATCGTCTGTGGCAGTAAGAGTGTTACCAGGAGACCTGATGAAATTTATTACAAAGATTATCTATTGGGACCTTACTTGTTTTACGATGTAACTCATGGAAGAGAATCTCATAGAGGTGACAGATCACACCCACAGGCACAGGAGATCTATGCAATGTTGGAGAAGATGTCTTGGGAGACGGCTGGTGCTGTTGGAGAAGAGTTGGAGGCTGGGCGACTTGTAGAAGCTCCAAATCAGGCATGTTAAACCTGCCCTTGCAATCTTCTGCTGTCATTTTATTTTGTCATGAAATGAATGTTTGTTTTCCTCTTTGTTATGGCATCTTGAAGGGGTTTTCTGGTAGTTGCTTTGAGCTGCCGCCCTGTTTCAAACTGGGTAAAACAATAGTCTATGTTCTTTGTATTAGTTGGAAAGATAACACCTTTTTTTGGGGGTTCCAATGTTTTCCTTTAAATCGATTTCCTATATCAGTCTGTGACGAGCATAGTGTGCTACAGAACTTCTGGATCTTTTTTTTTGAGTTTGAGGTGATTGGTAGGAAAGTATATTGTTTTGACAATGTTGTGGCATGCATGTGGATCTCGTAATCAATGGAGGTTGCATTCTGGAATTGAAAACCGAGTACCAATATGTGTTCATAATAAGTTTGAGTTTTGTAATTTGGTTGGTATATTTTAAACCCTTATGCAAGGTTTGGGTAAATTCTATTATGAGGAAAATATGATAAAATATGAGGATATAATCAGATTCCTGAAATATTACTTCCTATGAAAATAACGTTAAGGGTATGTGCTACAACTTGTATTATGAGTAACCTGCTTGAGCATGGGTGAATGTCTCATGGGCAGGAAATTTAGTATATTCTATCCGGTTATATTTTATCACTCTCCTTATAGGAAATAAGGATATGGAACGCGTTTTGTGGGTTGTTGTTGATATGTTGATTTTAGTATGAATACAGTCTGAAAATACAAATTGGGTAATCATTTTCTATTGCTTCCAAATGCGGGTTGAAGTTCACTTTGTTTGGGTTACCTAAACAAGTCACTGTAGAAGTGTTTAGAATGAGATTTTGGGTTGTAGCCAAGTTTTCTCTTGGGCTCTGGAAATGACTATATGCCAGCATGAATTTTAGGACAGCGCTTTCTATTCTGTTTTACCCCAATAAACTAATGGGATGAATACTCATTCAATTTTTTTGTACTAACGAGGATTGGGAACTTGGGTCGATTTTCCTTCCTCTTTTAACCTTTCAAATGGAAGTAGTGTTACACGCGTGTGCCATACGTTTTGCAACAGATTTTTGGTATTTGTTTTATTGGCCAGAACAAGTTCCTGGTGGTTGAGTTCGAAATGAATAATTATTATTCATCTTTTAAGACAACCCAAATTTGGGTATAGGTGGAATACGTATGGGTATAAATGTATAAGTAACAATTTTTGTGGATTCAACATAATTAAAGTATTCTCCCTCTCCCTCTCTCTGAAGAAGAGAGAGAGGTCTCGCGTAGGAGGAATCCGTAGATGAAATCAGTTGGGTTTCATCTCCTCATGAAAGCCCTTGACTGGGTCATTCGTGATGCCCTTGTATGTGCTGTGAAGGTTTATTTTTTTAATAAAAATAAATAAATAAATAAAACAAATTTAAGGCTAAAGGTTGAAATATTCCACTATTGTCTTCCGTTGGAGCTGTGGGAGTCTTAAAATATCAACACTTTTGATTGTCGAAAAACATTACCTGTTCTCTACTAGAATCACCTGCATGTTATAATGGAATTTCTTACCTGGCTGGATGAAATATAATATTTATTAATCTGTCTATTGGGGATAATGATCAGTTTGTTAAAAGACACTTTACGTCTATGTTGGTTTCCTTGTGAGCAGCTATAACGGTTACGAAGTGTGCAAAGTGGCCTATTAAACATGATATATATATATATATATATATATATATATATATATATATATATATATATATATATATATATATATATATATATATATGTATATATGAATGTTTTCCTAAAGAAGTTAAAACGGTTAAAAATAAAACTATAGAAAACTAAATCTCTATGGAACCTCACCCTTGGAAGGATGGAAAAATCTTGTGTTGTTGTGCGTCATGGATTGTTACTAGCATGTTTTGGCTTATCAGGTTTCTTTTGGAGGGATTGGGTATTAGATTTCAATCACGTAATCCATCGGATTACATGACTGAAATCTCAATACTCTCGGCCTTGTGATATTTCACCAATCTGGTCTTACCTTGAATTATTTTGGAATATCTGTCTTACTTGATTAATGAGATTTCTCCTTGTTGGCTGTCATAAAACTCTCTATCGTGTGAGGCATATTGTTTTAGTGGTTTGTGCATTGACTCATTCTTGATTTCAGAATTTTTCCTTTCATGATATTATAAAATGTTAGCTCACTGTTGCAATGGGTAGTCTTAACATGCTCAGTTCTAGCGAACTGACTCTAGCTAATATTTGTGCAGATGGATTAAGCGTGTAGACTAAAGGAAAAGAGTGTAAAAGTTGCAACAGTTCAAATTATGAAGTTCCTTGTAAAAATGTTCAATGTGTTGTAAATTTTGTAACATTGCTTGCAAAGAGTTTATAAGATCTCTTGCCTGGGATTGTTCGGAGAATTACGTGAAGAAGTTGTTTTGTCTTTTTTGTAATTTGGCTGGTAACTCTTTTTAGTGAGAAATAATATTCAATCTTTACACTGGCATAAGTATTGTAAAACTTTGGTCTTGAGAATTATGTGTGAAGTTGAATCTTTCTAAGGCTTTGTATCGATGTGTTTTATGTGAGACAAATGGGGTGGTTAATCCTTACAAAAGTTACCTTAAAGTGTTATTCAAATAGATTTATTGTAGAGGTGATCCACTTGAGAACAAACAACGCCTTAAGTAATCAAAGGCGAGACCATCCTTGCAAGTGAAATTTTATAACGTGTTATCCATAGCTAAACTAGTGAACACTACTTTTTGGTGAAGGCTTAAAACAAGCTTAAAGGAAAACAATGGTTAGTTTCTAATAAGAGTTAACAAGTAAGAGAAGAAAATTTAGAAAACCCTCAATTTATCTCTCCGCCTATTTGAAAGAAAATAGTTTCCCTTTTGTTAAGATCTTTCGGTGAGTCCTAAGTAAGATTGTTAGCTTTTGCGTGTAAAAACGTTAAGCACCAATCTAACCTTGGTAATAACTGATGACGTCTTAAGGAGGAAATCCAATTTGACCTCATTCTCTTAACTCTTTCCCTGGGTGCTCTGTAATTCTCCTCTTAACTTGTTGAACACGAATTCTTGTTGTAGCAAAGTAATGAGCAAATTGTAGTAACGTAAGTAGGGATGGATGACCTTGTGGTGTTAAATTATCTCCTTTGTTAAATAAAGAAAATAAAAATAAAAATGATAATAATAAATATTAAATTGTTGTAAAGGGAAGACCTTAGTGAACGACTCTGCAATGTTTAATAAAATGAATTCATGTTGGTAAGACGAATTATGCGAATCATAACTTGAACCTCTCTGAAACATAAGTTAAGAGTAAAAGAGTGTTTTATCGAAATATAACCCTTTAATAATTCTTGTTGTGGCTTGCCCTAGTTGTAAGAGTATCATGTGGTTGGAATGTTATTTTGTCCTGTCAAAAGAAAAGCATATTATCCTTGTTGAGTGTGAATGTTTTCGTGCTACCCTCGTGGTCATCTTTGTATCTAGTGGTTCTCAGAGTTAGAGGTAACCTTGGTGATGACATGTTGAGTCGTGTCATGTTATTTGTCAAGCAGGTCAAAAAAAAAAAAAAAAAAAAAAAAAAAAAAGTTATCCTGTAGTTTACTGTGTGGTTTTGTGTGTGATTTTTTTTGGGATGTTACATTTGGTATCAGAGCGAGGTTCATGCTCTCGAACCTCTGGGATGGATTGGAGATGTGATGGTATTACATGATGATGATGGTGTACATGATAGTGTTACATGGAGATGAGGGTATTGCATGGTAGTGGTTTATATCGGAAGAGTAATGTGGTATAAGCGTGATGTGATTGATGTCGTAATTGTGATATTATGAACGCACATGATGTGTATGTCACTTAGTGCGTGTTTGTCATCATGTTGATGTGCTGGGGATGGGAGTATTCTCTCTCCTTCTTGTGGATTCTATGAAGAGTTCACGTGTAAGTTACTGCTTGTGATGTGTGAAAAGTATTCTAATGTGGATGACGGGGTGTTGGAGCATTGTGGCATATTGTGATATGTAGGTGTATCAATGTGTTGTATGACTAGATTGACGTAAAATGAAATGAGTTGTATCATGATGTTTTACCATGTTTTAAAGAAATGTGTGTATCACCTTGTTATGTAGCAAATGAATGTTATGTTGTGATTGTTACTATGTCCATCATATGTATGAGTTGTGTGATATGTAATGATTCATGTCGTGATTTAGGGTCATACGGTGAGTGTATGAACCCTATCGTATTGTGATTGCACTTTGGGTGCAGAATGTGGTAAAGTGATGTATTGCGCCCTGTGATTGTATGATTGTGATCTACCCCGTATACATACCATACGTGAGACGTTATGGTAGCTATGTGTGTACCACCATGGTGTTAGTGATGTAGTTATATGTTATGTTGTGAGCCTTACACTAACCGACCCTGAGGGAAATCGGTAAACTGTGTATGTATGGAGTGAGAAAATGTGTACCGTTGACCAATCACTCGAGCCGAGTACGAGATAGGAAGTGGAGCCTTACATAGGCTGAAAACCCACTTTTGTTTGTTTGGTATGTGAGACACTTGCTCAACGGGTGTCATGCATATTGTGTTTCGCGGACACCTCAGGCTCAGTAGATGGTGACTTGTACTCTTTTCTCTCTCCCGATATGGTTGTCGTATGGATTTAACCTATGTGATTTTGACTATGTTGAGCCTTGTTGAAGTTGTGGCGAGATGATTCAGATTGAGATGATGACAGTTGTATTATTTATATATATTGTTACGAGCTGAGGCTCGATGTTCCGAGTGCTAGCAACTCGTTGAGTACCCCTTTGGTGGCTAGATAAGGCCACACGGTTATCGTAATGTGACATTATTAAAAGTGTATTTTATTCGTAAATTGAGTTTTTTTTTTTACTTTACTTTGTAAGGACCAGCAGTTTTCTTGATTGTCATGCTTACATTTTGGGCATTTCCTTGGTTTGTGGTACTAACGTTCAGATTTTTGCACTAACTATGGCCTTTTGGTCAGTTGTTTTGCTTGGTTTTGAGACTTCTTCTAAATTTTAAGATTGTACCGCCTTGCCCAAGGCTTGTACTTTGCCACTTGGCATTCTGATCAGATTGTTATGCTGGTTCTATTGTCGTGATGTGTGGATAGGGTCATAGGATGCACCATGGAATGGTTGGACCTATGGACCCGCTTCGTTGTATGGGGGTACGCCCCAAGGAGTTACAGATAACTAGCGGGTTGTTGGACCACGAGTTATTATGTCACTTGGGTTGGGGGTGACGGGGCTCTATGTGCCTGGGCCATAGGGTGACCCGGCCTCATTAAAAGGAGAAAGGAGACGGCACTCTATGGTTGAGTGACCTGGTATTCTTTATGGCACTCTATGGTTGAGTGACCTGATATTCTTGATGGCACTCTATGGTTGAGTGACCCGACTTGGTTTGGCACTATGTTTCTTTCTCTTTGGGAGTTATGTGGAGTTGCTTTGTAATACTTGGGAGTAGGTGGTTATTTTCTAATGCTTCGGGTGGTATATGGTGCTTCGGGTAGTGTTATGATGTGTGTGTGCTCACGAGAGTTGGTTATGGTTGTGGCTCCCTAGTGTACCCTATGTACTTGTAGCTTTTGTTCGGAGTTATGTGAATTTTTTTTTTTATCTGTGAAATTAAGGAAATGTCTTGTTGTCGTTGTACACCTTGCTCAAGTATTCTATTTGTCAGTCATGATTGTGTGACAAGGACTAGGTTATGAGGACCGTACATATTCCCTTCCGTATTTGAGTAATCTTTTGTGGTGTAATACAGTCATGAAGTATATACTTGTGTGTTCGTGAATCTGTAGTGTCTTGTCTGAACCCGATAGGGTGTTGTGTTGGCAGTTTATGTTGGGCACCTACAATAAGGAATAAACTAACAAAAAAAAAAATCTACAACAATAAAATTTTGAAGAATTGAAACTGGAAGTGATGAAATGAGAGGAGTCTAATGAAACAATGAATAAGAGGGAACTACCAATCTTCACAGAACCTTAAAAGTTAAAATTTGCACCAAATGTTCCTAAGGCCACCTCGTGGCCGTGTTTTAATCAACTGAGATTTAACCATAGAGTGCACTTTTGTCTTTTTCCGTTCCTTGTAGCTTATCATTTCTTTTCCTCTATGCCTTGTCGCATCGGGGACGATGCTTTCTTAAGGGGAGGAGAATGTAATGCCCCGTTCTCCGACGTCCATGTCGCTAAGCTTTTAACGTTGTGGTGCTTGTGTTGACCTCTCGTTGGCTTCGCCCTTGCCACAGAAAATGACTAGAGTTCTCCCACTCCGTCTTGTCTCCGCGCGTCGTGTCGGTGTTTCAATGGGTGTTCCCGTCTCACCCATTTCGTTTCCTTCTATTAAAGGAAAACTGTGCGCTCGATTTATTGAGCTCGCGAGTTGGCTCTTGTTATTTCGATTAATAAGTATTAATAAGTGGTAATAATAATAATAATAATAATAATATTCTTATTTATCGATCGACGTTAACCTCGCCTTCTGAGCGTCGATTTGATACCAACCCTGTTGTTAAATTTTGATAAGCGATTACATAAATTAATGCTGGGAAATGAGGATGAAGCTCCATCCTGCTCGGCATTTAAGGTGAACTATTTAAATATGGTTTAGGGTTGTAAAATCTTCTAAGGCGTGCTCGAATGGGGAGAATTTAGGATTTGCGTATCACATGGATCTCTCTCCAAAATAGACGTCTTTTCTTGTAAACCGTGTTGGACCTTCCCTGGGATCTGGGGAAACGTGTTTGAAATCGTATTGGGTTTTGGCCTGCGTTTTGTCTTCGTGATTCGTTATGGCTTGCTAGCCACGTTTTCTTTGTTTTGGGGATTTGCGTGCTCAGTAGTTTGGGGATCTGCGTGCTCAGTGGATTGGGGGTCGCGCGCCCAGATGAAAATCTCACATTTGTGAGTTTATTGCAAGTTTCCTTCCGTGTGGCACCTTTAAAGTGCGCAGTCCCAGGCGCGTCCTTTTTTGTCTTCCCTGGCCGCAATGAAACCCCCCTCACGCCTATGCTGGTGCGTAAATCTTGGACGCCTCCATTTTTTTAAAGAAATGTAGTGGCCGCGTGGAGTTGTGGGGGAGGATAACTTCATTTTTTTGTGGTCGTGAGGGGCGCGGGTTTTTAGGGTTTTGATGCGTTTTGGGGGAAGAAGGGCGCGGGGTTTTTGGCTGGGATGCGCACAGGCCCTGGTGAGGAGGCGCGTTACTCCACTTTTATTGGGTCTTTGTGGGTGTGTTCTTGTTGGGAATCCATAGCATTAGTCTCCAAAGCGAAGCGGCGCACTGGGTACAGAGAGGCGCCTCTTTGAGCGCTTTCTAACTAAAGCAGAGCCGTCCTAATGTTGTTACTGCTAAGTATTGAATGCATCCTCAAATTTGGGATTCTCCTTCAAGATATTGTTATCAAAATAAATCTTCGTGGCAATAAGAGTGTTACCAGGAGACCTGATGAAATTTATTACAAAGATTATCTATTGGGACCTTACTTGTTTTACGATGTAACTCATGGAAGAGAATCTCATAGAGGTGACAGATCACACCCACAGCACAGGAGATCTATGCAATGTTGGAGAAGATGTCTTGGGAGACGGTGGTCTTTGTTGGAGAAGAGTTGGAGGCTGGGTGACTTGTAGAAGCTCCAAATCAGGCATGTTAAACCTGCCCCTTGCAATCTTCTGCTGTCATTTTATTTTGTCACGAAATGAATGTTTGTTTTCCTCTTCTGTTATGGCATCTTGAAGGGTTTTACTGGTAATTGCTTTGAGCTGACGCCCTGTTCCAAACTGGGTAAAACAATAGTCTTTGCTGTATTAGTTGGAAAGATAACACTTTTTTTTTTTTGGGGGTTCCAATGTTTTCCTTTAAATCGATTTCTATATCAGTCTGTGACGAGCATAGTGTGCTACATAACTTCGGGATCGTCTTTTTGAGTTTGTGGTGATTGGTAGGAAAGTATATTGTTTTGATAATGCTGTGGCATGCATGTGGTACTCATAATCAATGGATGTTGCATTCTGGAATTGAAAACCGAGTACCAATATGTGTTTATAATAAGCTTGAGTTTTGGGACTTGGTTGGTATATTTTAAACCCTTATGCCAGGTTTGGGTGAATTCTAGTATGAGGAAAATATGATAAAATATGAGGATATAAACAGACCTCTGAAATATTACTCCCTATGAAAATAACGTTAAGGGTATGTGCTACAACTTGTAGTATGAGTAACCTGCTTGAGCATGGTTGAATGTCTCATGGGCAGGAAATTTAGTATATTCTACCCGGTTTTAATTTTATCACTCTCCTTATAGGAAATAAGGATATGGAACGTTTTACGGGCTGTTGTTGACATGCTGTTTTTAGTATGAATACAGTTTGAAAATACAAACTGGGTAATCATTTTCTATTGCTTCCAAATGCGGGTTGAAGTTCACTTTTGTTTGGGTTACATAAACAAGTCACTGTAGAGTGTTTAGAATGAGATTTTGGGTTGTAGCCAAGTTTTCTCTTGGGCTCTGGAAATGATTATATGCCAGCATGAATTTTAGGACAGCGCTTTCTATTCTGTTTTACCCCAATAAACAAATGGGATGAATTCTCATTCAATTTTTTTCGTACTAATGAGGATTGGGAACTTGGGTCGATTTTCCTTCCTCTTTTAATCCTTTCAATGGAAGTAGTGTTACACGCGTGTGCCATACGTTTTGCAGCAGATTTTTGGTTTTGTTTTATTGGCCGGAACAACTTCCTGGTGGTTGAGTTCGAAATGAATAATTATTATACATCTTTTAAGACAACCCAAATTTGGGTATAGGTGGATTACGTATGGATATAAATGTATAAGTAACAATTTTTGTGGATTTCAACATAATTAAAGTTTTCTCCCTCTCCCTCGCTTTGAAGAGAGAGAGAGGTCTCGCGTAGGAGGAATCCGTGGATGAAATCAGTTGGGTTTCATCTCCTCATGAAAACCCTTGACCGGGTCATTCGGGATGCCCTTGTATGTGCTGTGAAGGTTTATTTTTTTAATAAAAATAAGTAAATAAATAAAATCAATTCAAGGCTAAAGGTTGAAATATTTCACTATTGTCTTCCGTTGGAGCCTGTGGGAGTCTTAAAATATCAACACTTTATGATTGTCGAAAAACATTACCCTGTTCTCTACTAGAATCACCTGCATGTTATAATGGGATTTCTTACCTGGCTGGAAGAAAATAATATTTATTAATCTGTCTATTGGGGATAAGGATCAGTTTGTTAAAAGACACGTTGTGTCTATGTTGGTTTCCTTATGAGCAGCTATACGGTTTCGAAGTGTGCAAAGTGGCCTATTAAACATGACTATATATATATATATATATATATATATATATATATATATATATATATATATATATATATATACATGTATATATGAATGTTTTCCTAAAGAAGTTAAAACGGTTAAAAAAAAAAAAAATGAAACTATAGAATACTAAATCTCATTGGAATCCTCACCCTTGGAAGGACGGAAAAATCTTGTGTTGTTGTGTGTCATGGTTGTTACTAGTATGTTTTGGCTTATCGGTTTTCTTTTGGGGGATTGGGTATTAGATTTCAATCACGTAATCCATCGGATTACATGACTGAAATCTCAATACTCTCGGCCTTGTGATATTTCACCAATCTGGTCTTACCTTGAGTTATTTTGGAATATTTGTCTTACTTGATAAATGAGATTTCTCCTTGTTGGCTGTCATAAAACTCTCTATCATGTGAGGCATATTGTTTTTGTGGTTTTTGCATTGACTCATTCTTGATTTCAGAAATTTTCCTTTCATGATATTATAAAATGTTAGCTCACTGTTGCAATGGGTAGTCTTAACATGCTCAGTTCTAGCGAACTGACTCTAGCTAATATTTGTGCAGATGGATTAAGCGTGTAGATTAAAGGAAAAGAGTGTAAAAGTTGCAACAGTTCAAATTATGAAGTTCCGTGTAAAAAAATGTTCAATGTATTGTAAGTTTTGTAACATTGCTTGCAAAGAGTTTATAAGATCTCTTGCCTAGGATTGTTCGGAGAATTACATGAAGAAGTTGTTTTGTCGTTTTTTTTTGTAATATGGCTGGTAACTCTTTTTAGTGAGAAATAATATTCAATCTTTACACTGGCATAAGTACTGTAAAACTTTGGTCTTGAGAATTATGTGTGAAGTTGAATCTTTCTAAGGCTTTGTATCGATGTGTTTTATGTGAGACAAATGGGGTGGTTAATCCTTACAAAAGTTACCTTAAAGTGTTATTCAAATAGATTTATTGTAGAGGTGATCCACTTGAGAACAAACAACGCCTTAAGTAATCAAAGGCGAGACCATCCTTGCAAAGTGAAATTATATAACGTGTTATCCATAGCTAAACTAGTGAACACTACTCCTTTTTGGTGAAGGCTTAAAACAAGCTTAAAGGAAAACAATGGTTAGTTTCTAATAAGAGTTAACAAGTAAGAGAAGAAAATTTAGAAACCCCTCAATTTATCTCTCAGCCTATTTGAAAGAAAATAGTTTCCCTTTTGTTAAGATCTTTCGGTGAGGCCTAAGTAAAATTGTTAGCTTTGCGTGTAAAAGCGTTAAGCACCAATCTAACCTTGGTAATAATCGATGACGTCTTAAGGAGGAAATCCAATTTGACCTCATTCTCTTAACTCTTTCCTGGGTGCTCTGTAATTCTCCTCTTAACTTGTTGAACACGAATTCTTGTTGTAGCAAAGTAATGAGTAAATTTTAGTAACGTAAGTAGGGATGGATGACCTTGTGGTGTTAAATTATCTCCTTTATTAAATAATAAAAATAAAAATAATAATAATAAAGATTAATTGTCGTAGAGGAGAAGACCTTAGTGAACGACTCTGCAATGTATAATAAAATGAATTCAGTTTGGTAAGACGAATTATGCGAATCATATCTTGAATCTCTCTGAAAACATAAGTTAAGAGTAAAAGAGTGTTTTACCGAAATATAACCTTTAATAATTCTTGTTGTGGCTTGCCCTAGCTGTAAGAGTATCATGTGGTTGGACTGTTATTTTGTCCTGTCAAAAGAAAAGCATATTGTCCTTGTTGGGTGTGAATGTTTTCGTGCTACCCTCGTGGTCATCCTTGTATCTAGTGGTTCTCAGAGTTAGAGGTAACCTTGGTGATGACATGTTGTGTCATGTCATGTTATTTGTATGTAGTTCAGTTCTCGGATTGTAAGTTCACTCTTTGGGTGACCGCCAAGGTCATTCCGACTTCACATTCTACATATTTTTTATTATATTTGATGTGGTTTATGGACATGTGCAGTAGGCATTTATTTTACGCATTACATATGTGATCAACGATCTAATAGCAAGCCAGAGTGATAAAGAGTGAGTAGAAGCAAAGATCCTCCAAACCAAAAAGACCAGACTCAAACATCCGAGTAAACACAGACACCCAGATCAATCACTAGTGCCCGGGGCCCTCTGTCCTCCCATGGGCACTTTTGTCCTATACTTTTCTAGGGTTTTGAATCCTCATCAATCCTGTTCGACATTTTTCCAGCCAGATCTAGCAGATACTTAGTTCTGATCATTCCCAAGTTACACATAATCAACTAAGTAATCTTTCCCTCTCATTTTCTTAGGGATTTACATTGTTAAATGCTTATTTCTTGTGCACTATTGTACTTTATTTCATGCATATCATTAGTTACAATAAGTTACTCGAAATTAAGATTTAATTACATTTAGATTACATCAATTACCAAAAGGGATTGTTTTACGATTGGTAAATCCTCTCGTATGCACAAGTCAATAAGGGAAAGTAATTTGGGGTGAAAAAGTCCATTTCATCAATAAGAATACATTGCATATGTTTGAGAGGGTCCTGAAAAGTTAACGATTGGCCTGTAAGTGGTTTCATTTCCTTGATAAGAATTCAAAGACATGCATGTATGGTGGATGTAGAAATGTTGAAGGAAAAACATCGGTTAACGCCAACAAGAGAAAAGGGGAGTTATTTTACAATTGGATTAGAAGAAAGTGATGCTTTAATAGTATTGATGATATTTGAATTACTTTTTCCATTTTTTCCTTAAATGACCAGTTTGAAAGGTGGGAGATGTTCTTGACATATATAGTGTTGAAGAATAGTATCAAATGCAAGATATTATTGAGGCGAAAAAAGGAATTATATTAAGAGAGGAAGAAGTTTTCTCATGACGATGGTTGTTCTTTGAATGAGCTATATAAAAGAGACCACAATCTCTTGTAAGAAAGGTGAAACATGTCAATTGTTCCAGTTGTATTGGGTGTCAAAGTCAAGGTGGCCAATCAATTCTAGGTCATCAAGCCCCATGTTGTTGTCGAGGTGGATCTCGGAAAAAGATTTGTCATTCATCCAATCGAAAAGGGACATTGTAGTTTTCATGTCTTTTTGGACGATTCCTCATCGAATTTTGTTATGACATTGAGGGATGGAAGACACATGTCATAGATGGTATGAGATGTTCGGGAATTCCCAATTAGAAATAATGTGTTTCGTGGATGACTTAATGTCAATGCCAAGATTTCTAAATGGTTTATACAACAAGAGTTCACTCCAACAAAAACCTCAAAAGAAGTAAAGCATTTGCATGGGACCTAAATGAAATGGGGAGTTATATGTATAATGTATAGTATCTAAAAAACTTATGAACCTTAGAGCTACAACATAAAAGTTTATAACCTACATCTTTCCTACTAAATTATTTAAAAGTATCATTACACTTCCTATAACTATAAACAATCTAATCACTATGATCGTCTTTTTCCTAGAATTATAGTAAGTGAAATAAAATGATAAAAGGAAGAAGGCTCAACATTATGTTTGTAATTCAAAATAACTATCATAAAAAATGGGTTTATGGCCACAATTATTGACTCAAATCATTATCTTTAAAAAATCAACAAACATTTCAAACACTAAGAAAATAAAATCTTCCTTCAAAATGCACAATTCAAATGAACCGCCAAATTTTCAAATAAATTAAAAAAAAACTACAACATGAGTAATGCATCAATGCACACATATCCATATTCATTTATTATGTATGGAGATTTGAATCTAAATGCATTTAATTTGCATAGAGATTTGAAAAAACATATTATAATGCATCGATTAATAGGAGATAGTGTGAACTAAGCTATAGCCTTTGGATCTTAATGAAATCTATTTAGCCCTAAATAACTTCTATCAATAAATTAGAAACAAAATAGACATCAAAGAATCATGGAAAAAAAAATAATAGAATGTACAAGTAAAATATCAATCATAGAATACTCCAAGTTGATCAAACAAAACCAAAAATGTGTTGACACTCACAAAGTATATATATTATGTTCACTTAGAAATAATAAAAGTATATTTGTTTACAGAGTTTACTAGTTTTTTTCTATTTCACCAACTTCAAACAATCACTCACATCCTCATATATCTAAACCAAATAATTGAAGATTTGAATGATTCACAAAAAAACCTAGTGTAAAATGGATTTTTTCATTCTTTTAACCAGTATCCATACGCAATTTAACTCTTATATACTATGATACAACACAAATCAAACTATCATACCACTTCAATGGACAAACCAATCTCAAGAAATAATTACACATGCTTCATTCACCCTCTTCATCTCATATTTAGTGGCAATCAAAGAGTTGTAACTATTTGGAGGGCATAGTTTTCTCATATAAACCTTTTAATGATTTAAACCTTTTGTGTGACAAACACCACATATCAAAGAGCCATTTTTTAATGAAATTTCCTTAACATGTCGATTAAAAATAAGGTTGTGTAACCTATTCAAAATTGTCATGCGAAATATCACAAAATATTTTATAGAACTTATAACATCAATCAAGTCCATGTATTCTTTTCTATGTTACGGAATCAATGAGAGAAGTCAAAGACAAAAATAGAGAATGCTTAATTATCCTAGAAATGAGCAAGCAAGGTCTAAACACTAAATTAAGCATGATGTTATTCAAGAATTTAGAAATATTAATTTTTACACCATTGAATATGAATGCCCATAATCTAATATGGGCACATTATAGCTCAAATATTACATGTAAAATTTCAATCATATAGATCTTATGGGGTCTCCCATGCAAGCTAATAGAAGAAGTCAATAGAGATAAAATGACATGAGTTACATCCCTTGGATCTCAATGCAATCTCTTCGACCCTATATACTTGTATCAATAAATTAGAAACAAAATTGACATCAAAATGTATTTAATTCTTTGATATAATAGATCTAGAAAAGGATACTAAACTTGGAAGTAAAAATAGATTGTATAAGAAAAATATCAATCATAAAATACTCAATATGAATAAATAGTACCAAAAATACGTCAACACCCACAAAGTATATATATTATGTTCACCTACAAATAATCAAAGTATATTTGTTTGTGAATTTGATTTATTTATCTATTCCACCAAATTCAAACAACCACTCACATCCTCGAAGATTTTAGAAATACTAATCAACCCAATAAAAATTGAAGGAAAAGTTTTGACTATTTCATACCCAAAAAGTACAAAAACACATATCTATGGAGGTTGAGAATAAAAGAAGAAAATCCCTTATCAAGTACATGGAACAAATATTTTACAAAAATAAATCAAAAAATTGACATCAATGTAATCATCAACGCAAAATAAAGCCATTCAACCTTTTCAAAATTGGCATGAGAAAAATCATAAAATAAATGATAAAACTTAGAAGACCAATCATTTCCGTGTATGCTATGTTATGTAATGCTATGTGTTGGTGCTCAATCCAATCCCTTGGATCAAACTGGTCTTTTTCTAGAATCTTGAAGATGTAATCGTTATGTGTGCTTAATATTACTCGCCATGCTTCAAATTTCAGTTTGAGTGAGGAAGAATTATCGATTTGTAAGAAATTTTGTGCCTAATCAAAATAAAAAGAAAGGATTCAAAGTGGAATGGTTAATGGACGGGTTGATCAAACTATTAAAGATTTAGACTTGCGGGTATATGGGATATGTCTACATCTTTCGCAAAGGACATAGAAACTTGAAATCAACACCAAGTGATTCATTTGCTCCAAAAATCCAAAGATCCAAATGCCCAAAAGCATGCAACTCGACCATGAAGTATGAAACTACAAGACCAAATGATTCAGTTAAAATGGACTTAGCCATTTAAACAAAGGCGAGATGTTTGAATGCTCGTCAAAGATCTACACCACCAAGTAATTGAAAAATGCCTGAAGGACATGTGGAAGCATTCCAACGCTTTCCATTTCTAATGCATTCCACGAAGCTCAAATCCACGGAATAAATTGAGTTTCATAAAGGCATCATGTTTGAGCAGGGTTGAAAGGTCAAAAACATGCACCAAGTTTGGAGGCGGCACATGGCAAGGATCCAATGGGGAAGGAACAAATACATGTCGCCATTCTGGTGAACTTCAAAGTAGATGCACCCGACGAACCTCAAGTCCACGGAATCAACCAAGTTTCATAAGGCTTCGAGTTTGGAAATCGGTGGGTCAAGGGAAAATACGTGGAAACATTTTAATGAATCCAGCGAAGAGGTCTCCAGAAATAAATCATGATGTGAAGGCCCAACCCCACAATCAATGAAAGAAAAACACAAAAGCAAGAGATCCCGACAATACGAAATCCAAAAGTGCGTGGAGATTTCTCATTGGTTTATGCTTCGCACTATGACAAGGATGACACCGCAAAGGTGTGTGGAGCTTTTTGATTTATTTATACTTCACACTTAAACAAGGTCTTTGTAAATGAAAATGAATTACAAAAAGCATGGAGCTTTCTCATTGGCTCACGTTTCGTAGGGATCATTCAAGGTTATCAAAGAATTGACATTGCAAGGAGCGTGGAGATTTTTTATTGTCTCGCGTTTCACAGAGAAATCAAAAAGAAAAGAATAGTTTAACATTGAGAAGGAATATGGAGATTTTTCATTGGCTCACATTTTGTAACAGGAAGTTAAGTAAGAGAACATTTGAGAAGGCGAAGATGCGGCATCTTCTTATTAGCTGGCATTTTAAATAAGACTTACGTATGCATGGAAAGCCTAAAATAGTCTAAAAATAAAAAGAAAGTAGATGCATAGGCAATGCCCAACTCCACAGCCAACCAGAAACCAACATGCGGTAGTGAAGGCATAGATCCGATCCCAAAATGTCTAACTGAAAATCAAATATTTTTAGTTAGACAAAGTACATTCCCGCTTTGATCAAATATCTTTCTTTATGAACAAGGGGAGATTCACTTACTATTTGGGGGGATTTGAATTGTAAGTAATCAAAAACAAATTTGTATAAATATGGGGGCTTGTCCTCATATTTAAAGGGGGTTAGTTTTTCTATTTTGAAAAAGGTCAAGAGATTCAATTGTGAAATATTGCATGTTTCCTTTGTGAAATGCATATAGATTTTGGTTTCCCAAACTTTTGTGTCAAGGTGGTTGCAATGTATACCATTGAAAAATTTGAGAGCATTTGCTTTATGTTCCCTTGTTAAGAAATTCAAGATCCGAATGAGATATGTCCACTTTTGAGTTTAATTTTTGTGTTTTGGGTTCTGTATGTCAAATTGTTGATTAATGAGTTATATTTTTACTACTGATCTTGTGTTTGTTGCTTCTCTTTGTCGTACACTAGATCAGTCCTCAATGGTTGTGCTTTGGTCATTAGTTTGATATTGTGTTGTGAGCATTTACTCTATAATATTGGACATAATTGTAAAATCCTTATTGTAACCATTTTGTTGAAGTGATTTTTGTTAGCCTTTGAGTGTATCTTGGGCATACGAGAGTAGAAGTAGTAAATACTTAATTAGAATGCTTACATGAGCTTTTTGTGTCAAGTATTTTAGAGATTGTGTTGAAACTTTGCATCTGTTGAGTATCAATGAATGCAAATATTTCTTTGTAGAAATTATCACTACTTAATTCAAGTTTTTTGTACTTTCTAAATTACAAGTTGCTCTAAGTGTTAAATGCTTGGTTACAAGGAATCTATCATCCTATAATCCCCCTCTTTTAAAACTACATAATTGATCCCACCCCATACTAACTTCCATTTGTTTCTTTTTTGTTGATATGTCTCTAAATATCATTGAAAGTGCCCTTTATAATTTTATCAAGAGAATGCAAGAGCAATCGAATTCTATTGTCTATAGTAACATGTGTCTGGTAAGGTAAGCATATGCAACATTTTTGTGACAACTCGTGAGAGTGAGTGTTGTATTCATGGCCATGTTTATCTCAAGATTGATCCATCATTTTATAGATTGAGGGAACAAATACCCTATCTCCCCCTTTGCATTCAAGTTACCCACGGGTCCTCTCACCCTAGTTCAAGGCAAGACCAAAAGTAGCAGGATGAGGCCATCCCCTTTGTACGTGCCCCTCAATCATCCCAAGGCTTGATCCCAAGGAAAGTGTTAGACCCCTCCTCGGCTACAAAATGACACACACCACCCTGGTCTACCACCATCCAAGCATTCCCCCTTCCTAAGAGAATTTTTTCAGGCCAAGGGGGTGCAGATTTGAGGACAACATGCTTCTAGCACCGTTTGAGGACATGTTTATATGAGATTTATCTTATTGAATCAGATTTTGAGTTAAATTTTCTGAGGTTGTATGAATTGCTAGTATTCCTACATAATGGGTAGGCCGTGAACACGCTTTTGGCATCATTTATGGGGGAAATTGAGGTTTAGATCTTATACCTTTATAGATCTTTGCCAAAATTAGGGAAATATAGACCATTCTAAAAGTATTGTCCAAAATTTTCTCATTATCAACAGGCTTTCCATAAAACTTGACTCCACTGGGAAAAGTGTGGTAGAATTCATAAAGATCTATAAATCTTTGCCTTCCAATTTGTGAAGTTATCATTTCAAAAGATTTTTGAGTTAATCTATACATCTAAGGTGCAAGGCCTTAGTGGTGGCTCCATCTTTCAAAGAAAATATGGTATATACCAATGCAAAATCTTTTATTCCTTGTTGATTAACTCTCCCTTTGTAAAGATGGAAGGACGAAGATCCTTTTTCAAATCTGATCCTACCTAGAAGATTACTTCCAGAACTGGAAAGTACACATCAAGAAGGAAGCGGATCTAGAAACTAGTGGGTGGTCAAAGGACAAAGAAAATATTGTTCAAATGTCTAAATTTGATCCACCTTTGGTGGAAGACTACTCTAGCACACATGACAACTCTGATTTAGGTAGTCCTCAAGTAAATTTACATTCATTATTTCAAGAAGGTTCAACATCTGCAAATAACACAGGTATTCTTCATCTCCCTTATTTGTTGACTCATGAGAATAAAGTATTTTGTGAAACTGAATCCTTGAAAGATTTCCATTTTGTGGATCATACTCCTCTACCTCAAAGACCCCTAGTTCCCCACCATTTCAACCCTCCTTTTGAAACACCTCCACCAAATAATATGGCACAACCTCCACCAAGGGATCCTTTTGTAGTTACTACTTATAGACCAATAAGGTTCATGGAATGGTGGGCTATCCAAATGAAGTGCCAAATGAAATTAGAAATAGGTTGCCTAGGTTTCAAGGGAATAATGCCATAAGTGGGGATCAACATCTCATATTTTTTCAAAATGTTATGGATGACTATGAAGTAGAGCATGAGGATGTTTATGTTAAGTTATTCATACATACATTAGAAGAAGATTCGTGGAATGGTATAACTTATTTGCCTACAAATTCAATTGATTCTTGGGTAGAAATGAAGAATGCATTTAGATTACAATATGGTGATAAGACTGACCCTAGGTTTCTTTTATCAATTTGAAAATATAAAAAGAATCCTAATGAGTGTGTGTAAGAATTTAATACTAGGTTCAATAAAACTTTGACTAGATTTCCAAATAATATAAGGCCTAGTGATGATTCTTTCCTGATTAAATACTCATATGCCTTTGATAAGAAAGTTATTATTATCTAAGGGAAAAAATCCTAGAACTCTGAGGTAGGATTTCTCTATGGCTGTCCAAATTGAGAACAATATTAAAGTAGTTGGGAAGCCTCCAAAGAGGGAAGGTGTCAAGTTGATTAATCCAGAAAAGCCTCGGGAAAGCAAGGTTGTAGACTTGGAAGAGGTGGTTAAAACTTTGGTCGGAGTAGTCAAAGAGATTTCATATAAGCTTGCTAGAGTAGAGAAAGGATTGGTTTCAAATCCTCAAGCTCAACACCAGGCCCAAGGACAAAATAGATTTGGGAATCATCCCAAAGGAGAGCATTGGGTTGATGACAGAGGAAAAGGACTTATGGGTTCAAGAAGTAAACAACAAGCTTTAGAGATAATAAAAAGTCCCAAATCCATTGACAATCAAGGGTATCAGTAGTAGAAGAAGAACACATCATTGAGTGGTGTGATAAATTTTTGTTACCACATCCCCCTTGTGAGAATCTTGTTGAAGATGGTGATGTTAATGAGGAAATGATTTTGATGATGTATGTATGATGGAGTGTCCGAATGATTCACCACAAGGAGCTACTTCCATTGATCTTCTATATGCCAAAACTGCAGAAGAATTTTGGGCCTGCACTAATCAAGTATTTTTTTCCTCCTATAGCTAATGTTGATATAGATATGGCTCAATCATTTTGAACTTCCTAACCATGATTTTGAATATCTAAGGGAATTAATGATCAAAAAATATGATGGAAGAATTCCCTCTTGAAGAGGATAGGAAGTTATTGATGAATGTTTTGTTGCCCAAGAGAGATATTATAACCTTCGCAATAGGAAAGTTAAGGGACCTACCCCAACTTCCAAACCAAATATGCCTCTCTAACCAACATCCCCAAAGATGCTCCCAAAAAAGTATGCCTGATAAAGGTCATGTTATCTCTTCAAATCCAAGCACTTTTACTCTTGCTCAAGCAGTAAAGGACAACATCCCATCAGAAAAGACAGTCACCCTTACCCCTAATACAACCTTGCCCAAATATGTAGCATGTGACATGGCCAAATTTTGAGTCAAATAAAATCACTATCCCAATTGTGGAATTACTTAGAATTCCTGAACATAGAAAGAGGGCATTTGAGTATTTGGGATTGAAGGAGGATATAATTGTCAAAGAAAGGGAGGTAGGTAATGTGGTGATTCCTCCTACCATAGCTAAACTTGAAATAACAGAGGATCAGAAGAGTATAGAGGAACCCCCAGAAGTATATTTGGGTACTTCCTTGGTTGAATCAGTTGGATGTGGATCCTTTCTTTACTACTTTGATTTTCAATGAAAGATTCTTCATAATTGCATGTTTGATTTAGGAGCTTCATGTAATATCATGCCTTTAGAGGTCATGAATGAATTAAACATTAAAATAATAGTAGCATTTGGGAAATGTTATGCCATGGATTCAAGAGAAGTACTTGTTGTTGGGTATGTCAAAGGTCTAGTAGTACAACTTGTTCCTATCCTGGAAAATATTTAACCATGAATATGGTTATAGTTGATTGCCTGCTAAATGGGGTATGTTGCTATCAAGAAAATGGGTCTAGTGTGGGAGGAAGTGTTCAGATGGATATGTCCTTTACCTCTATACCATTGGAAGGGAAATTAGTCAAGTTTACATAGAGAAGAAAAAATGCTCCATCTTATTGAAGATCCTATGAATGCTTCTTATGAGGTATTGTTTGTTGATACGGATCTGGGTAATTTCATAGGTTGTGCAGATTTGAAGATCATTGTATGGATGTTAATGCACACCTTGAAGATGTCAATGTCCCCTGGACCATGAATTTTGATGGAGCATGTTCCAATGTTGGAAATGGAGCTGGAGTGGTTCTAAATTCTCCAAATCAAGATTCTTTCAAATTTTTCTTTCAAATTGAAGTTTGAATGTACCAACAACATTGTTGAATATGAGGCATTTCTCCTTGGCTTAAGAGTTGCATGGAAGCATGGGATTAAGGATATCATTGTCAAAGGAGATTCAAAATTAGTTGTAAAACAAGTTAGGAAATTATATGCAACTAAGAACTAGAGGTTGAGACAATATAAGCATGCAGTTTGGGATCTTATAGAAATGTTTGATTCTTTTAATATCCTTTACCATGAAGAGAACTTAGAATGCACAACTGATAAGTTGGTTTTGGCATCCCAGTATGAAAATGAAGTTGTATCTCCTTATTGCAACTATGAAGTAGAAGTATTGGTCAGACCTTTAGTTCTTGATAACATTCAACATTGGCAGGTTTTTGAGGATGATGCCTAGATTCAGAGGTTCTTAGGTTGTAAAGGTGAGTTCACCGATCAACTCATTGATCTTGAGCCAATGGTTGTATTATGTGATGGAAAAGAAACCCTCTTTGGAAAAGATATAATTCAACTAAAGACAAATATTATTCTAGGGGACTTGTTAGCTTGGAATCAAATTTTGATAGTAGCAGACCAAGTTGTGAACAAATCGATATTTTTATTTAGGGATGTTGAATAATGCAACTTGGGAACTCTCAAAATCCCAAAAAGGTTTGGCTGGGATGTAGCATGAGAAAAGAAAAAAATAGTCTTATACCAAGTTGTTAAAGAAATACCAGATTGTTTGGCATGGTCTTATTCAGAACTGAAAGCTTACAGAGAATATCTTTTCAACACGAGATACCATTGGTGCCTCACTCCAAGTTCTTTAGATAGAAACAAAGGCCTATTAACCCCATCCTTGCAACTAAGATGCAAGAAGAATTGACAAAGCTAAGAGATGGTGGGATAATACAACCCACTAGATATTCTTCATGGGTGGCCAACTTAGTGCCAGTTAGAAAGAAAAATGGGGACATAAGACTTTGTGTGGATTTCAAGAATCTGAACAAAGCATCACTTAAAGACAATTACCCACTACCTAATATGGATAATATGCTACAAAAGGTAACAAGGATCTGAGTTACTATCTACATTGGATGGATTCTCAAGGTATAACCAAGTTGTGGTGAAACAATCAGAATAGTTCAAAACTACTTTCACTACCCCTTGGGAACATATGTCTATGTTAGGATGCCTTTTGGATTAATGAATGTTGGTGCAACCTTCCAAAGAGCCATGGATGTGGCCTTTTTGGTTTCATAAATGATTTCATAGTATATCAAGGATGATATAATTGTTTTCTCAAGAAAAGAGATGACCATTTGGGACACCTTGAGAAGGTATTAATCAGATGCATAGAGAGTATGAGATTTCATTAAATCCTAAGAAATGTCACTTTGGAGTGCAAAAGGAAAAATTATTGGGACATATAGTGTCTCAAGAAGGAGTTATGATAGATCTTGAAAGGGTGGAGGCAATTGATAAAGTCCATATCCCTATGTCTAAAAAGGGTATCCAATCCTTTTTTGGACAGGTAAACTTTGTAAGGAGGTTCATCTCCAACTTTTTTGAGATTACTATTCCCATCACAAGTATGTTGAAAAAGGATCAAGTCATCAAGTGGGAAGAAGGGGCTATTCAAGCATTTAAAGGAATAAAGGAGGCACTCAAGACTACCCCCATCTTAACCATCCTTGATTATAAGAAAGCATTTCAAATGTTTTCTTTTTCCTCAGAGAATACAATTGTTTATGTGTTACTACTAGAAAGATGAAGAGGGACATGAAAATCCATTGCATTTTTCTAGTAAAGAATTTGCAAGGATCAGAGTTGAAATACTCCATCATGGAAAAAAAGATTTTTCCTTGGTAAAGGCCACTAAAATTTTAGACCCTACATTTTAAGCTCCAAAGTTATAGCTTATGTACCCCACATAATGGTGAAAGACATTTTGTCTCAAATGGAAATGTCAAGTAAAATATGTCATTGGGTCAACAAGTGTACAAGGAATATGACATGGAAATTCAAACCACCAAACTGGTTCGAGGATTGGGCTTGGAAAGGTTGATGGCAGAGAGCAATCTGCAGGTGGTTGAGAATACAAAGTTGTTGAAGAAGATGGGCCACACCCTCATGAAAAGGTGAGCACTTCAGATTTGGTATAAAGATATAGTATATTACTTGATAAACTTAAATTTCCTATGCACTTAGACAAGAACCAAAGGAGGAAACTCAAGTTGGTTTCCCAAAAGTATATTTTAACTAATCATGGATTGGCTTGGAAGAACCCAAAAGGAGTTTTGCTAAGATGTATCACTGAAGAAGAGGCACCTAAAAATTAAGAATTTCATGGGGAGTATGTGGAGGTCATTTTGTTGGGAGAGTTACTGCTCATAAAATTTTAAGGGCGGGTTATTGGTGGCCTTCATTGTTCAAAGATGTTTCCTTGTTGGTTGAAAATGTGAGAGTTGTCAACATTTTTCTGGAAGATTGAAAGCCTCTAGGGCCTTACCCCTGCATCATGTGTCTGTAGAAGCTCCATTCAAACAATGGGGATTGGATTTTATTGGTGAAATATTAGACTCTTCAAGTGCTGGTCATAAGTGGATATTAGTAGCCACTAATTACTTTACTAAATGGGTTGAATCCATTCTACCCGGAAGGAAACTCATCAAGTAGTCATGGATTTTATTCTTAATAACATAATCTGTAGATTTGGGGTTCCCACCAAGATAGTTGTTGATAATGCCATGAGTTTAGAGCTAAACCATTGGCAACAATGTGTCAAAGAGTATGGAATAAATTTGTCTTATGCATCAAATTATAATCCTCAAGGAAATGGCCAAAAAGAATCAAGCAATAAGAATTTTCTTAAGATCCTAGAAGGACACTAGAGACAAATAAAAATAAATGGGGTGAGCAACTCAAGTTTGCACTATGGGAAGACAAAGTTACCACCAAGAGGTCTACTGGAAAGAGTCCTTTTGAGTTAGTTTATGGAATTCAATCTCTTTTTCCCTTACACTTATAACTTTCCACGTATAGTTCATGCAACAATTTGAAGATGGAGAAGAAGTAAGTCCATATGAGACAAGGATCAATCAAATTATGGAATTGGATGAGGAAAGAAGAGAGTCCCATCAAAAACATGTAAAGTTCAGAGAAAATTTGAAGAAAATATTTGACAAGAAGGTCACTCCAAGAGTTTTCAGTGTTGGAGACTTAGTCTTGTTATGGGACAACAGACATGAAGACAAGGGAAAACATGGAAAATTTGATTCCCTATGGATGGGACCATATTATATTGATTAGGATTGGAGAACATACTTTCTTTCTAAAAGAATTGGAAGGACATTTATTGGAGTTTCCTGTTAATGGAAGACATCTCAAACATTTCTTGGACTAAGCCGGAAGGTTAGGTATAATCATTGTATAATGTGTAGTTTTTTTGTGTTTTGTTATTTTTTTTTTGTTGTTTCCCTTTTTGTGCTCTGGTCTATAGTGACTAGGTTTCAAGATATGGTAGTATTTATGGTGTGAATGTAATGTATCTTTTAAAAAGCCCTGTGTGTTTTGTCTCTCGACTCCTTACCCAATGGATTAGGCATCTAGTCTTTGTTTTGTTCTTGTGGAACCCACAGGGGTGCCCATCCCCGAGCAGGAGCCATTGTTAGTGTTCAATCTAGTCCCTTGGATCAAGCTAGTATTTTTCTAGAATCTCTTCAAAGATGTAAATTTTCAGTGCTTCATATTGCTCCCCGTGCATCAAAGTTGAGTTTAAAAGAAGAATTATTGATTTGTAAGAAATTTTGTGCCTTGTCAAAATAAAAGAAAGGATTCAACGGAACTAGTTAATGGATTGGTTGATCAAAGTATAAAAGCTTCAGACTTGCGGGTGATCGGGATATGTCTACATCTTTCGCAAAGGACATAGAAACCTAAAATCAAAACCAATGATTCATTTTCTCTGAAAATCCAAAGCTCCAAAGGCCCAAAAGTATGTAACCCCTAACCACGAAGTATGAAACTACAATATTGAATGATTTAGTTAAAATGGACTTATCCATTTAAACAAATATTGGGACATTTGAATAGCCATCAAAGATCTACACCACC
This sequence comes from Taxus wallichiana var. yunnanensis, assembly GCA_018340775.1. NCBI lineage: Eukaryota > Viridiplantae > Streptophyta > Pinopsida > Cupressales > Taxaceae > Taxus > Taxus wallichiana. The sequence goes on along the minus strand of CM031235.1, from coordinate 937,385,781 downwards.
AAGTAATTCAAAATTCCCAAAGGACACATGGAATAATGGTGCTTTCATGGCTAATGCATTTCAAACCTCAAATCCGTGGAATAAACCAAGTTTCATAAAGGCGTCGAGGTAAGAAGTTAGGGTTGAAAGGTCAAAAGACACGCGAAAAGTTTGAAGGTGGTCACATGGAAGGATCAATGGGCAAGGAACAAATATGTGTTACCATTTCGGTGAACTTCAAAGTAGATGCCCGACAAACCACAAGTCTGTGAAATCAACCAAGTTTCATAAGGCTTCAGTCCGAAAGGGTAGACTAGCGGTTCAAGGGAAAATACATGGAAACATTTCTATGAAGCCATGCAAGAGGTCAAACAAGATATAAGTTGCGATGTGAAATTTTGATCCCCATGACCAATGAGAGTCAAACACAAAAGTAAGAGAGCCTGACACTACGAAATCTAAAAATGTTTGGATCTTTCTCATTGGTTTATGCTTCGCACTCGACAAGGTTGACTAAATTACGAAATGCATGGAGCTTTCTTATTGGTCTATGCTTTACACTTTAACAAGGTCTTTGTAAATGAAAATGAATTACGAAAAATCATGGAGCTTTCTCATTGGCGTGGAGCTTTTTCATTGGCTCATGCTCCGTGACATGCGAGTTAAGTAAGAGAACAATCTAAGAAGGCGGAGATGTGTGACATCTTCTTATTGGATATCACAACACTTGCTTGACGTTTAATCATCCTGGATGGGGTGGAGACTTGACTTGCACTTGTTGACCTCTAAAATACAAAGGGCAAAACTCGAGACTTGCAAAGCAACCTTGACTCCCAAAATGGTCTTGCGAAGTTGACCCTTGCAATGCACATTAAGAAACTATAAATACTCACATAGAAGTCGACCACCTTTTTATGACACCCGGTCGGGTTTGGGTTTCATGAATCAAGTTGCCATTTACATGTAAACTGAAATTGAGAACCTAAAACCCAAAATTCATTGTTTTCTTTGATTTTCGGAATCGTGGTCTGATTTACAATTTACATGTAAATTGTAAATCGAAACCTGAAACCCGAAATACACTAAGAAGGTCATGTTTCAGGATCGGGTTTCACGTTGCAAATTACATGCAAATTGTAATTTGAAACCCAAAACCCAAAAACACATTAAATCCTTTATATTTTAGGTTTTGAGGTTTGAGGAACAATTTTTATGTAAATTACAATTTGATTCCCAAAACCCAAAATCTGAAATACAAGGAAAAAGTTTTGACACTTAGGCATTTCCAAGATTTCTCAAACATGATTTTTAGGGCAGAGAACAAGGAGCATGGAACATGTGGAGATGCACGAAGAGCCCAGAAAACTGACAGCCTCAAAAATGAATTTCTCACTCGAATCAACTACAAATTCACCCAAGTTCAGAAATGAAGTTGTGGATTGTTAGAAAATTCTTGGGGAAATTTTAGATAATAGAACTATGAAATGAAATTCTAAGACTTGTTCATTAGGTTTCATTTAGAGAGTAGGAATTTCGAATCGCAAGAGATGCATGTCAAGTCTCCATTGTTGTTGAGATGTTATCAAATGTCAAAGATGCTTAGAAAGGATGTAAATGGGTTTGTGGCACAATTATATTCATTGGAAGCATGTGACAAGAAAAGAGCCTACATGACCAAGTTTCATATTCTTGTAATCAACGATTTGTTATATGAGTTATATAGTGGTGTCCCAGCATTTCACCTGAAACTGAGACCACCCCATGTAAAAAATTTCATACTTTTAAAATAATGGGTCGTTTTGTGTTTTAATTGCCAGAAAGTGTCTGTTTTATGTCAGGATATTCCCATAGAGTCATATAAGCCAATTTTGACAAATACCCAGATGCCCAAACTCGTTATATTCTGTCATTGGGGTTTGCTCATGGAAATTTTTATTTAATTATTTTAAGCCCCGTTTGAGGTAAATTGTGCTCGGTTTAACCCTGTTGAGGTTTTACATGTCAATATTCCCATATACCAGTAGGGTTTCCACCAGGAATGAATCTTGGGCTTTATCTGTGACTTTTGGCAACGTTTTTGTGTTTTTGGTATTTTTCTCATTTTGTTTTCTGTGAAATTTCTCTAGGTCAATGCTTCACCAAGATAGTCTGTTTTATTTCTGGAACATCTAGAGAACATCTACGGCTGCCATACCGAAGAAATCAACCTCGGGAAGCCAATTTTGGGTAAAAAGATGAAGTCATGCACAAAAAGCCTCTCATAGGCAAGTCACACTTTTTCATTGCCGAAAAGCTTCAAAGTTTGGTGCCTAGGGTTAGAGGAGCTTGATTTAAGCCTTGTTAATTATCGCATGTTGGTATAAGTGCTCGGTGAAGTTGAAAATATTTATGCTTTTTTTGCATGCAAGCAAAGCCTCAAATTTTAGGCAATGAGCTTAATATGCATATTTTGTGATAAAAATCAAGTGTTCATGCTCAGGAATCCGTCTTTGTCGAATTAATTGCAAGTATTCATTACAGGTGCTCATATAAGTGAAAGGGAGTGAAAATCAATGTCGTACATTGAATATATCCTTGAATCAAGAAATTTCAGATCTACACCAATTACAAAGAATTCCGATAGAATTAGAGGAAAAAGAGCTCGAGACAAAGATTGTCCCAAGTGATGATGAAGCATGATAAAAGAAAAGGATCAATAGAATCATGCATAGATTTCAGTTTTCCTAAAGTCAATGATACGAGATAGATGCCCTAAAACCTAACACGAATTTAATTGGCAAATCAAGATCTCATAATTGTAAAAGCTTTCGCAAAAATTTATCCTTTTGTTTCTAACACGGCCGTGTAGAAGTCGGTGCATGGATAATTCCTTCTAGGATCTTGTCTATGTGCTCCCAATCTTCCGATTGAAGCCTTCATTGAATTTACTTTGCATGTCTTGAAGAAGAATTGGAAAAGCTTCAAAGGTAAGAGGGAAGACAAGGCAAAGACAATACATGCAAGCAAATCACAATCACTTACTTCCAAATCCATTTTGGCAAGAATCAAAGGCAAAAGAGTCAACTACATGCGAGAATATGGAAGAAGAATAATACTAGGAGCGTTGCAAATTTATTCTTATATCTTTTCCTCTTTCTTTTTCTTCGACAAAGTAATTGAGTAATCAATTAAATTATAAAATTTAAGTGATTGGTTTAAAAGTCATTACTTGAAGAGGTCATTTACTTGGAGAGAGGTGGCAGACATGCAAAATAGAAGGTTCTATTTTTAGTTATAAATCATACATGTCATGCAAAGAGGAATTCCAGGAGGGAGATTTCCAATTGTTTCTTTTACAACTTCCACATGTGCCAGTTCAGTTATAGTTTCCTACTTGTAACTTCCTCTCCATACATTATAAATAGAGGAAGAACCTACGAGTTAAAAGGAAATCAAAATTTATAAGAAACATTCTTGTGTTCCAAACTTTGTGTTGAAACCCCTGATATCTATTTGAAGCAAAGGAATAGAAAGGAGCAGATTTCCGGAGAACTTTGAGTCACGGTGCATTTTGTTTCTAGCTTTTTGTCTTAGATTTACTTATAAAGTTTGTGTTATTCTAGATCTAGATCTAAAAGTTGCCTTTGCTTATAATTTTGTGTGTTAATATCTATTGGTTTTGTCTATGTGCATACAATCAACTTTGTAATCTATTGATTGGGTTGCACATCTTCCCTCTTTCTTTCATGTTTTATTATTTCCTTCTTCATCAGATATTTCCTTTCTTTAAACAATTGCTTACTTGCTGCAAAACTATACAGCTATGGTTCATGAGCTGCATGGTTAAAGTAATACCCCCAAATAGATACTAACATATTTAATTGACAAATCTTACACGGGAGCCTCACCGGTAAATGAGGGAGATTTATCTCATGACTGCCTAGGTTTTCAGCTATGCAGAAAATCTAGCCAACAAACTACAAATTCACCCAAGTTCGAGAAATAAACTTGTGGATTGTTAGAAAATTCTTGGGGAATTGTAGTCAATGAGAACTATGAAATGAAATTCTAAGACTTGTTCATTAGGTTTCATTCAGAGAGTAGGACTTTCGAACTACAAGAGATGCATGTCAAGTCTCCATTGTTGGTGAGATGTTATCAAATGTCAAAGATGCTTAGAAAGGATGTAAATGGGTTTGTGGCACAATTATTTTCATTGGAAGCATGATAGTCAAAAGAGCCTACACAACCACATTTCATATTCTTGTAATCAATGATTTGTTAGATGAGTTATATAGTGTTGTTTATTTTACCAAATTAGATCTTCGATTATCGACATCGAATCAAAATTTGAGATGAGAATATTCATAAAACAACATTTTGGATGAATTAGGACCACTATGATTTTCTAGGGATGCCTTTTAGCAGGTCACTAATGCACCATTTACATCTCAAATCTTGATGAATTATATCTTTCCGATTTTTTGCAAAAGTTTGTATTGGTAATTTTTAATAACATATTGATATATATCAAGACATGGGAACACCACTTGTTACATATGGGTCAAGTGTTAATGACCCTATAACACCATCAACTTTACACCAAGCCTTCCAAGTGTTCTTTTAGAGTGAAGAATGACGAACACTTAGGTCACATTGTTTCCCACGAAGGTGTAAAATTAGACCCCACAAGATCAAGGTCATGGTGTTATGGAAGTTTAAAAATCACTCAAGAATCGTTGAGGCTTCATATGGCTAACTAAGATTACTATTGTCATCTTGTAAGACAATATGACATTATAACTACACCACTTACAACATTGTTGAAGAAGGATTCCTTCCAATGGAATGAATCAACTACCAAGGTATTTGAATCACTGGAGGAGGCCATATACACCACCCATGTATTGGCTACCTCATATTTCTCGAAGACCATCATCATGGAATGTGATGCATTAGGGAAAGGAATATTTGTATTTCTCATGCAAGAAGGATCACGTTTCACTTTTCAAAGTCTCCAACTCAAAGGGAGAAATTCTCTAAATCCCATCTATGAGAAGGAAATGATGGTTATTCTTCATGTCATTAAACAGTGGAGACCATATTTGATACGTAAGCACTTTAAGGTAAATACAAATCATGATGATAGTCTCAAGTAAATTTTAAAATAGTGGTTGTCATTTTAGGAATGCCGAAAATGGGAAACAAAAATGTTGGGATATGAATTTGAAATCATTTAAAATAAAGGGAAATAAAATGTAGTTGAAGATGCTCTCTTTATGAGGCATGAATCCACAAAGACACTATTGTATGCAATGTTCGTATTACACATTGATTAGGTGGATGAAACAAAGTCAAGTGGGAAAATGGCATAAAAATACAAGCTCTAATTCAAAAGCTTCAATGGGATGGTATGGTATCGAGAAAAATTTTATGGAAAGGGAATTCCCTATGGTACAAAGAGAGGTTGTACCTATTCAAGAATTATTCCTTAAAGCAAAATGTTTTGGTGGGAATACATGCATATCCAACAAAGGACATTTGGGATTCTTGAAAACTTGTTAAAGGATTAAAAATATTCATTTTGTGAAGGAATCAAGGGGAAGTCTAGATTTTTTGGGTAGGATATATGGTATATCAGTCAAATAAAGGTGAGATAACTAACCGAGGTCTTCTTGAGAACCTATCTATCCTAAGGCAATTATGGTACAAGGTTTCTATGGATTTCATTCTTGATTTGCCCAAATTAGAAGGGAAAATCGTCATTATGGTGGTAGTAGAAAAACTCACAAAATATACACATTTTAGTGCCTTATATCATCCATTTGTATCCATCACAATAGCATCTTCTTTTATCAATACAATTCATAATTTAAATGGTACACCCAAGATCATAATAAGCGATCATGATCCTATCCTTACCAATATTTTTGGACCGACTTATTTTCATGTTTGAGTACTCAATTGGCACATAGTTCATCATATCATTCTTAATTAAATGGAAACACAAAGGTGGTCAAAAATGCATTGAAAGATATATTCATTTTTATCCTTCCGATAAGCAATAAAGGTCGATTTAGTGGTTACCGCTAACATAATGGTAGTATAACACTTTTGGCATTATATGAGTATTAACCACCATACATCACCACTCCCATAAGGGTACAACTAAAGGTTAAAGTCATGGAAGATTGTATTCAACACCTCATGAAGTATTACCAGTCTCATCGAGAACTTGGCAATGACACATAATCAAATGAAGTAGTAAACAAATCATCATAGGGGTGAATGAAGTTTTGACATTAGTGATTGGGTGTTTGTGAGACCGCAACACTATAAAAAAATGTCCCTAAAATAACAAAATAAGGATATCAAGCTTTATCCTAGGTATTATGGTCCTTATCAAGTCTTGCAAAGAATAGTTAGTGTAACATACAAGTTGGAGTTACCTTAGTATGCTTAGATATATCTAGTATTTCATGTCTCCTTGAAAAAGGTCACTGGTCAACAAGTATCATCAAAAATGAAATTACTAGAGCCAAATGAAAAAGGAAGTCATTTTAGAACTAAAGGAGGCCATTCAAACACGAACTAAGAAGCTATGACCCAAGATGATTAAGGATTATTTTATCAAATGGTAAAATCGTCCAAGTGAGGATGCAACATAAGAGGGTGAACTGTTTATGTAGAGATATCTAGAGTTAAGCATTAGTGATGAAAAACATTGGTTTAAAAGGGAGGGGAATGTTACACCCTTAACCTATAACATTTATTGAGTTATGTATGGTCTAACATGTCACTAACATAATCTTTTTCTTGTCATATATTCATTTCTAATGCTTCATATTGGTAGTAGGGTTTTCCTAGGTAGTCCGTAGATAGCATAAGGTACACATATGAGGTAGTAATGAGTACTTGATCATCATATTGAGCATTTGAGTCATATTATAAGGTTTATGGAGGTTGTCTCCTTAGTAGCTAAGTCATTTTGTTGACAAAATAACCATTGTGCTTCATTTTGAACAACTAGAGATCAAAATTCTCAAGTTTTCAAAGCTTTTATATCTCTTTTGGGCATCTCATGGTCTGCAAGGCTTCTAATGGAGTGCACTATGTTTTTGGGGCATTTAAGCCCTTTTCACGTCTTCACAATGTTGTGTCAATGTATTCCCAACTTGTAGAGATCTCTAATGGCCTATATAATTAGCGTTGGACAAGTTCAAGCCCTAAATTGCATTGTACTTAGCCTTGGGGTGTTTTTGGGCCTTTACATTCAAAGGGAAGCTATATGAAGAGCTTTGTTTGCCACAAGTTTGACACAATCATGTTTTAAGCTCTTTACAAGGAGTTGTAATCGCCTTTTGGGCAGCTTCGAGATTTGCATCACTCTTAATCAAGTGTGGTATGAATTAGAGTCTCTTCCTTGCTTACAATTAATCTCTACCTCACAAGAACTCAAATGACAACTTTGTTCACTAAAATTATGCACTGAGAGATCTTTAATGGTGATCTACTACGCCCTTAACCTATTGCTTGTATTAGGATATAAGTAGCCGACTTGTGGCTTACCATATCATTTATTAAATAATTTATACTTTCTCATGCTTAATAGGCGGCTGGGTGATGGCCATAACATATGAATAGTATATATAGGGGATTGTACATAGTAGTTCATCATCATTTGAGCATTTGAGTCTTATTATATGGTTTGGAGGTTGCCCCCTTGAAGTGGCGAAGCTATTATAATTGCATATTGAGATCATTATTCTGAAATATTTTGTTATTTGGTGTTCTATTGCTGCTCATAATCTGAATTATACTAGTAATTTCATTACAAGTGGTATCAGAGTTGCGATCTGGGCCAAAATTAGGGCAAAACCCTAATTTTTTTATTTCCATAATATATTTCAAACCAGAGAGAATTGGTGGGAGATATTTTTACCAGAGTTGTGAAACATTTCAAGTAAGGTTCTCTGAAAATTTCATACTTTTTTGATTTATTTTGCACAAGTTATTACAAATTTAGGTTTTTTCATAAAATTGCTTCCTCTGGTGCAAATTGTGAAATTTTTCCAAGTTTTTTACATTTTCGGAAAGCTCTGAAAAAATTAGTATTAGTATCTTCTCTGTGTTTTTTCCTGTTAAGCCAAATTTGTATTGAAACCCTAAACCCTAAGGTTTGATATCATGGGGGGCCTTCCACAAGAGCAAGAAAGAATCCGGTTACTCCGAGTAAAACTCCAAATAAATATGGGATAGTGATTGAAGAGATGCATTTAGAAGGGGTAAATACAGATTACTCAGCACTAGGGTTTACTTTAGTTGATCATAAGGTTAGCCAACTTGAGTATGAGCTATGAAATGTACAATCTGAGATGGCCTCTAAAGGAGACAGCCCAAATCAATCATCAGTTGGATGATATCATGCAACATGTACAAGGTAAATAGTATGGCCCAAATCCTTCCCATATCAACCAAGGAGGGTATTTAGTTCAAAATCATAGAAAAAATAACCATGTTGGATCACTTTTCCAGCCCAATCAGAATCCAACTTATTCGCAACCACGAAACATGGTGCCAAAAGTGGATATGCGCAAATTTGATGGTAAAGATCCTTTGAATTGGATAAATCAAATGGAGAACTTCTTTGAGCTACATCAAACACCATCGGGAAAAAGGTGACATTAGCATCCTGTATCTTAAACCAAGCCAATTCATTTGGTATCGATAGTTATGTGCTCGTGAGGCAAAAGAATGGTCTTGGTGTCACTGACAGACGAGTTTTACCAAGGAGTTACAATTGCACTATAGTTCCAGGGTTTCAAAGAACTACTTTAGTCAATTAGTAAAGTTACGAAAAACATGATCAGTCAAAGATTATGTGCATCAATTCTAGAACCTATCCTTAAGGGTGGAGAATAGACTAGAAGAGAATCTGAATGACCTATTTCTTAGGGGTCTTAAGGACCACATCGAGCATGAGGTACATATGTTTAATCCACTCAAGCTTTCGATTCTATTATCATGGCACATCAAGCGAGAGTAAAAGTTCTTTATAGTAAGAGGCTGCCTTTCATTAACACCAAATATCGTAGTATCTCTTCCCCTTCATTTTCTAGGCTAATTAGATTGACTCCTCAACAAATGGAAGAAAAGAGAGCAAAAGGATTATGTTTTAACTGTGATAGCAAATATGGACCGGGTCACAAATGTTCTAAGAAAAATTTGTTCTATATTGATGGAGGTAATGAGGATGATGAGGACGCTAAAATTATAGGAGAGGTTAGGAACCAAGTAGAAGAGGAAGTAGAGGATCACCAACCTACAATTTCTTACCATGCATGCATCGGTATTGGTACTCCTCAAACACTCAAGGTTATTGGCTATCTCAAAAGACAGAAGGTGACGATGTTGATTGACTCGGGGAGTACTCATAACTTCATAAATAGTAAGTGGGCTGCCCGCCTCAATTGTTTTATTTACCTGACTCCAGTAAATGCAAGTTATGATTGCGGATGGTGGGACAAAAAGTGCACAGAAAGTGTCATAGTATCAAGCTTTCCATGGGAGATTACATGTTAGACTCACCTATGTTTGCTATTTCTATGGGAGGGGAAAATATTGTTTTGGGTGTCTAATGGCTCACAACCTTAGGTACTATAGAGATGAATTTCCAAGAATTGTTCATGCGATTTCATTCAGATGGAAGGACAATACAATTGAATGGGATGGTAGCTAAGTCTCCACAGTTATTAGCTCTCATCAGATGCAGAAGGTTCTCAGAAAAGGAGTAGATGGATTTATAGCAAAGTTATTTTCCATAGAAGTATAAAATACAGAGTCTTCAATGCCACCCGATCTTCAGAAGATTGTTGATGCTCACTCATCTATTTTTGATGCAATTCCAAAGGGACTACCACCAGTTAGGGATCATGATCATGCCATTCAGTTGATTCCAGGGAGCCAAACACCTAACATCAGACCATACAGATACCCATATTCCCAGAAAAGTGAGATCGAGAAAATGGTTTAGGAAATGTTGAAGGTAGGTATCATCGGGCCTAGCGTAGAGTGCATATTTGTCACCAATGGTCATGTAGTACGTGAGAAGGATGAAATATGGAGGATGTGTTCAGATTATTGAGAACTCAACAAGTACACCATCAAAGATAAGTTTCCTATTCCAAAGAGTTGATGATTTACTTGATGAATTACATGGTGCTATTTATTTCACAAAATTAGATCTTCGTTTGGGGTACCATCAAATTAGAATAAAAGAGGAAGATGTTCATAAAATGGCTTTCGGGACTCATGAGGGCCATTATGAGTTTTGGTAAGCCTTTTGGTCTTACAAATGCGCCTCAAGCCTTTCAAAGTTTGATGAACACTATTTTCGGAGCCATTTTAAAGGAAATTTGTATTAGTTTTCTTTGATGACATATTGATTTACAAAAGACATGGGAAGAACACTTACATGTAAATATAGTGTTGGAAGTTTTGGAAAAACATAATCTCTATGAAAAGCCATCTAAATGTTCTTTTGGTGTACAAGAGGTAGAGTACTTGGGTCACATTGTATCCCATGAAGGCGTCAAAGTTGATCCTCAGAAGATCAAAGCTATGGTGGAATGGCCAAGGCCCAAAACTCTCAAAAATCTTCGTGGGTTCCTAGGACTAATAGGGTACTATAGAAGATTTGTGCGGGGATATGGTAGAATAGAAACCCCACTCACTGCATTGCTAAAGAAGGATGCCTTCCATTGGATAGACTTAGCCACTAAATCCTTTGAGCAGTTGAAGGAAGCCTTGTGCAGCACCCAGTTTGGCTACTCCCAACTTCTCAAAAACCTTCATTGTTGAATGTGATGCTTCAGGATCAGGATTGGGAGCAGTTCTAATGCAAGAAGGAAGACCAATTGCATTTGAGAGTCACCAATTCAAAGGAAAAGATCTACTCAAACCTGTCTATGAGAAAGAAATGATGGCTATTCTTCATGCGGTCAAGCAATGGAGGCCCTATCTCATGGGTAGACACTTCAAGGTAAAAATTGATCATGATAGTCTCAAATACTTTTTGGAGCAAAGGTTATCATCTGAGGAACAACAAAAGTGGGTAACAAAAATGTTGGGTTATGATTTTGAAATCATATACAAAAAGGGTAAAGAAAATGTAGTAGTAGCTAATATGTTGTCCAGAAGGGATACATCCGTAGATGCCTTACTATGTGGAATGTCCATGTTGACGGCCGATTGGGTGGATGAAACAAGATTGGAATGGGATCAAGACAAGGATACACAATCTCTAATACAGAATATCAAGCAAGGATCTATGAAATCTAACAAATTTGAGTGGAAAGGTAATGCCCTATGGTACAAGGACATGTTATACTTGAGTAAAGATTCTGAGTTGAAGCATAAGATTCTTGCAGAGCTACATGCCTCGCCTATTGGAGGACACTCTGGGTTTTGAAGACATATCATAGAATAAAAAGAGAATTCTTTTGGGAAGGACTCAAGGGGGATGTACAAAAGTTTGTATCAAAGTGTTTAGTGTGCCAACAGAACAAAGGGGAAACAATTAAGACACCAAGTCTGTTACAACCCTTACCAATTCCTATCCAAAGATGGGAGGAGGTCTCCATGGATTTCATCACCGGATTGCCTTGTTCAGAGGGTAAGAATGCTATTTTCATGATTATGGATAGGCTCACAAAATATGCCCATTTTTGTGCCCTATCACATCCATTCGCAGCTAGTACAAATGCAGCTATTTTTTTTTTGGAGACAGTTCAAAGGCTACATGAAACCCCAAAGATAATTATAAGTGATCGTGATCCTATTTTCACAAGTAATTTTGGACGGAATTATTTTCATGTTTGGGTACTCAGCTAGCTCACACTTCATCTTATCATCCTCAAACTGATGGGCAAATGGAAGTGGTCAACAAATTCTTAGAGGGGTATCTACATTATTTTGTATCAGATAAGCAGGGAAGATGGATTAAATGGCTACCACTTTAAGAATGGCGGTATAACACATCTTTTCATACCTCTTCTCAAATGACCCCATTTTTAGCATTATATGGTTACCATCCACCTTCTATCACATCCTCCTTGAGGGTGCAAACTAAGGTCAGAGATGTTGTAGAACACATTCAACATCAACAACAGGTTTTGGCTAGTTTGAAGGAGAATTTAGCATTAGCACAAAACATGATGAAACAACAAGCATATCAATATCGTAGTGAAAGACATTTTGAAATTGGTGACTGGGTTTTTGTATGTCTCTAGCCTTACAAATAGATGTCTCTAAAGCAATAGAAAAAGGACAACAAACTTGCGCCTAAATACTATGGCCCTTATCAGATTCTACAGAAAATTGGCAGCGTTGCTTATAAACTAGAGTTGCCTCCATCTTCACACATACACCCAGTATTCCATGTTTCATGCCTGAAGAAGGTCATTGGACATAAATTTGAAGCCCAGATAGAGTTACCAGAACTTGACGAGGAAGGAAGAATCATTTTGGAGCCGGAGAAGATTCTCAAACACATACTAAGAGGCTGAGAACTAGAGACATTAAGGAATATCTGATCAAGTGGAAGAATCTGAGCATAGAAGATGCAACTGGGAGGATGAAGGTTTTCTGCAGCAACATCCAAGATTATTCAATGTTGAGGACAACGTTGGTTTGAAGGGGAAGGGCATGCTACACCCTTAACCTATTGCTTGTATTAGGATATGAGTAGCCGACTTGTGGCTTACCATATCATTTTATTATATCATTTATACTTTCTCATGCTTAATAGGTTGGCCTTGGTGATGGCCATAACATATGAATAGTATATATAGGGGATTGTAGGTAGTAGTTCATCATCATTTGAGCATTTGAGTCTTATTATATGGTTTGGAGGTTGCCCCCTCGAAGTGGCGAAGCTATTATAATTGCATATTGAGATCATTATTCTGAAATATTGTGTTATTTGGTGTTCTATTGCTGCTCATAATTTGAATTATACTAGTAATTTCATTACATGATCACCTTGTATTTTGACTAGGTATTTATCCCACATTTGGTAGGGAAAAGGTGCGGGAAGCCTTTTTATACAAAACCCCTTGCTTACTATAATGGAGAAAAGGCTCTACTTCCTTACATTTTGCCCAAGCACAAAATTGACTAAGGCATTAAAAGATCCGGAATTGGGGAAGTAATGATTGCGTCACTTGGAACAATCTTAAACAATCGGGTCCTTGGAAGGTCGAGTCAAGCATAAACTTGAAAATCATCTAAGGAAATAAGGAAAACCACGGAGCCCTAAAATAATCAAAGCTCAACACGGGAGCCAATCATGGGTTACCACATGGTGCAAAATCATAGTACGAAATGGTGCCACATAGCACCAATGACTGGGCAAGCTCTAGGAAGATGGAGACCAATCAAGAAGGCAGAGACATGAGGAAATGGAGGCCTAAGAGCTCGTATCAATGAGGATTGGCCACATGGCACCATCATAGAACAAAGTTAAGTGCTCATAGCCAATAAGAAAGAGACAAGTAACAAAGGCAATCTGCTAGACTAAATGTGATGTTCTCGTGGCCGCCACCTACATTTTCATCTCGAGATAGCCTATAACTTATGAGAAGGGTCACAAGGAAGGGTAAAGCTATTATGTTAAAATTTATTGCCCTATGGCCGTCGACTGTGTGAAACGACATGGACAAATTTAGGAGGCCATAACTTTTGCTCGGAACCACCAAATCAAGCAAAATTGGTCTCGTTGGAAATCTCTTGATCACTTCTTATCCGAGGTGGTTTCATGTTACCGTCTATTATGATTAGAAGGTAGTGGGGAAGCATTGATGCCAATAAACATTCAAAAATATGCTTTGAGTGGATGTTTTCAATTAAGCACCATCTTTTCTTTAAATATATCTATACATGTTGTAGAAGCGATCCTCTTTTTAATGCAAAGTTACTCTCTCCATTTGGCTTCCCAAGAATTTTGAGCAAATTAGACCTTTGTTTTTTAGTTTGTTTAATGCACCCAGTGCCCTTTTAATATCTATAGCAGATTTTGCATCTTTCTAGCATTAATATCATGTTTGTAATGGCTCATATATGCCTTTAGGCTTGTAGTATTGCTCTATTGTCTTTCTATTCTATTATGATGTAATAAATTTTAAGGTAAAATTTTTTTTTTTTTGAAGTGTTTAAAATAAAAGCTAATACCGCTTTTATATCTTTTCTGGTGACTACTAAGGATAAACCATTTATTTTTATTTTCATATATATATATATATATTTTTTTTTTATTATTATTATTATTTTTTTTTAGAACCTCATTCCTTCATTTTACGTTCTTCCATACATAATTTTCTTGTTTATTTTCCTTATGTAAAATACATATATATATTTACACTCATTTATTTTGTTTTTTACACCTAGTTATATTTATGCATTTGTTTATTAGTTACGTATTGTTAATATAATATTTGTTTATTTATTTATTTTTAATATACCCTCACTAATTATTCTTTTATATATATATATATATATATATATATATATATATATATATATATATATATATATATATCTATACACATATTTTTATATAATACTATTTACCTATACATAGATATTTATATACCTATATATATTAAGGTTAGCTTTTAAACAATTGTTTATAAAAAACAAAGGTTAAATGAAGGCGCTTGGTGGGAGAGAAGGTCGGGGCGGCGGGTGAGAATGGAGGAGTAGAAGGAAGCGGGCGTGTGGCGGGCGTAGGCGGTGTGGCCGGAGGCGGGCGCGCGCGGCGGGAGTGGGGCGGAGGCGGGGGAGGTCGAAGGGAGGTGGCGGCGGGTGGGCGGCGCGGGGGTGGGCGTGGGGCGGCGGCGCGGCGGGGGTGGGGCGAGGAGGGCGTCCGGTGGGGAGGGTGGGGATGCCGCGTTAGGAGGGTGCGGGGGGCGGCGCTATTATAAATTTTTTTTTAAAAGGCTGTGCGGTCGGGGGTGGGAGGGAACCCTCCCCCATTGTAAAGTAATTTTTATTTTTATTTTTTTTTAACAAATATATATAATATGGGGAGGGGCATTACCTCCCCCTAATCGTAAATTAATTTTTTTTTTTTTTATTTTTTTATTTTTATAGTTATATAAAATATCATATATATATATATATATATATATATATATATATATATATATGTATTTTAATACATATATACTTATTTAGAAGGAAAAGAGATAAAAATGGTTGCCATATATGTAAATAACCCCATATTACAGTGTCATCACAAGACTTATTTTGAAGAAGATAAAGAGATTTGTAAAGAAGATGAAATACGTAAACTATAGCTTCACACATATAAACGAACGACCTATTTACTTTCACGGGTATTAAAGAAGCTTAACAAGTTCAATTTAAGCCTGATTAAGAAAAACTTAAATGACAATATTATCAACATGCCCATTTTCCTTTGAACACATGCTCAAACAAGGTAGAAACTTGAAACATATCAAAATATATTTTCTATATAATAAAATCTTGAGATTTTTTTGTTCCATCTTAAAGCAATGCACAAGTAAATTAAATTTTAAATATAAAAACCAGCATTAGAATTTTCTTATATTAATTATTTTTTCCAGAAGTTAAAGCAATATAAAGGCTAAAAGAAACTAAACATAAGGTTCTTTTCAAGATAAAGCCCAACAACTAAGTAATACTTTCATTTCAAAGAGATTATCTACCATGCTTCACCATGCTTAAGAGATCAACATGCATTACAATACCCATGTTCTTGCATCAATCACAAATGTCACAATACATATCCTCCCAAAAAGGGTTTAATACAGTATCTTACAAGACAATGAGAAGCTCACACAACCCATTCTTTTAATACAAGGAAAGAAGGTCCATAAAATGATGAAAGAAACAAGAGGTTCCAAGTAGGCAAGTGTCTTCAGCATCTTCAAAGCTTCCCAACTCCAAAATCTTTTCAAGGCCAACACAAAGAGAAAGGGCTTGTTTAACCTCCCAACCTTTAGGCATCATCACATGCCTATCCCAAGGTTGGGATGCATCTAGCCTCCCCCAAGCCCATGGGAAAGAGGATAGCTAACCAATACTGCACAAGGGATGGTAGACAAGAATGAAACAAACACACAAAAATAAGACACAAACAAACAAGACTCCAAAAGAAAACAAGGAGGAGAACCCATGTTCATCCCCCAAAAATGGGGAAGAGAGGAGAAAGTTCTCCAAAATACAACAATATTATATGCACATAACACATCTTCTTAACCTCCTTATTGCTCCTTAGTCAAAACAAACCCTCCTTATTCCTCCCCCTTTCTCCATGTCCTCCTTGGAAGGATTTTCAAACCCCAAAAAGGGTTTCCTTACCAAGGATGGGGAAGGAGATTCAAGCCAAATGAATCCACTTCCCCACCTCAACCATTGAGGAAAAAAATAATAACCCTACTGAGGCTTGGCCATCAAACCTTGAGGGTTGAGAGGGAAAATTCCCTCTCTCTTCCCCCACACTCCAAACTCCATCATGCCATATGATGGAGGGAGTAAAACACACACAAACAACACTAAAACTTCATACAAAAATAAACAATTTCAACAATCAATCTAATAACTAAAATAAAGCAACACAACTACAAGATCCAAGAGCCTACCTCAAGGAAAGCTCTCCAAAAAGCTTCCTAACTTCAAGATTTCCACCCCTAGCTCCAAGCAAATTCCAAGCTCCAATTCACCCAAGCATCCAAGCAAGAAAATCCAAGCAAAAAGTCCATTTTTTCTCCATGAATGAGAATATGAAGAGGAGGGACCAAGCATCCTCACAAATGAGGGGTGACATGTGTCACCCCTCCCCTCCTCATGGTCAAAGATGCTTTAAGACAAAGAGAGAAAGGGTAAAATTATCTTTTTACCCTCTTCTCCCAAATTTCCTCAAATGTTAGCAAGACAAAACTAGTTGCATTTTTGAAAAACACACAAATCCACATCCCTTACATGGATGTGACAAAACAAGGGTAGAAAGGGAGGAAAACTCCCTCTAGCCTTGAAAACAGCCCCCTACCCATTAGGTAGGGTCAAGGGCTCATTTTAGTGAAAGGGGACTCCCGAGCTACAAAGGGTCCCCAAAAATGCCCAAAATACCCTAATTTCGGGTTTTGCATTTTGGCACAAGGGTAGAGGGTGTGGGGACCACCCAAGGGTCTCACATGTGACCCTAAACCCTTGTGATTAAGAGACTAATTAACAAAATCAACAATTTAAAAAAAGTGAAATTATTTACTCCCTAAGCAAGTTTACAACTCTACTAACAACCCTAAACAAAAATTAATAAATTAAAGCAAAATACTTTACATACATTGGGGTCACTCAAAGTGCCCAAAATTAACAATCATCTATCCTAGGGCTTCACACAGTGAACATGGCTAGGACTCAGCCCGTGGGCTACTTGTGCAAGTTTTGAGTAACTGGCCTGAATCCCACGTTCTCCTGTAAACTGTCACCTGCACACTCATTGCACACATTAAGCGCACTGTCGTCTGATATAAATGACATAGTAAGATATCGATGCATCTTAAACTAACCTAACATCCTCACTTGAAATCCAGATGTAACAACGTGCACAATTATATTCCATATTCCAAAAGTTAGACAAGATGATAAAACGACATATAATCCCATCATGCAACAACTATCCATCAATGTAATTAGGTTCCAAGCACATCATATTTCATTAGTTTCCATGTCATAACAAGAAAATGCGACAATAAGAAATTAGGTTAAATTGGCGTTATACGCCTGAATGTCACACATGACTAATAAAATCAAACATCTAAATATAATGTCCAAGATATCACCAATCACTGTCAAAACATGTCTATGAGCAAATAAACAACAAGCTCTTGAAAGTGAAGAAAATGTGGGCACTACATCCCCCTCTACTAAAATTAGACTTCCTCCGGAAGTCCTTTGAAAGAAGGTAGGGATATCTGGCCCTCAAAGGAATCGCATCCTCCCAGTAGGCTGCTTTGTCTCGTAAATCGGTCCCACTTTGTACTCTAACTTTGGTCCAAGTCTCGACCCAGAAGGGAATGACCTCGGTGCTCCGGTATGCGTACGGGCTCCAATCTCCACTGTCCTCCGTCCTCTACCTGTAATGCCGACCAATCCAAAACATGAGAAGCATCAGGTACATATCTACGTAGTACAGAAACATGAAAAACATCGTGGGCCCGTGCAAGGCGTGGTGGCAAAGCTAGGCGATAGGCAACTGGACCGATGACCTCTAAAATATCAAAAGGCCCCACAAAACGAGGCGATAGCTTAGAACCCTTTCCATAACGGATAGGACTCTTATGCGGACGAACCCTCAAGAAGACTTTGTCACCCACTGAGAAGTGACGATCAGTCCTCTTGGTGTCTGCATACGCCTTTTGGCGTGCTCTGGCCTGCTCAAGACGCTGTCTAATCAACACAACCTGCTGCTCTAAATCCTGAAGATAGGCTGGTCCCAGAATGATCCTGTCATCTAGTCTATCCCAACTCAAAGGTGTCCTGAGTCGTCATCCATACAAAGCACAGTAAGGAGCCATACGATGGAACTATGATAAGCTGTTGTTGTAGGCAAACTCAACTAGATGCGAGATAATCTTCCCATTTCCTTTCTTTGATCCATGACATACATCCTTAACATGTCCTCTAACACTGATTAACCTCTCTCATCGCCCATCTGTCTCTGGATGATAAGCTGGCCCTGAAATTGATCGAGTTCCCAAAGCGGCTGAAAAGAAGTCGAGAATCTTTGAAGTGTAGATAGTATCCTGTCATTAATGATGGTCTTGGAATCCCATGCAACCTAACAATGTCCTCCATAAAAACCTTGGCGATGGCTGTGCATTATAGGTGACCTTGGTTGGCGAAAAGTCTTGTGACCTTAGTTCGACTTATCCACGGTGACCATAATGGCGTCATGACGCGATAAGATGACATAGGAAGTCATTATGAAGTCCATGGAGATCACATCCCATTTCCACTCGGGAATATCATGAGAAATTGTAAAAGTCCTGCGGGATGAGAATGCTCTGCCTTGACTCTCTGACACTCAAGGCAACGTGCAACAAAATCTGCTATGTCCGTCGAAGACCTGGCCAATAATATAACTCCCTCAGATCGGCATGCATTTTCTTCACTCCTGGATGTGCCGCATATGGGGCTCGATGAGCCTCTGTGAGGATGAAGCTACGCGAGATCACGACTTAGGCACGTAGATGCGCCTGTGGAATCGAAGCAAACCATCTGTCTCTAAAACACACCCAGAATATCTGCCCTCTAATGAACCCTGAGACTCTAACATCTGTCTAGCTCCCTCATAAAATATGTCCTCTGGAAGGTGCTCAAGAATCCTGCCTCTCAAATCTGTGAAGTGTCGAAGAAGCAAGCACATGTCGTAAATCTACTAAGAGCATCTGCCATGACATTTTCCTTCCCTTTGATGTCGAACCTCCATGTCATACTCACATAGGAACTCCATCACGCCGTTGTGAGCGTTGAGGTTTATTTGTGAGAAGATATCTTTGCAAACTCCGATGAGTCTGTCCTCAAAATGAAAGGCCTACCCAAAAGGAAATGTCGCCACGCACTAGAGCATGTAGCAAGCTGCTTTATGAGCTCCAAATCATGAGTAGGATAATTAAGCTCGTAGTCCTTGAGCTTACGAGACTCAAAAGCAATAACCCGACGCTCTGCGTAAGAAGCGCTCCCAAACCCTCTAGTGATGCATCGGTACAAACAACAAAATCCTCTGTCAGTGCAGGCTGCTAAGATGGGCGCCGTGGTTAACCGCTCCTTAAGCGTGAAAGGCTTGCTCACATTTTTACGACCAATCGAACTTCTTCCCTTTCCTGCGAAGAGAAGTGATAGGGTGAGCAATCTAGAAAAGTCTGTCTGAACTGCGGTAATACCTGCCAAACCCATGAAACTCCTCACCTCGATGGCGATGTGTAGGTCTTGGCGATCCAAGATAGCTTTGTATCTTAGAGGGATCTCTGAGAGATACCCTCGCTTTGAAATGATATGACCCAATCTTGAATCTCTGTCACGAAAAAGCTGCACTTTTCAAGTTCCCATCTGACTTCTGCTCTCTCAAAACTGAAGTACACGCCTCAAATGCTCCTCGTGTTCCTCCTCGGAGCGAGAATAAATCAATATGTCATCGAGGAACACTAAGACAAAGCGATCGAGAAATGTCACGAACACACCATTCATGAGGCTCATGAAGGCATTTGGGGCATTGGTCAAACCAAATGGGACCACTTTGTGAACTCATAATGCCCATATCGTGTGCGAAATCGTTGTCTTATGGATGTCTGCATCTGAAATGCGCAACTGATGATATCCTGACTTGAGATCAATTTTGGAGAACACTCTCGCTCCCCGCATCTGATCAAACAAGTCATCAATCCTAGGGAGCGGATAACGGTTCTTTATTGTGACTTTGTTGAGCTGCCTGAAGTCTACACAAAGCCTGAGAGAACCGTCCTTCTTCTTCACAAATATGACTGGCGCTCCCCAAGGAGATACACTAGGGCGAATGAGACCCTTATCCAATAACTCCTCTAACTGAATCTTGAGCTCATGAAGCTCTGGTGTCGTCATCGATAAGGTGCCCTAGAAACTGGTGCTGATCCAGGTACTAAATCAATGGTGAAATCCACCTCTCTGCGGGGTGGTAACCCTGGAAGCTCGCCTGGAAAGACATCTGCATACTCCCTCAAAACTGCATGATCCTCTAAAGGTGAATGCTCTGGAATGCTCTCAGATCGATCACTGATAGTGATAGCAAACAACTGACAACCCTTACGCATGCTCGCTTGAGTTGCTTAGCCGATATCATGCGCGAGAGATAGGTCTCTGCATCCACGATATAATTTGCCTCCCAAGATCATCCCGACACTCAATGACCTTATTTACTGCAATCCACCTTAGCTCGATGAGACTCGAGCCAATCCATGCCCAAAACTACATTAGGAACCTAGAGGATAACTCGGAGGTCAAGAGTAGTGGAGAAGACTCCTAAATCAAGTACTGACTCTCCACATACGAGTCC
Organism: Taxus wallichiana var. yunnanensis; assembly: GCA_018340775.1. Lineage (NCBI taxonomy): Eukaryota > Viridiplantae > Streptophyta > Pinopsida > Cupressales > Taxaceae > Taxus > Taxus wallichiana. The sequence continues at coordinate 937,364,690 of CM031235.1, read as the reverse complement.
ACGGCGAGTTTGGCTCAGAGGCCAACTCGACACACTAACTATCTGGTTTGCCTAGCCACCACTAGCCCACCTTTGGTCCACTTTATAGAAGGTGATATAAAAGAATCGAAGCACTGAATCAAAAAATCTGAGGCAGAAATACCCACGATAGTACTGTCGTCTCGATACCGTGGCTTTGATGCTCGGCCTGGCGGTTGTCAACCGCTGCATAAACACGATGGGCGCGTCCTACATCACCCACCATCTGCTCGGATCTAGCAGCTCTCTGTGCATCCATGGTATTGGGTTTGTGCGGGCACATGCGCACATAGTGATCTGGAGATCCACAAATAAAACAACCTCCTGTACCCCTCTGAGATGGGGTCCCTCCTGCACTGCTACGGGTGTGCGATCCTGCTTTGGTCCGACCCTAGCAGGCTTGAGTCTTGGTGGTTTGTGTCTGCTGAGTGCCCTGCCTCCTATCTCTGGCTCCACTAAAACCACCTCTAGAAACACCTCTCTGAAATCCCTGTGTCTGCCCCCTGCTGCGGGTGGCTCTGCTTCTTTGTGTGCATGCATTTGAGGGTGCGGTGGAGCCCTCGTGGCTGCTGGCGGAGGCCAAAATCCTCCTCTAGGGGGTGGTGCAGAACCTCGTGACCTCTGACTCTGAAATGCCTGTATCCTCTCCTGAAACTTGCTCTTGTTCCTATCACGATGCTCCTGTGCCTTGGTCCTGTTCTCCTCAGCTAAGTAGGCCTTCTCAACGGCCTTCTCAAGAGTGGGAGGAGATAGCATCCTAACTGCTCCTGCTATATCTGCATTGAGCCCTCGAATGAACCTGTTAACCTGCAATTTCTCATCTTGCAGGTAATCCACGCATCTTGAAGAAGATCCGGGAACTGCTCTCATCTTTGCTCTTGTGCAGGATCCTGTCGTAAGTCGTGAAACTCGTCGATCCTCTTCTGAACAAAATGCTCGGACATATATCGCGCCCTGAAACGCTCCTCGAACAACTCCCAAGTCACTGTCTCTCGGGTCAGATGGAGCTTCCGCTCCTCATTCCTCCACCAAACGCCTGCTGCGTCTCGGAGGAGGTGTATGGCGAACCTCGCCTTGACGTTGCTCTCGTAAGAGTGCAAGCCAAAGCAACTATCCAAACTAAGGAGCCATGACTCAGCCCCAAAGCCATCTGTAGAGCCGGTGTAAGTGGGCGGCTGCAAGCGAAGAAGATCCCGGATCACACTGCCTGTATCTCGATCCTGGCGATGTAGTCCAACAGGCGAAGGGAGTCGCCTATCCTCGAAAGGTCCCTCGAGACTGTGAGATCGGCTGCGACGGAATGAGGCTGCCCTCTCGTGATGAACGGAAGGGCTGCGTGACCTCTCCCGCCTCGGTGTGTCGTGCTCTGGCGGCTCCGAATGCGCGTCCACGCCTATCGGCTCCTCGTCTCCCAAAGATGCCTCCACTCTCGTCTCCTGTGGCTGTGGTAGGCGCTGCTCCACAACGCCTATCAGCTGGCGTAAGGCCTCTAATATCCGAGGCCCAAAATCGGGCGTCGTCGGCTCCTGCGTAGATGCGCTACGCCCCATACCTCTGGCTGATCGTCCTCGCTTAGGCGCCATCCTGCACGAGGTGAGCGAGCAATTTATTAATTTAAAATTTAATGGAAGTGGGTGGTTTATTTTGTCTGTTTAGTTTTATTTATTTAGTTAATTTTGTTGTGTTAAAATTGATATTAATTATCTTAATTTGTTACCCAGTGGTCCGCGAGTGCGAACCCCAAGCTCTGATACCAACTGTAATGCCCCATCTGGGACACCGAAAAACGCGCTTATTTTGAGGGTAAAATTTTAAGGTAAATTTTTTTTTTTTTTTGAAGTGTTTAAATTAAAAGCTAATACCTCTTTTATATCTTTTCCTGGTGACTACTAAGGATATACCATTTATTTTTATTTTATTTTATTTATTATTATTATTATTTTTTTTTTTTTTAAAACCTCATTCCTTCATTTTACGTTCTTCCATACATATTTTTTCTTGTTTATTTTCCTTATATAAAATACATATATATTTACACTCATTTATTTTGTTTCGTTTTATTACACCTAGTTATGTTTATGCATTTGTTTATTAGTTACGTATTGTTAATATAATATATTTTGTTTATTTATTTATTTTTAATAAACCCTCACTAACTTATTCTTTTTTATATATATATATATATATATATCTATACACATATTTTTATATACCTATACATTTAGATATTTATATACCTATATATATTAGGTTAGCTTTTAAACAATTGTTTATAAACATGGAAAGGTTAGGTTAAAAATGAAGGCCGCAGTGGAGAAGGAGGGGCGGGCGCGGAGTAGAAGGAGGGTGCGGCGGAGGCGGGGGGCGTGGGGTGGAGCGAGTGGTGCAGGTGGGGTGGCGCGGCGGAGGGGAGGCGAGCCGGGGGCGGGGTCGGCGCGGGGGGAGGTGGGTTTGGCGAAAGGGCGAGCGGGGGGTGGGTGGCGGGGGCGGCGGGCTGCTGGCGCGGGGGGCGGGGGGGTCGGCAGGCGTGGGGGGGGCGCCCCCACGTGCCGTGTTAGGAGGGGGGGGGGCCCCCCCTCCATTATTTTTTTTTTATTAAAAAAAACAGTGCGGGGTGGGGGGGGGGGGACCCCCCCCTGTAAAGTTTTTTTTTTTTTTTTTTTTAACAAAACAGCGTTTTTGGGGAATATATATAAATTAAATTTTTTTTTTTTTTTTTTTTTTTATAGTTATATAAAACATCATATATAATATATATATATATATATATATATATATATATATATATATATATATATATATATATATTTTACTACCATACTTAATAGAAGGAAAAGAGATAAAAATGGTTGCCATATATGTAAATAAGATGTATACACATTAAAGACTTGAGTAAGAAGAAAGAGAGATTTGTACAAAGATGAAATACGTAAACTATAGCTTCACACATATAAACCTGACCTATTTACTCTCACAGGTATTCCAAGAGAGCTTGATCCATGCAAGTTCAATTTAACTGATTATAACTGTTAAAATGACAATATTATCAACATGCCCATTTTCCTTTGAACACAAGTACAGCAGATTCACACCTACAGGTAAAATATATTTTTCTATATAATAAAATGAGATTTTTTTTGTTCCATCTTAAAGCAAGCACAAGTAAATGTACGATTTGCTTTAAATATAAAAAGGAGGATTAGAATTTCTTTCTATATATCTATTTTTTTCCAAGAAGCTAAAGCAAAAGAAACTAAAGATAAGGTTCCTTCAAGATAAAGCCCAACAACTAACAACACTTTCATTTTCAAAGAGATTATCTACCATGCTTCATGCTTAAGAGATCAACCATTACAATACTTTATTTTATGTTCTTGCTCAAGTTCACAAATGTCACAATACATATCCTCCCAAAAGGGTTTAATACAATATCCTTACAAGACAATGAGAGCTCACACAACCCATTCTTTTCAAGATACAAGGAAAGAGAGGTCCATAAAATGATGAAGGAAACAAGAAGAGGTTCCAAGTAGGCAAGTGTCTTCATGCATCTTCCAAAGCTTCCCAACTCCAAAATCTTTTCAAGGCCAACACAAAGAGAAAGGGCTTGTTTAACCACCCAACCTTTAGGCATCATCACATGCCTATCCCAAGGTTGGGATGCATGCTAGCCTCCCCCAAGCCCATGGGAAAGAGGATAGCTAACCAAAACTTGCACAAGGAAAGCATGGTAGACAAGAATGAAACAAACACACAAACTTAAGACTCACAATCAATACAAGATTCCAACAAACAAGGAGGAGAACCCATGTTCATCCTCCAAAAATGGGGAAGAGAGGAGAAAGTTCTCCAAAATACAACAATATTATATGCACATAATACATCTTCTTAACCTCCTTATTTCTCCTTAGTCAAAACAAACCCTCCTTATTCCTCCCCCTTTCTCCATGTCCTCCTTGGAAGGATTTTCAAACCCCAAAAGGGGGTTTCCTTACCAAAGATGGGGAAGGAGATTCAAGCCAAATGAATCCACTTCCCCACCTCAACCATTGAGGGGAAAAATAATAAGACCCTACAAGGCTTGGCCATCAAGCCTTGAGGGTTGAGAGGGAAAATTCCCTCTCTCTTCCCCCACACTCCAAACTCCATCATGCCATATGATGGAGGGAGTAAAAACACACACAAACAACACTAAAACTTCATTCAAAAATAAACAATTTCAACAAACAATCTAACAACTAAAATAAAGCCACACATCTACAAGATCCAAGAGCCTACCTCAAGGAAAGCTCTCCAAAAAGCTTCCTAACTTCAAGATTTCCACCCCTAGCTCCAAGCAAATTCCCAAGCTCCAATTCACCCAAGCATCCAAGCAAGAAAATCCAAGCAAAAAGTCCATTTTTTTCTCCATGAATGAGAATATGAAGAGGAGGGACCAAGCATCCTCACAAATGAGGGGGTGACATGTGTCACCCCTCTCCCTCCTCATGGTCAAAGATGCTAAGACAAAAGAGAGAAAGGGTAAAATTATCTTTTTACCCTCTTCTCCCAAATTTCCTCAAATGTTAGCAAGACAAAACTAGTTGCATTTTTGAAAAACACACAAATCCACATCCCTTACATGGATGTGACAAAACAAGGGTAGAAAGGGAGGGAAAACTCCCTCTAGCCTTGAAAACAAGCCCCCCTACCCATTAGGTAGGGTCCAAGGGCTCATTTTAGTGAAAGGGGACTCCCGAGCTCTGAGGGTCCCCAAAATGCCCAAAATACCCTAATTTCGGGTTTTGCATTTTGGCACAAGGGTAGAGGGTGTGGGGACCACCCAAGGGTCTCACATGTGACCCTAAACCCTTGTGATTAAGAGACTAATTAACAAAATCAACAATTTAAAAGAAAGTGAAATTATTTACTCCCTAAGCAAGTTTACAACTCTACTAACAACCCTAAACAAAAATTAATAAATTAAAGCAAAATACTTTACATACATTGGGGTCACTCAAAGTGCCCAAAATTAACAATCATCTATCCTAGGGCTTCACACAGTGAACATGGCTAGGACTCAGCCCGTGGGCTGCTTGTGCAAGTTTTGAGTAACTGGCCTGAATCCCACGTTCTCCTGTAAACCTGTCACCTGCACACTCATTGCACACATTAACTGCACCTGTCCAATACAATATAAATGACATAGTAAGATATCAATGCATGCTAAACTAACCTAACATCCTACTGAAATCCAGATGTAACAACGTGCACAATTATATTCCATATTCCAAAAGTTAGACAAGATGATAAAACGACATATAATCCCATCATGCAACAACCATCCATCAATATAATTAGATTTCCAAGCACATCATATTCATTAGTTTCCATGTCATAACAAGAAAATGCGACAATAAGAAATTATGCTAAATTGGCGCTATACGCCTGAATGTCACATATGTCTAATAAAATCAACATCTAAAAATAATGTCCAAGATAACACCAATCAGCTGTCAAAACATGTCTATGAGCAAATAAACAACAAGCTACTGAGCTGAAGAAAATGTGGGCACTACATGTGGGTTATACTTGCATTATTATATTACATTGTGTCGTTAATAGACGAAGATTCGGATTTAAATGCAAAATTAATTGTGGCTTATATCTGCTCTTTGGCATTATGTTTTGTCCTTTTCCCTCTTGTCTCAAAGAGAGTGATCCCTTTACTATTTGTTGCATCACCATTTATGCTTATTTTCAATTTCCTTCCCCTACAATTGTTAATATAGGTTATTGTATTGGTAGCATAGAGCGATTACGATAAAATTCATTTTTCTCGAAATTTGTCCCAAAGTGCTAAGGTGCCACAATTTAGAGACATTCGCATTTCATTTGACATTCTTGAGTATAACTCCACACTTTCAACAACCAACACAATTATATTATGTTCACCTACAAATACTCAAGTATCATTTTTTGTAAAGTTTGTGTTTATTTATTTCACCAACTTCAAACAACCCACTCGTTTCCTCAAAGATTACAAAAATACTATATGAAATGAAATGAAAGATTTTAATGACGTCCACGAGACTGAAGAGTCTATGGGACCACAAAACTGAGATTTTTTTAAAATCTAATTTCAGACTCCTTTCAATATCCGCTCTCCGGCTGTGAATCTTGAGAATGAAACCGCGGTCCCCTGAAGCTTTGTTCCTTCGAAGAGTTCCTCTAGTATGTCCACCTTCAAGTTGTTTTCATACTAGATACGAATATCATCGTATGCCGAGCACTCCATGACGAAATGTCATTTTGTCTCAACGACCCCTTTGTTGCAGAAAAGACAAATTCTCCTTTCCCAATCTTCCTTTGGAATAGTCCATCTACCAATTTCACATCGAAGATGGTGTGATCCGGTCCTTAACTGTGCCACTAGAATCCTTGCTTTACCCTTGATAGCTGCTCCTAGATATGCTTTTTCATCATGTTCCCCAATGGGATTGAATTCTCTGATATAATGTGCTTTCTTTCGACCAATCTATCCCATCCACATGACAGTCCTGAACTTTTCTATCACATAATTTTTTATGTCCCTGTTGTTGTTAGGACACTCTTGCAAGTTGATGTCCCATTTGTTCATCCATTTATTATTCTGTTTCATCCAAGTTTTCTTTCTACGCTCCAGAGTATCGTCCACAACAATTTTGGGCCAGCGAAGATTGTCCATGCTTTCAACTTTTTTCAAATAGCTTATCATCCGAGATATTGCCGAAGCTTCCAACGAGGAAGTACCCGCTTCAGCCAGCAGGATCTCATACGGAACAGTTGATTTGACTTTGAGAGTGCTTGTGATTAGATGTTTTTGGATTCTTTCTATCTGTCTCCACCCGTGATTTGACATGCTACTTCCCCAAACCTCGCAGCCATAGAGAACAACCGGAGCGACCAACAAACCAAAAAGGGTTTTCTTAGTTTTCCAGTCCCAAAGTTCAGCTTTCCTACACCTGTTTTGAAGTAGGTAAGATGCTTTCCAACCTCCCTGAATCCTTTTTGCTTTACAAGTCTCCCAGCTAAGCTTGTGGTGAAGAGCGGCAAATCCCTTATCAAGCACGGGGAATTGTACTTTGTAGGTATAGTTTATAAAAGAATCACTGTAATGGTTTTTTTACCGTACAAAACCAGACCGCACACAATAACATTTTCTACACACCACAAAATGCATACAACTACAGTGTTTTGTGATCGATGTGGAGGCCGTGTCAAAACCACACCTACGAACGAAATCTGCAAACTGCATGGAGTATGGCAGGTCACGACCTCAACAATTTTAGAGGCAGCCTGCAACACACAGCAAAACCCATCATTAAACATGTAAAAACCCACAAAAATTCTACCGAACCCTACTCTAATGGAACGATGAACCGTAAACTTAACCTTCGAATAGAAAAAGAAGCCCTAAATCGAACTCGCAGTGCACACAAATAAAATTAAAACACTGTAAAATCCCTATTGTGCGACCAAGATTTTGCCGATTGCAGCCTTCTTGACGGAGATAAAGTGGGAGGTCACGTCTTTCAGACACAATGCAACTGAAATTAACAACCAGACGATCGAAACACACAAACAGGCCATCAAATCCTAATCAACTCGCCCACCAAACCCTACCCGCCACCTACGATGACACAATAGAACTGAAAAACCCTAAATACACAAAAATCAATCCTTGCACTCCGAAGCTAACAAAATCAGGTTGTGCAGAGCTCCTTGCAGTAGCAGCAGAATGACTGGTTCACATAAAACACCGCCAAGCCCATAAACACCACCAATCTTACATGAATGAATGGTTTTAATAATGCAGTCTATGGTATCTAAAGCAGCAATTGGAATGCACAATGCCACCTCAAAAGCAGCCCTAATAGTTGACATTGCATTTCTTTGAAGGAATTGAAAGGAGATGAGCAGCGGAAATAAACCAAATAAAACACAACAGATTTAAACTCCAAACAAAACAGAGCATACAAATGACACAACCCAGAATTTAGAGCAAAATAAAATCAACAGCTACAGCTGTTTTTAAAGACCAGATCTGTACATAATAACTTCAGCTTATATAATTTATTTCCATCTACAAACAGCAGCTATAGCTGCACACAAAGCATGCATACTCTCTTCAGAAATTTCTGCCACTTTCTAGAGTGCTCCAGGGTTGAGCTGTACTGATCTATTATTTTTTTCCTAATGTTGTTCTGCATTTTCCCAAACTGACTTGTTCCCTTTTATTATGCAGCAAGGCAAGCGAAGAGTCTAGAGGAAACTTTAATGCAAAACACTTAACAGATATAAAACATTAAAACATATCTGATTGAGATTGAATGAAATCTAGAAATTAAAGGCAAATTATTTGACAGCAAATTCCCAGCTGCCATAATTAATAATTTATAACACTCCCTCTTAATTATGAGCTGCTCAGATCATCAAAAATTGCCTCAAGCTTCTCCATTACTCTTGCTTCATATTTTGGAGCTAACTATGAAATTATTTTCGGAGCTGCATACATTTGCAAGATCATAAACTCCTAAACTGCTTCGTAAATACTGGAATGTCTTCTTCGCCAAGTGTTCTTCTGACCTGTAAAAATCTAAACAAATTTCTTTGTTGTTTACTAGCTCTCTAATGAAATTATACCTAGTATCAATATGCTTAGTTCTCTTATGAAAAACATGATTTTTGGACAAAGCAATGGTTGAACAATTGTCACAAAATATTGTAGTGGTTTCTTTCTGATCATGTAATAAGTTTTTCAACATCCTCTGCATCCAAACAGTTTGACAAGCAGCCCTCATAGTTGGCATTGCATTTCTCTGAAGGAATTGAAAGGAGATGAGCAGCGGAAATAAACCAAATAAAACACAACAGATTTAAACTCCAAACAAAACAGAGCATACAAATGACAAAACCTAGAATTTAGAGAAAAATAAATCAACAGCTACAACTGTTTTTAAAGACCAGATCTGGACAAAATAACTTCAGCTTATATAATTTATTTCCATCTACAAACAGCAGCTATAGCTGCACACAAAGCATGCATACTCTCTTCAGAAATTTCTGCCACTTTCTAGAGTGCTCTAGGCTTGAGCTGTACTGATCTATTATTTTTTGCCTAATGTTGTTCTGCATTTTCACAAACTGACTTGTTCCCTTTTATTATGCAGCAAGGCAAGCGAAGAGTCTAGAGGAAACTTCAATGCAAAACACTTAACAGATATAAAACATTAAAACATATCTGATTGAGATTGAATGAAATCTAGAAATTAAAGGCAAATTATTTGACAGCAAATTCCCAGCTGCCATAATTAATAATTTCTAACACTCCCTCTTAATTATGAGCTGCTCAGATCATCAAAAATTGCCTCAAGCTTCTCCAATACTCTTGCTTCGTATTTTGGAGCTAACTATGAAATTATTTTCGAAGCTGCATACATTTGCAAGATCATAAACTCCTAAACTGCTTCGTAAATACTGGAATGTCTTCTTCGCCAAGTGATATTCTGACCTGTAAAAATCTAAACAAATTTCTTTGTTGTTTACTAGCTCTCTAATGAAATTAAACCTAGTATCAATATGCTTAGTTCTCTTATGAAAAACATGATTTTTGGACAAAGCAATGGTTGAACAATTGTCACAAAATATTGTAGTGGCTTCTTTTTGATCATGTAATAAGTCTTTCAACATCCTCTGCATCCAAACAGCTTGACAAGCAGCACTAGTGGCTGCAACATACTCAACTTCAGCTGAGGAAAGAGTCACAATAGGTTGTTTCTTTGAAGCCCATGACACAACACCTGTACCAAAGTGAAAAGCATACCCATAAGTGCTTTTCCTATCATCTATGTTGCCCCCGCAATCACTATCAATGTACCCAATAAGACTGAAATCATCTAAAGTGGAGTACAATATGCCAAAGTCCTTTGTACCACTCACATACCTCAAGTATTCTCTTACCGGCCTGCCAATGAGAGTCTTTTGGAGACTCCATAAACCTTGAAATTAGGCTTACACCATACATAATATCAGGCCTTGTGGCCATCAAATACATAAGGCTTCCAACCAGCCTCTTGAACAATGTAGGATCCACACATGGTCCATCATCCTCCTTGCTTAGCTTCAATCCCATCATGACCGGTGTTGGGGCTGCCTTGCACTTTTCCATATTGAATCTCTTCAAGATCTCATTTGCATATTTAGATTGAGAAATAAATATACCATCATTAGTTTGATACAAGGAAAATTTTAGTGGCAAAATTTCGTAAACTCGCAAATATTAGGGTTTTGGAAATTGAAAATGACAATTTTTCAGCAATCAATCGGTGCCACCCAGTTACTCTAAAATTTCGGCCGACAAGTCATTTGTATGGCTCAATTCGCCTACTATTTCTAGTTAAAAATGAACTTATGCATGTGTTTCGTCAACATTTTTAATCAAAATGTGCAAATATTCGTTGAGGTATAATACATAGTCTGCGGGGTTGAAAGCCACATTTTATATATATGCTTCTAGGGAGACAATCGCCTATTTCTAAAGAAACGATTGTCTTAATAACACATCATACATGGGATGGACGGACGTTCAAAGTCACTGAGACAACTGTCCAACACAGGTCGGATGACAAGCCAACAAAGTTGGACAAACGATTAATGGATTATGTCAATGCGCATGTGACGGTCGTCTCGTTGGCAAACCGTCCAATCGAAATGGACACCGTTTAACACGGACATCCAACAAAGAGTGGTTGGCCATCCAACTTGGGTTGGACAACCATCCATTGTCTATCGTCCAATCGACAAGACAATGGACGGGCCCGTCAAATTTAGTTGGACGATAGACAATGGATGGTCGTCGGCCCAACCCGAGTTCGATGGTAGACAATGGACAACCGTCCAACCAAGGAAGGACGAAAGATAATAGATGTTCATCCAAACTAGATCGACCGACAACCGCAAACACATACGTCCAACACATGTACAACCATACGAAACCGTCGGAAAAACACCCTACAAATTCACCTTTGTCGTGAATCACTTTTTTGGATATTCGTCATCATTTCAAAAGTCCATTTCGTACATTCGCCATCCATTCTATAATATTTTTTCGGTGGGGGTCTTAAAATGAACCCTGGTTTGATGGACTTCAATGCCCAAAAAATATCTCATAAGCCTCATATCAGTCATTTCAAATTCACTCTTTATTGCTGATTTGGAAGCATATATGCTAAGATCACCGGTAAAAATTAGATCATCCATCTACAAGCAAACAATTAGAATGTTACCTTGCTTGTTGACTTTGGTGTACAAGGTTGGCTCACAACCGCTTCTTTAAAACCATTTTGAATGAGATAGGAGACAATGCAGTTAAACAAGCTTTAGGAGCTTGCTTTAATCCATAAAGCACCTTCATCAACCTATATACCTTGTTTTCATGACCCGGTATCTCATAGCCTTGTAGTTGTTCCACATACACTCTCTCCTGTAAATAGCCATTTAGAAATGCCGACTTCATATCGATTTGGTACACATGCCACTTGTTGTGGGCAGCAATAGCTAATACGGTATCATTACTTACTTACAACCTCTTCAAATGTTAAGGGATCATCTACATGAGAAAATAAAGCAAAAGCTAAAAATGAATTTGTTGTATCAACATTGTACAACTCACTCAAACTCCTTATTTTTTGTGGCAACATGCTTGCTAGAGTTGGATCCGAAGATGTAGAACTACTTGGAGTGCTAGTTGGAGTTGCTCCAAGGATGCCATCTGATGTAGATGATATTGTAGTTACTTGTGGAGTTTTATCTACCCTTGGTGTGGACAACAACCTTGAAGATATTCTTGGTGTGAATGAAGGTGTAGCTTGAGCTACAACTTGTGGTGTTGTCCCGAGAGTGGAAGGAGTTGTTTCTTGAGATGTACTAGATGCTAGAAACACTTCATCCACCATATCATCACGTGGAACAACAATTGTAATTTTTACAGTCCTCTCTACACTTCCATCCCATGCTTCATCCTCCACAAACTGAACATCACAGCTGATTATAACCTTCCTAGTGATAGGATTAAACAACTTATATGCCTTTGTATCCTCCGAGTAACCAACAAATATACATTTTTGTCCTTTGTTATCTAACTTCTTCCTCAACTCATCCGGAATATGTGCATATGCAACACAACCAAATACCTTCAAATGAGAAACACTATGTTTCATACCTATCCAAGCCTCTTGAGGGACTTTATTCTTCACACTCTTTGTTGGGCACCTATTCATGATATAAACAGTTTTCGCCATTGCCTTAGCCTAATATTCATTAGGTAAATGTTTGGTTGCCAACATGCTATGAGCCATCTCCATAATGGTTCGATTCTTCCTCTCTGCCACACCATTTTGTTGAGGTGTATAGCGGGTTGTAAATTGCTTGTGTATGCCATGTGATCTACAAAAATTTAGAAAATCATTAGAAATATATTCACCACCTCTATCCGTCCTCAAAACCTTGATGTAGTGGCCACTTTGCTTCTCCACAAGTGCCTTAAACTGTTGAAAATAAAAAAATGCATCAGACTTGTGTTTTAAAAAATAAACCCAAGTTTTCCTTCTAAAATCATCAATGAAAGTAAGGAAATAAGTGCAGCCTCCTATAGATGGTATTTGCATTTCCCACAAATATCTTGAATGCGCGATCACAAGTGGTGCTCTTGCTCTATTTGATTTGCCAGCCGGAAATGACTCTCTATGTTGTTTGCCCAAGATACAACCTTCAAAAACTCTTTTGGTTTTCCAATCAATGGAAAACCTTTCACCATGTTCTTCATATGTAGTAGCTTCAGCCCTCCAAAGTTCAAATGCCCAAATCTGAAATGCCACAACCAAGACTCATCCTTGACAACCGACTAAAATGCTATTTGAATATCTCCATCACTATCTTTTGCTTCTTTAGAGCTGAATTGGCTTGCTTTGGAATTTATTTCAGAAATTATTCTGGAGCTATGTATGAGAATGTGCATCATTCCCATTTTAAGGCAACCCCTGGAATGTGCATCATTTGTCTTATGAATAGCTTGGGTTTTTTTTCCCTTCATATCTCGGCCTTATCCTCAAGGGAAACATCGGTTGTTAGTCATTTGTACTTTGGAAATCAGTTGGTTACTTGGAAACCTATCCAAAATCACACACTCATTGTTTTCCATGTACACTTTATAGCCCTTTTGTACCAACTGACCAATACTCATTAAATTATGTTTTAGACTAGCAACATAATACACATCAGGCATGATTTTTTTCTCCCCTTTTTGTTAGAATATTAATTGTACCTTTACCCAAAACATTGACCTTGTTGTTGTTACCAAGTGTGACATCAGTTTGAACTAATTCATCCAAGCTAGAAAACAAATATGCATTACCTATCATGTGATTACTACAACCGGAATCCAAATACCATATGTCACATGAGCTTTCTTGGACAACATTGCACTCAACGGGGAGTTTGTAGAAATAGCTTTAGCAATCCTAGTACATGCAATAAACATAGTGCTTGTGGGAGTGTTACTTGATTGATTTTGACCTTTCTTGTGTTGGTCATATTGTTTTTCTTGCATTCATAAGAATAATGCCCAAAATTCTTACAATAATGACATTGAATGTGTGACTTATCAAACCTTTGGCCATTTGGGTGACTGAAATTATGGTTTTGACCTCTACCACCAACATTTATAGGATTGTTGTTACATCCACCTCTAGGAGAACTTCTCCCTCTACCTCTAGGATTGAATTTCCTCCGTCCTCTTCCCGACTTATAGATGCCTGAGTTGAAAATGCATTTTAGGATGACATATTTGACTTGTTTAGTCTATACTCATGATTGATGAGAGGCATGAAGCTCATCAACACTAAACTGACTCAAATACTTGGTTTCCTCCAAAGCCACAACTAGAGGGTCAAATTTAGAAGGGAGGCTCCTAAGCACCTTCTCAACAACCTTCCTATCCTCTATGGCCTCTCCATCAGATTTGATTTGATTAATTAGACTAACCACATGAGTAAAGAAAGATTCTATCGAATTTGAGTCTATCATTAACAAATTCTCAAAATCTCTTCTAAGGAGCTGTAATTTAGTCAGTCTTTACCTTGTCCATACCTTGGTAAGCAATTTGTAGGATATCCCATGCCTCCTTGGCTTGCTTTGTTATTGTTACTCTTGGGAGTATGCTCTCATGCATTCCTTGATGGATGTAGAATAATGCTTTCCCATCCTTCTTCCTTTGTTCTTTCAAAGCATCTTTCTCAACTTGTGTAAGGGTGTTATATGTTAGCTGGTTTTTGGTTCCATGTAACCATTTCCCAAAGGTCTTGAGACCGAAACAAGGCTTTCATGGTTAAATACCAATACTCATAATTCTTGCTTGTGAAAATAAGGGTTTGCAAACTAGACAGGGATGCACCAGATGTGGAAGCCATTAATGGTTGTTAAAAGAAAAAATCAAAAAAATAATAGAGGGGAAAGGGTTCTATGGCTCGATACCGGATGAAAGAATTGAAAGGAGATGAGCAACAGAAATAAACCAAATAAAACACAACACATTTAAACTCCAAACAAAACAAAGCATACAAATGACACAACCTGAAATTTACAGCAAAATAAAATTAACTATAGTTGTTTTTAAAGACCAGATCTGGACAAAATAACTTCAACTTCTATAATTTATTTCCATCTACAAACAACAACTACAGCTAAACACAAAGCATGCATACTCTCTTCAAAAATTTCCGCCCCTTTCTAAAGTGCTCCAAGCTTGAGCTGGGTGATCTATTATTTTTTTCCTAATGTTCGCATTTTCACAAACCGATGTCTTCCCTTTTTATTATAAGTAAGGAAGCATAAGAGTATAGAGGAAACTTTAATGAAAAAAGCTAAACAAATATAAAACATTAAAAAACATATATGATTGGAGGTTGAATGAAATATGGAAATTAAAGACAAAATATTTGATGGAAAATTCCCAGTTGCCATAATTAATAATTTCCAGCACTCTTGTTGTGGTATCTTGATCAAGAGATTCATAGTTTGGGCAAGTCTTTCTTCTTCAAACAAGGGCGGTGAGAATGTCTACCTTCAAACTATCTTCATACTTGATACATATGTCATTATAGGTTGTGCACTCCATGATACGGTGTCATTCTATTTCCACTACTCCTTTCTTGCTGCAAAACAAGCATGTTCTTTCTTTCTACTCTAGCTCTAGGATCTAGCTCTAGCTCCAGATGACGATTCCGGCGAGGAAAGGCTCTAAAGCAGGGCATCTCCATCGCATGTTGGAATGGAAATGGGTCCTTCTGGTCTTCTCATGGCCTCTTGCATGATGCTTTAGGTATCTTTGACATTCTATTTGTTACGGAGACACATGCGAGCCTAGTTCACTCTCTTCGGGACATCATGGTTACTACTAGCTTTTGTTTGTAGACGGGATACTCGGAGTTCTAGCAGCGTCAAGGGATGCGCGGGGTGGCTTGTTTAGTAAGGAAACCCTTCGAGAGCGGGATATCTATTACTGCTTAGGATGAGTCTGCCTGCTTTCTTTGGGTTTGGATCAAACATAATTCTCCCCTCCTAAGAGACATCTTTATTGCAGTCTACTATTTCCCTCCAACTTCCTCCTCATTTGCTATCCACAACGGCCCAGACGGAGACCCCTTCTTTGACCTTTATGCTGGTATATCTCAGTTCTCGGGCTCTGGGGAGGTCATCATCTTGGGGACTTCAATGCCCGTACTCAAGAATATGCAGATTCCAAGGCACGACAGGACCGACGATGTACTTTGCACTTCTGAGGTGGATCCAAAGTTGGTTGGCTTCCAGCAAGAGTCTGAGGACATGACAGGGCCCCTGACTTCCTACGGTCAAAGCATCTTCTCCAATTAGGGGAATCTCATGACCTACTGATTCTGAATGGCATTCCTCACTTTCCTGAATCCCGATTCTTCACCTACAAACCTTTTTGTGGTGGGGCCAGTGTAGTTGATTACGTTATGACTACCCCCGACTTGATTCCTTCCATCCACCGCTTATGTGTCTCCCCCATCCCTCTTGCTGACCATGCGACCCTCTCCTTTTCCCTCCAGGCTACCCTCCCCCATGACGCCACTCCTCCCCTTGTATATCACATACTATTTGAAAATTTGACATGGGGATTATGACACCTTTCCTCCTACCTTCATCTGCTTCTCCCCCCATTCCCCATTTCACCTCTCTCACCTCGGACCAGATGTTTAACACCCTCTCCTACACTATTCGTGAGGCGGCCACGAGTTCCTTCCCCCACATCACTCACTCCACCCTGCGCCATGGTACATGCCCTATGAACAAATGGTACGACGAGGAATGCAAAGCCTTCCATCAGAAACTTCACTTTGCTTTACTGCACACCCTTCCCTCCTTCCCTTCCCTAAAAACAACCTATCGTCATCTCCTTTGTCATAAGAAACACACATTTATCTCTCATAGGCATCGTGAGCTTCGTTTGTCGGTTATCCATTCTCCTAAACATTTCTGGCACACCATTCTTCCCAGTCATTCGTCCTTACCCTTGGACTTAGATCTCAATTCCATGTTCACTCACACCTCCACTCTTTATGAATTCCCTGGCTAGCCCCATATCCAGGTTCATTCCCCTCCTCCCATTGCCATGTTTTCACCCACACCAGCGTGAGGAATGTCATTATTGCTATGAGTTGTAGTAAAGTGGCATATGAGGAAGGGTTCCATGCTGAACTCTTCAAGTATGGGCGGAAGACACTCCTCAATTATCTTGTGGACCTCTTCAATCAGGTGGTTTGTACAGGTTTCCCAGTATCTTGGTCCCACCACATCATCCACCCCATACACAAGTCGAGGCCAACTTCCAACCCCAACAACTACAGGACTATCATGGTGGGTCACACATTCTCCAAGCTCTATGCTATAATTTTTCATTTATAGCTTTCTGAGTTCCTTGATCAGTACCATTGTAGAGCTAGGGGGTAGGCGAGCTTCAAACCGACTTACCAAACTATTGATCACATCCTCACTCTTCGGGTTGTCATTGAAGAGGCTTGCCACCGCTCCTCTAGAGTTTTCTTTTGTTTTGTGGATTTTCGAAAAGCTTTTGATTCTATTCCACGGGAAGCCCTCTTCGTAGGCTCAGAGATATAGGCATTTCCGATATTCTCCTTACAACCATTATGCGGCTTTATGAGGAGGTCCTTGGCCACCTTCACACCTCTGTTGGCTTGTCGACTTCATTAGGAGTACCATTGGTGTCAAACAGGGCTGCCCCCTCTCTCCCACCTTATTTGGGATTTACATCGATGAGCTTGAGGACTTTCTCAAGGATCACATACAGGAAGGTGATGGGTGCCTTCTGCACCAGGTTCTGATTTACATCCTCCTCTTTGTAGATGACGTAGTTCTCCTTGCTTCTTCTACAGAGGGTCTCAGAGGCAACTGGATGCCTTAGCCCTTTTTTTTTATCACAGGCAGCTGACTGTGAACCTTGGAAAAACCAAAGTTATGGTTTTCAATTGTCTGAAGACTTCAAACCTCCACTTCTTCTTTAAGGGTGTGGAGATTGAGATCACTTGCTCTTATACCTACCTGGGGATTCTTTTCTTTGGACCTCGTTTTAGCCTCCGTCCTGCTCTCCAACCCCGCGTTAATAAGGGGTATGGTTCTTTGGCGATTCTTGAGAGACAATGTTTCCGCCACCACTTTCAGGACATTCCTTCCAAGATGTCCCTCTCTCGATTCACTGGTTAGGCCCACGGTTCTGTATGGTTCGGAAGGTTGGGGTCCCTCTCTTTTGGACTCAGATTGGGCCACTATTGAGCATGTTCAGATCCTCATGCTCAGACGTATTATCAAGTGCAAAGAATCTGTTCCTCACAACATTATTCTTGTTGAGTTTGGGGCTCGCCCTTTTCGTTTGGAGACCATCTTCAGCCTTGTGTTGTTGTTGCATCGTATTCGGGGGTTTTCTAGCTAAACTGCTTGGCGGTATAGGTACATTTATCTTGCCTACTGCTCCTCTGAAGCTATTGCATCCTTAGATCACAATAGACGATCTCGTTGTTGGTATGCCTATGTTTCACGCCTTTTTGAGTCCATTGGCATCCAGATGGACCGTCTCCCACCCTTCAGTTATTCTCTGGATGCTCCTACCCAACCAACAGGACCTTCATAGGATAATCAGAGATGATATCTACAGACAGTTCATCCAACACACCTGGACCAACCCCCGGGGGTTGCATATCCAAGATGTCATTCTATGTGGCACACTTTCTTGAGATCCGTGATGGGGTCATTTTCAAACCCATGTACATTTCCGGCATTGGTTACAAGTCCTTTGTATCTCTTTGGGTCAGTTTAGAGTGGGCTCACATCGACTTCATGTTGAGATTGATCATCACTTAAACCGCTCGGAGTGGACTTTCCTGCTTTGCTCTCTCCAGGAGGTTGAAACCGAAGAACACTTCATTTTTCAGTGTCCTGTTTACTATGAGATTCGTGGGCGTTTCCATTACTTGTTCCGTGAGCTTCCTTCCTTCACAACTTTCTTCAGATACTATGATCAAAGATGTCTTGCTCTCTACCTTTAGGAGGCCCTCAGGCTTCGGGACAGGCTCCTCCATCCTCCCCAGACGGATGAATACTAGATTGATCACTTCTTTCTTCCCGATGCTCTCCCCGGTGAGGGGTGCCAAGCGGCGCTTGGACACGTGTCTGGACCCCCAGTCCAGATCCGTCAGGTCTCGAGACTCTATTTCTTCCACCCGAGGCTCCCTATCTCAGGCACGTCCCAAGGCCCCTCCGCATAGACAACGACCCACCAGGCTTACTCAGAGGCACCGCCTCCCTCCTGACACCGGCTCCCCAGGCATTCTATAGTCTCAACTTCTGGTCATCGGCGCACTGCGAGTCACTCCCATCCGGCCTTGAGTGTTAGGTGATGTTGTGGGGGTGTTGCTCCTTCCGCTCCCCCCGCACCATCATCTTTTTCTTCTTTGTTTCTGGTTTCTCGGCCTCTGTTGTTTCCTTCTCTTCCTCTCTTTCTCTCATTGTATTTCGGGTGACCCGTTTGGGTCCTCTTGTTGGGTTGGTTTGCTTTGTACTCTGCAATCCCATTGACCTACTTTTGTGGTCATGTGTTGGACATTAATAATATTATCTTATCTTATATTATCTTCTTTACGAGATGTTCATCTCTTAGTTTCACACCTAAGATGGTGTGAACTACTCTTTAATTGGGTCACCAACATTTTTTCTTTCCATTTATTTGTGCCCCTATGCGGGGATTTTCCTTGTGGTCACAAGTGAGATTATATGCTTTGACGTAATATTCTTTCTTTCTCTCAAGTTGTTATGTCTACATGCTTATCCTAAATTTTTCTCTCCCATAATTTTCTATCTCTCCAGTAGTGTTTGGACACCCTTGCATGTTAATGTTCCATTTGTTCCTTTATTTAATGTTCCTTGTGAACTTCTATGTTTTGCAGCTTTTTCAAATAAGTTAACAACCGAGTTAACACTTATGCCTCAAAGGAAAGATTCTAATATAATCTCATATGGAACCAATGCTTTAATTTTGAAGTTGCTTGTGATTAAGTACTTTTGGATATTTTCTATTTGTTTCCACTTAAGATCATACACATTGTTGCCCCACACTTCACAACGGTAAAGTTGTTAGCTTGTGGAGCCTGTTTTCATGTGTGAAAGTGTTGAAGACTGTACACTAAGAGTACTGTACACTTTTCATGTATCCTCGCCGGGGTTCGGGGCCGGGATCCCTTTGAGCGGGGTCTGGGGCGCCCAAATTTAAGAGCCCAACTCTTGAGACTTCGAATTTCTTCATCCTTGTTTGGATTTTCTTTTTGTTGTTGTTTTCCTTTACTAGAATTCTGATTTTTATCCTCCCAACATGGATTTGGGAATGCAAGAGGAGAAGTGGATTGTAACTCAATTGATTTTGCAATTTTTCGTGGTGGTGTAGGAAGTAGAAACTCTTGTTTCTTTGGAGGAGAGGGTATTTCTGTTAGCTTTTGTGGAGGGGATGACTATTTGGAAGGAAAGGGGAAGGAAGAATTGAGATGTTGTGGAAGACTAGGGAATGGAGAAATGGAATTAACTCCACAGGGCAGCATTGATTGGATTTAGAATTTGAAATTCCAAATGAGATGATGTTGCTTGAGTAATGGGAAGAGAAAAACCAGATGATGGTTTAGAACTTACCCATTGAAAAGGTTGTTCAACACCAAGTGTATAGGCCTCTATTTCTGTTGTCCATTGTGCAAGTTGGGGTAGCATCTTCATCATGAAGTCCAGCTTCTCCTGAGGGCTGAAGTGTCTTGGAAAAGGGCCTCCCCATGGACAAGGAGTCCTACAACCAATTCTGAAAGCTTTCATTTGAGCTGTTGCTCTTGATTGCACCATCTTCGCCTCCATCTTTTGGATTTGTTCCAGCAGATCTGCATTTTCTTCTTGACTGCCCTCATAACCAGCATACCCTTGTGCTTGACATGCTTCATATCCAAACTAACTTTGGCACTGCTGCTCATATGGGTAGACATGCTGATTTTGAATTTGATCAAAATGCTGATTTGGAGGATTTGTAAAACATGTTGGAGGTGTGATAAACTGCTGTTGTAAATGTGAATTCCATGATGGAAATGAAGTCATGATTGCATAACTTCATGGAATGGAAAAGAATGAAAATGATGGAAAGAAGAATGGATGGAAATGAATGGAAAACAGGTCTGCAACTTAGAGAATGAGTTGTTTACCAGATGGAGTCGCCAGATGTGCTTTTGAAAGTGCCTCCAAAGGTAGAATCTTTAACGGAACACACCAACTGTCAAAGATAAAGTGGAAGACCTCTAAGGTCCCACCGGCATGCCAAAAGCTGTTGTTGCAAATCAGCAAAGACCCTAGATGCAAATCAGGTTTCTAAGTTGATGTTCCTATGCATCCAAAGTGTGATTGCACAACATTGAATCCTCTTCCCAAGTGTGGGACTTGCAAAATGGAAGAGGAATCGCATTAGAGGTTGGTTCCTCAACTCCTCTGATCAGCTATTTCACTTGCACAATTGCAGAGGTTTAAACTCCTAAATCTACTCTAAATTCCAAGGAGACAGAGATAGAGAATGCAAAAAAAAAAGAACTAATGCTAATAGGTGATGCACCAAAGGAGTGGTGAGCATTTTTTACTTCTGCAAATTGACACAGTTCATAAAATGCAAACAAAAACAACATGCACAAACTGATAGCTGTAATGAAGTGTTAGAAATTAGGCAAACAACACCAGCAGAGGATAAAAACTAATCACAGGGCCTGTATTGTTATTTTAACATCAAAATCACTTGCATTCAAACACCTGAAAGGCAAAAATACAGTTGTAGTTTCTAGAAAAGGTCTGTTATTCCACTAAATCACTTCCAAGGTGAAAAATGGAGCTTGCCATACACAAAAAATGTTCAACCCTTTGAAAAATGAGCCAAATCTGGCTTTTACAGTGCAAGGGATGAGCCCAGGAGAGAGAAACGCGGGAAAACGTGGAAGGGATTCAACCATTGACCAAAATGCCATCAAAACAGCATGGGCGACCTGACAGACCCATTCCCTGACATTTTTAACCATGCTGGGAGAGAATGCGAGCCATTCTTCATTAAAATCGGTGGTTGAAACGTCATTTCTGTTCATGACCACGTGCCAGAAGCATTTTTGATTTTCTCTCTCCAAACTCCACCAAAATGCAAAATTGACCCGGAATCTTGTAGAGAATTTCACCATATTTCCATTGATATAAAGAACATGAAAAATTGAGCTCTGGATCGAAAGATATGGCGATTTGAAGTTTTAGGGCAAAACAGGCCAAATTCGGGTCGCTTTGATATTTTTGGCTTGGACATGTGGCAAGTTCTGATTGGCTGGGCCTTCTAGGGGAAAATTTCCCAAAAACTCTACCGAGCCATAACTTGAAAAATACATGGAGATAGGAGGAAAACTTTACCTTTACGGAAAGCGAGAAAGAGCTCTATCCAATGGTGCCATTTCAGGAAGGTTTTGAGTGCTTGAAAAAAAATTTTGTGATCGAGGCACAAGAGAGGGAAGAATGAGAGGAGTTAGCCACAAAATGAGCAAGGGGCACATTTTGGATAACAGAAAGCCTTGGTAGAGAATGAAACAGGTCTTAAGCTAAAATGTCTCAGGTCAGATAATGGAGGGGAGTATTACAGCAATGAATTTAATGATTATTGTTCTAAGAATGGAATCCGTAGGAAAAAGATGGTTCCAGGAACTCCGCAGCAGAATGGGGTATCAGAAAGGATGAACAAAACAATAATGGAATGTGCTAGGAGCATGAGGTTACATGCAGGATTGCCTCTTTCTTTTTGGGCAGAAGTGGTGAGCACAACTGTGTACTTGATAAACAGAGGACCCTCAAGTGCCTTGGATGGAGGCATACTTGAGGAGGCATGGTATGGTAAGAAATTTGATTATTCATTTCTTAGAGTCTTTGGATGTGAGGTGTTTATTCATATAGACAAGGATGATAGGACCAAGTTAGAGGCTAAATCAAAAAAATGTACTTTCATTGGTTATGGTGGTGATGACTTTGGATTTAAATGTTGGAGTATTAAGGACAAGAAAATCATTTGGTCTAGGGATGTGGTCTTTAATGAGAAAGTCATGTATAAGCAACAGTTGCAGGAAAATAGGGAAGAATCCAAGAAAGAATATGCAGTGGTAGAGGATCTTCCGGATGGGAAAGTGACCCATGAATCAGTTCAGGAACCTACTCAACAGGAACCCCAAACTCCTATAGTGAGGAGGTCTTCTAGGGTAAGAAAAGAACCTGAATGTTTTTCTCCTTCTCTTTATTATTTATTACTCACTAATAGTGGAGAGCCAGAGAGCTTTGATGAAGCAAGGCGGTAGATGCCGGAGAAGTGCGAGCAAGCCATGGATGAGGAGCATAAGCCTCTCATGGAGAACCGGACTTGGGATTTGGTGAAGCTACCGGAAGGCAAAAGAGCATTACAGAACAAGTGGGTGTATATAGTTAAAGATGAAGGAGGAAAAAAAATATATAAGGCCCGGTTGGTGGTCGAGGGGTTTGCGTAAACAAGGTATAGATTTTGATGAGATATTTTCTCCCGTAGTAAAAATGACTTCTATCAGAATCGTTCTTGGAATAGTGGCAGATAAGACTTGCACTTAGAATAGTTAGATGTAAAGACCGCATTCCTCCATGGTGATTTGGAGAAGGAGCTATATATGCAAAGACCAAAAGGATATGAAGCCAAAGGTAAAGAGGAGATGGTGTGCAAACGAAAAAGAGCTTGTATGGCTCAAACAAGCTCCACGTCAATGGTATAAGAAGTTTGATAGCTTCATGATGGAGCAAGGTTATATTAGATGTCATTCGACCATTGCGTGTATACACAAAGAGATTTGAGGATGGAAGTTATATTATCCTGTGTTTGTATGTAGATGACATGTTGGTTGCAGTAAAAACATGTAGGAAATTAAAAAGTACTCAAGAAAAACTAAGTGAATCCTTTGATATGAAGGATTTGGGGGCAGCCAGACAAATCCTTGGTATGAGGATAACTCGGGATAGGAAGGAACGGAAGTGACTTTATCTCAAGAAGAGTACATTAAGAAGGTATTGGATAGGTTTAACATGTAGGATGCTAAACCGGTTGGGACTCCTTTGGTGAGGCCATTTTAAGTTATCAAAGGAGCAATGTCCCAAGACATAGCGAGAGAAAGAAACTAGATGTCCGAGGTACCTTACTCATCAAAGATTGCGATTTGATGTATGTTATGGTGTGCACTAGGCTCGATATTGCCCATGCGGTGGGAGCGTGAGTAGATTTATGAGTGATCCGGGTAAAGAGTATTGCAAGCAAAGAAAGTGGATCCTTCGGTATTTGAGAAGGACCATGGGGGTAGTTTTGTGCTACTGAGTGGATCGAGACACCACTTTACGTGGTTATGTAGATTCGAGACATGGTGGAGATGTAGACAATAGGAGGAGCATGACAGTTATATTTACACCGTAAAGGCGGGACAAGCGGTGAGATGGATTTCAAGACTACCGAAACCGGTGGCTTTGTCAACCACGGAGGAGTATGTTGCTGCCACAGAGGCAAGAAAAGAGATGATTTGGTTACAACAATTGCTTGAGGAGTTGGAGCATAGCGGGAGGAATGTAAGCTGCATAGTGATAGTCAGAGTGCTATACACCTAGCTAAGAACTCGCTTTCCACTCCAAGATGAAGCATATACGGTTAAGGTACCATTTCATTAGGATAACTTTGGAGGAAGAGAAGTTAAAGTTGAGAAGATTCATACCACTTAATCCACGCAGACATGATGACTAAGGTGGTCACAAGGAAAAACTAAAGTTGTGTTCAACTTTGGTTGGTCTTCACGAAACTAGTGAAGGGTTGAGAAGCTTGCTCGAGAGGAAAACTAGTCTCAAGTGAGAGATTGTTAGGTTGTGGAGCTTGTTTTCATGTGTGAAAGTGTTGAAGGCTGTCTGATAAGAGTACTATACACTTTTCATGTATCTCGCCGAGGTTCGGGCGTGCACAGAAAAAAAAAAAAAAAAAAATTAGGTGTAAATTTTTGTGGCCTCGAAAAATGCACTCGACATATATCGGGAAACGTGCTTTTCTCATATGGGTGAGTTTTTGACCCATAGGTTTATGGGACGGGTTTTGCCCATGGTTTTGATACCCACGGTTTTGTAAAACTACTTAAGCGATTTAATCTATTTATATGGTCTTATGCATATGATAGATGTACAAGCAAATGCATTGCGAGATGTGTTTTGAATTCGGGTGTGAATTCTCAGAGAGTTTTTTTGAGCATAGCTCCAAACGGATCTCTGGGTATTGTATTGAGAGAGCGGTCGCTTATAATAAAATATAAGCAAGTGATTCTTGGTGGGATGTAGCCCAAATTGGGTGAACCACGTTAAATACATCTGTCTCTTTGTGTTGTGTTATTTTATTCGCAATTTTATTTGAGATCCGTAATAATTTATGCATATTAGTTTCTCTTCATTGCGATTCGTGAGGGATTATTCCACATATTTTATCCCTTATTTCCTAATCAAAAGTACCATTGGTGTAACAAGCAAGCTAAACAAGGTTTTTTTGGTTTTCTAATCCCATAACTCCACATTTTTGCACCCTCCCACACATTTTTTGGTTTTCTAATCTTTCTACCCGCTTAATTTTGTTTTTCCGCACATTTTCCAACTAAGTTTATTGTGCAAGTCCAACCCAAAATATTTGTATTCTTCCACTATTTCTAGCGGTTTGTCCTAAAAAAGAAATCTAATTTGTTTCTTTTTCTTTGCATCACGACTTTGATTTTGCTAATGTTTACTTGCATTCCAACTTCTTAACATAAGAGCTCAAGAGCCCTCAAGTGCTCTCTCAAATTGAGTGATGTTTTAGCAATTAGGAGGAGCTCATCCGCATAGGGAGCAATTTTATTACAAAGTTGACTAAGTGAATGCCTCCTTCGTCCATTTTGTTTATCCTCTCCTCAAGCTTGTCAATGCATTTCCATGGCATCGATATTTTGGTTTTAAATAAGTTTTACACCACATTTACCTACCTTGGTTACATGCCATTCAATGTGTGGATAGGTGTGATTGTTCTATGCGTAAAAACGTCCTCCTCCACAATTTCGTTGCCAATTTCTTGGCATATGTTAGTGGCAAGCAACTTTGAAGTTGTGTTACATAAAATACCTATATGCATAATAATGGCAAATAAAAATAAAGTTGTAAATGAACCATAATTCTATTGTAGAATTTCCATCGAGAGTTTGTGATACATCTATAAGATTTTGTTCATTGAATAAATAAATTTAAAATAAAGAATAGCATGAATATCTTAAGTTAGAAAATGCAATGTTGTGATGTGTGTGTCATTCGTCATTTTATACCATTTTTAAATTAAAAATAGCAATAATATATTTTTAATCCTCATATATAATTAAGATTCCCTAAATTTGAGATATAGTGATTATGTTGGATATAAGTTAGGATGAGGATTTTTAGACATTGAAGCAATTCTAAAATGCACTTGGGTAGTAAGACATGTATTTAGAGGTAATTTTATATGATGTTTTCAGATTTTTTGAAATGATAGAGGTAGAGAGGAGAAGACTGACCAAGCAAATATAGTCATCCTACAACTAATTAATCATTAAGTTAATAAGAGGACCACTTCTATTATGACATCACTTTTATTAACATAAATATTATGATATTTTAAGGTTTATATATTAACACGAACTAACCTAATCAATTAATATAAAATTATTTTTTAATTAAATAAAAAAATTACAATTGTAAACACAATTCTAAAATACATTGAGGAGACAATGGGACTAAAAATAATAAA
The DNA here is from genome assembly GCA_018340775.1 of Taxus wallichiana var. yunnanensis. Taxonomy (NCBI): domain Eukaryota; kingdom Viridiplantae; phylum Streptophyta; class Pinopsida; order Cupressales; family Taxaceae; genus Taxus; species Taxus wallichiana. The sequence goes on along the minus strand of CM031235.1, from coordinate 937,338,181 downwards.
AATATTGCCATCATATGTCCGGTAGATATCATGAGATTCCTACATAAACATGTCATTCAATTTTCTTTATATGAAAATGAGTACATTAGGGGCAAATATATGGCATAGGAACTTCCAAATTCATTTTTTGTTCATAGTTTAGGTGTTCGAATTATCCATCCCATCAATAGGTTATGGACATTTATTTATGTTGTTTTCCTTGTAATCATACCATTTATTAATCAAAATAACCAAACTTTTAAGTATATTGTTTTTACTATTGGAACTGCCCTTATATTAATATTAATAAAAGAGAATTACATAGCAAGGGCGATCAACAAAACCCATGGTCTCACAAAACAGCAGTAGCGTAGCAACAACAAAACTCCAAAGGGAAACCAAAGATCACCAAAATTACATTAAATTAGAAAACACTAGGCACAAGCCGCCACTCGGGAGGAGGAGGGTCATCCCGGGGAGGGATAAACACTCGGCCTGGCCGGCTCGGCCGAGGAGGATCCACACACCAACCATCATGGTTAGACATCTATATCTGCAATGGAACAATAATGCCCCAACCAGGGGGCAAAGAACCAACCATAGTCTACATGTCAACACCCTTCCTTGTCAGAGGAGGGCTCCATCCTGGTCAGAGGAGGGCTCCACCCTGGTCCAGAGGAGGGCTCCACCCTGGTCCGAGAGGAGGACGGAGTTCAAGAGTGACCTCGAGGAGAGGCGTGATGGCTACAAGAGCAGCCTTCTACAACATGGTCATGCAGGTGGCGGCCACCAAGGCAAAGATGACCGAGGTGGAGGTGGCAAGAGATCCGGGAGACCCAACTCATTATGAAAGGTGCACACCCTCAATGTGGAAGCAACTCCTGTAAATATGAAAACTATAGGAAAACTTTTCAGCTTGAACTTGAATCTGTATGCACACAATAGACAAGATAACCACTTTTTCATTAGTGGAAAAGAAAGCAATAGATTGATCATTTTGGAATATCAAAGCATTTCAAATTTCCAAATATGAAACAAAATACAAGCTCTAAACAATTGCCATAGAGTATCAATATAATGTGGCAAGGATGAAATCGCGAACAAAGTTAGGCGCCAAAAAAGAATTTTTGGTAGGGTTGGAAAAAGAATGTATCCAATTCCAAATAGTCTAAGCACGGGGACAAGACCAAAATAAATGTTTAAAAGATTCAGTCTGGAGCAGAAGGGGAATTTAGTATTAGGAATGCTAATGTGACTAAGATTAATGTAGCCAAATTATGAACAAACTTGATATACTGCAAATAATATGAACTCCAAAAGAAAATAGATCTCCTTCTTTGTTCCTAAATAATAAATTACAATGTTTCCTAAATAGGAAAACAACTCCCAACTCGAATTGCCAAGAAAACTCTAACTAACTTGACTAAATCTACTATAGGTGGCGGAAATTACTAATTTTAGCAATTTACTAGAACCTGTTATTCTTAGTAAGTTCGTAGGCTTATTCGTACAAGCACAAAAATTGCCACGCATCTTCTACATTCCTAAATTAGAGGAATTGCTAACTTTCTAACTCATAATGCAACTAATAGACTAAAATTAACTAATGCCTAAAAATAGAAAAAAACTGAACTACAACTTAAATCCTAATTTTCGGCCTCAAGATGGCAGATTTAGGACCCGAAAATGTGCCGAAACTTGCCCCAACCAGCAGGGTTGGTTGCCGATGCGTTCATTTCATCAAAACATGTGGTTTAAAAAAAACGAACTCAAACGGACACCCAAAGCTCAAGTTATGACCTTGTCAAGTTCCTGCTAATTGTGGCGCATCAAAGCCGTTCTACTATATGTAGACCACGATAATTAAGGCACCACAAGAAATGATAAAATTTAGGCTCAAGAAGAGAATTCTAAACATGGGAAAGCCGACGAAGCCAAGTGGATTGTAAACACTGCAAACCCCAACGAGCATTGAGTTTGACAATGGCAGGCAAGATTGGGCTCAAAAGATGATAAGTAGTTCAATGTCTGTAGCAGAGGAAGGCAATTTCATGATTCCACCGCCAATCACACCACCAAGCGTTTGGTGGTTTAAGCCCTAGCTTGTGGAGCATAGTATCATACATGAATTCCTAAATTTTGCAGATAGACGAGAGATCCAAATTGGCAAGATTAAATTTTTTCTTGAGCTCGGGCCAAGGGATCTAATCTCTACGGGTGACCAAATCCTGGATGGTATGAATTCCTTTGTGAGAAAGTCAAAGTGCTTTGATGCCCGGAGTTTCTGCAAGCGAAAGATTATCATCAGTGATGATGGGAGACCACCAAAGATTTTGAGAATTGAAAGAGAGCCTAGTGCAAAATTCATCGCCAATCCAATACAACAATGGTTTCACTGTCTTTAAGGCTTTTTAGATCTTACGTTTTATAAAATTGATTTTTTTGAAGTGTATAATTATTTAAAATGAATTTTGGATTTCCGATATATTCCTTATTGATTTATTTTCTTTAACCCGTCTATCTCATAAACACGAGTGGTTCATTAGGAATTCATTGCACGCATCTAATAGTTTTGATTGGAATTAGAAAAACAAATCATGTAGTAGTGTATAGAGATTCGTCAATAACCATGCCAGCTTACTTGTCACTTCATTTAAAAATATTTAGTCAAAGTATTATAATTGTAAATAATTCGTTGGGGGCATAGATAATATATTTTCAAAAAATTAGATTTGATTTTTTCTTTATTCCTTTTCTTTTTGGAAGTTTAAATATAGAAGCATCTCCATAAGATATTCAAAAAAAAAAAAATTAAGATAGGTTTCTTCATGACTTGGTCTATTACCTTTAAAATTAAGGTTTTTGAGTGTTTTATATGAAACATTTAAATTATGAAAAGATGTGGTTCATTTTAAAATTATGATAATTATTGGAAAAATCTAGGGATCTTTGAATTAAAGAGTGATGATTTGAAGATCATTTATTCATAAAGGTTGCAATTAGAAACTACTTCAAAATATTGTTAAATAGTTCACATACCATATGTATAATAGATTTATATGAAAAAATGTCAAACAAGTTATAACATATTTATATGTAATTTTTGTCAAACAATTTATAACATTCTAAAATCTTACAAATTAAATTAAAATTTTCTATAAATAAAAGTCTCGTAGTCTCATTTAACTTTTAGTTTTAAATTACTCCTAAGTAATATAAACAAGTTACAAATTATTTTTATTTTTATTTTTCTTTAAATAACATTATACATTATATTAAGTATTATTTTTTATATTTTTAAACAATCAAATAAATAAAAACAGAAAAATATAAAAATGCCTCAGTGTACTTAATAATTATATGCTTAAAACCATACTCCACCCTTAATGAAAACACCTCCCCTTAAAATATCGGCTTCCCTTAAAAGCCCCTTAAAGAGAGTAGCCTCCCCTTACTAAAATATAGGATATATTATAAATTTTTTCCAACTAAAATATTGTGTAGATCTAAATGACATTATTTACAATCTTCTACCAATTTTTTTTTTAATCATCTTCATATTAGATTAATGTATAAACTATTCATATTAAATATTTTGACGTGTCTATTATTTAATGTAAAAATAGTTTGTAATATTTTTTAGTTCATTTTTAGTTTTTAATATCGATGCTAATTTAAGACAATTTTGGGAAACATTTCAAGCTTAGATATTTAGCGTGGACAATATGGCTTAATTTAAATCAATGTTAACAACATTATGTCCGTGATTAGAAGCCATTTAAATCAATGTCAACAACACGTAGGTATACTCTCGATTTGTATGGTCTCCTTGTACAAATTTAACCCATACTAATGAAGAAGAGCTTTATACATGTAAAAGAAGGGATTTATAATAATGATATATGATAGCTACTTGAAGATGAGATATTATCTATGACATGAAAAATATTTATATATTAACAATTTTGAAAATTTAACCCATACTAATTAAAGAAGAACTTTATACATGTAAAAGAGGGGATTTATAAAAATGATATATGATAGCTACTTGAAGATGAGATATTATCTATGATATGAAAAATATTTATATATTAAGAGGTTATATAAAAAAAATTATGACCTACTATTTGATTTTAATATATAGTTAAGTTCTAATGCAATTAGGCAAATGGTTGGTGACTTAGAATGAATATTTTATCTCTATTTATAGATCAAACCCACTATTCAAATTTACCATGTTGAAAAATGCATTCTTTTTTCTGTCACTAAATTACCAGATTTTTAAAAAAATAACCAATTAAAAAAATTAATGAATGTAACACAATAAATTAATGAACCTATCCTCTACCGAATTCAACCTACTTCACTCATTATTATTTAAATTGTTGTAGATATAAATCTGGTACAATTACCTAGTGCTCACCATAAATGTTTTTCTATTTAGCATCAAATTTGGGTTTCATGTAAATAATAATTGCATTTGATTGAATGAACTGGGTTTATTGATCTTTTTAATAGTTACAAAGTTAAACAATTGACACGTTCTCACGAAAAACAAGGAATGTGTTGAATATATAAGTTTAACCTAATATTTGCATCACTATCTAATCACACAAACTAAAATGAAAAATGAAAAACTTATGACAAGACAAATCTAAACCAAATTGCAATGTGCAAACTATTCCATTGCTCAATATCCAAGCTTGAAATGTTTCCCCAAATTACTTAAAAATAGATTAGATTTGTACAACATCTACCCCAAAGCTTTAATGGCTTCTAACCGGGAAAAAATGTTGTTGACATTGATTTGAATTTATCTTGGTTCGTGGGTTTTAAATGTTACTTTGGACGTTAATACTTTTAAGAAAGTCGCTGATATTTCTATTATTTTTAAGACATCTTAATTTGGAGTTGACTAATGTGAGGGTTTCTTGCCATGTTACACCGTTGCCTCTTAAAATGCCCATTACATGATAATCATACCAATTCTTAATAAATTCAATGGGGTATGAGATCCATTTCAACGAAAATATTTAAAATAATAATAATAATAATAATACATCAAAAAGTAAGAAAATTATACATAAATTTATATAATATTCAAGTTTATAAAGTTGAATCATGATTGATGCCAAATTAATGTAATTTTCAAAGTTTATTTTTATTTGTTTTTGTTTTTTTAAGGAATAAGTTTTAGAATTACATAAATATTGACATTTCTACTTATATCTAGATTATATTTAGTAGATTGCAATTATAGGGTGTATATTTAAATTGGAGCACAAAATAGCACATTTAAATAAGTAGGGATTAAGTTATTAGTATAGTTAAATATCAACAATAATTGATTGATATCTATCGGGTTGAATACTTGTATATTTGTATGGTGGCAAAAAAATTTGTTAAGTGTTTTTGGTATTTTGATGTAGGCTACAACACTTTGAACTTTCACAAATTAACCTTGGGAATGTACCATAAGCTTGGTTTGAACATAACACAATCAATTATAAGTTATATATGCATGTGGGTATGTTTTATGCATTAATATACTACTAGTTAGGTGTATGAATTGTGCATAGTATTAGAAAATAGAATATGGTTAGTCATTTTATGTTTTCAACTTAAAATTCTAAATATGGTTGAGCTGAGCAAGAGTAAGAGCAAGACTAAGAGCACAAACAAGTAGCAATGAGGAAGCCGTAATTGTTTCATCTACCTTCTCATATGCTTTCGCGTCCATATTTGAATGCGAGACATGCAAAAACAATTAGTGGGATGAGGGAAATGTTTTTTGGGGGGGTTGGTAGAAGATAGTAATAGGTATTGACAGGTTTTGTGTAATAGCTATGTACATTTGTTTACATAACTTTAATGTCAATGTGGTGAGAAGTTTGTGATAATTCTTATATCTAATATTTGTTCCATCAAATTTGTTGGTATCAATATCTAAATTCCCATAATTTGATATCTTGAAATTTATACTTTAATGAAGATATGATAACATACTTTACTATTATCTATACAAATTGAACTGCAATCCTTTTAGTTGAAAAATATATTTTTAATAAAATACTTTATTTTTAAAAATGAAAAGGACAACCACTACCTCCGTTATAATAAGGGATTGTACAGACAAAACCCCAACTTATGGATAAAAAATATGTCGTCAATTGAAAAGATAAGAAAAATTATGGTATAGCAGGAATTGTAACCTAGAGATGGGACATTTCTTTCATCCCTCACACATTCCTTTTTCTCTCCTATTTTCATAGATCAATAGAGCTTCCAAATCGAACTAATAATGTATAAATTTACACTTTAGATAGAAGTCGTATAAATCATCATCACAATGTTGCAGATAGAAGGAACATGCTCCTCATCATTGCGACAACTTTTTAGACAGAAATGGTTTACCAACCCCAATTTTCTAACGATAAGGGCCGGGACAAATACCGACAGCGACACCATTTTTGAGTTTAATATTTCGACATCATAATTGTGGTCCCGAAAAGGCTAAACGTACACTTATCCACACGAATTTATGATTGAAGGAAAGATAATAACATCTCAAACAATTTTATTGATATTTTGTACGGTCAAGAAATATAATACATACGATTTAAGTGCTCTGGTTTGTCTTATACGGTTGGATTTCACTAAATATCCAGATACATAGTGGAAATCCCAGAAAAATATTTTGTCTAAAACTTATAAAGTATTTGAACACACAAAATGTTAGCCATATTTTTAATATCGATGATTTCGTAATGAATCTAAGGGTTTGGAAGAACTTTGTAACATTTTTTTAGTATCATTTACTTAACAAACTATCTAAAACTTAACGAAAAAAGAGTACAGTTACAAAAAGTTAGAAAAACAAATGGCATGGCCATTGGTTTGGCGGCTAGTATAAGTGGAAGAACCGTGATTAAAATAGAGCAAAGTAGGTAAAAATAGGAGGAAAGCAAAAGGAAACGAAAATAATTAAATAAAAAAGTTTAAATAAGGTTAGAAGTGTTTAGAATTGCATAGAATATAAAGGAGAATGTATTATATAACGAACAAGAGGATAGAGAGTTAAAAGAAAATTACTAGTTGTAATGCATTTTGTTATAATATTATGTATTATTGTTTGATTTTTACTTCAATTAATTATGTCATGCCATGTTATCAATTTATCAATTTATCAATTAGTGTACTATTGTACAATATTAGTGTATTATTGTACAATATTTGTATACTATATTTAATTATTGGGCATTAAAATGGTTTACATGCTAGTACTCTTTTTGTTCTTCATCGGGTTTTTGCCTAATGTAGCCAACTTTAACACAAACTCAATACACTACAAATATTTTGAACTCAAAGAAAATAAATCTTCTTCTTTGTTATTGAATCATGAATTACAATGCTTCATAAATAGGAAAACAACTCCCAACTCGAGTTTCCAAGCAAACTCTAACTAACTTTGACTAAATCTACTCTAGGTGGCGGAATTTACTATTTTTAACAGTTTACTAGAACTTGTTATTCTTAGTAAGTTCGCATGCTTATTCATGCGAGCACAAAAATTGCCACGCATCTTCTACATGCCTAAATTAGAGGAATTGCCAACTTTCTAACCTACTATGCATTTAAGAGACTAAAATTTACTAATGCCCTAAAATAGGAAAAATCGAATTACAACTTAGATCCTAATTTTCGGCCTTCAGATGGTAGATTTTGGGCCGAAAATGTGTTAAACGTGCTCCAACTAGCGGGGCGGAGGTTGAATGGTGTGTTCGTCTCATTGAAACAAGTGGTTTGGAAAAAAAGGACTCAAACAGACACCTAGAGCACAAGTTATGACCTTTTCAAGTTCCTACTAAAAATAGTGCATCATTCTCCCCTGCTTGAAAAAAACACAGCTCCTGCAAGTTGTCTTCTTCAAATTTCTGCCATTTATCTTTATCCACTTCTTAATCTCCCACTCTGTGACCCATGTGTTTTCCTCTTGTGCCAATCCTTTCCAATGTACCAAATATTTGTTGTATTGTCCATGTCGTGTGGTCATTGTTTTTTTGTCCAAAATCTGATCCACTTCTTCTTTCTTTTTCACTCGGAACTTGCTGCCTCCAATCTACTACTTCTTCAATAAAATCCCCTTCTTCACTATCCCCATGAAAAGAATATAAGTTTGAAACATTAAACACTGGAGAGATATCAAAATTTCCTGGCAATTCTACCTCATAAGCATTATCATTTATCTTCTTCACGATTTTGCAGGGACCAATCTTTTTGTACTTCAACTTGTTATAGGTTCCTTTTGGAAACCTTTCCTTCTGAAGGTATACCATAACCAACTCACCCACTATGTAAACACTTTCCTCCTTCTGTGCACATTTGCTATTTCCTTATATTGATCATTACTAGTCTGCAACTTCTTTCGCACTTCTTCCTGCAATTGTTGTATATGTTCAGCAAATGCTTCTGCATCATCACTGACTCTGTTATCCATTGGTAACTGCATCAAATCTAACACCCCTTTTAGATTACTCCCATACACAATATAAAACGAGGACTTTTGTATGGATCTATTTGCGAAGCTATTATTAGCAAATTTATCTTGCGGTAATGCTAAGTCCCATTGTTTTGACTTTTCCCCAACTATGCACCTTAACAGGTTTCCCAAAATCCTATTTACCACCTCTGTTTGCCCATCGATCTGAGGATGATAGGAACTACTAAACTGTAGTTTAGTTCCCAATTTCTTCCATAAAATCATCCAGAAATGACTTAAGAACCTTGTGTCCCTACCGAAGTAATGGTTTTGGAACACGATGCAAGAAGACTTCTCGAAAAATAAATCTACTACTCTTGTCACATCACTAGTTTTCTTGCAGACAATAAAATGAACCATCTTAGAAAACCTACCAACAACCACAAAAATTGAGTCATTACCTCATGTTTTTGGTAATCCTAAAACAAAATCCATACTCAAATCTATCCATGGCCCTTTGGGAATAGTTAATGGCATATACAACCTTGTATTATGTGCATGTCCTTTCGAGACTTGGAAAATTCGACACCTCTCCACATATCTTACCACATCTCTTTCAGCTTTGGCCAATAGTATTTCTCTACTACCAAGGCTATCATCTTATCCTTACCAAAGTGCCAACCAATCCTCTGCTATGCAGCTCTTTCACTATATTATCTCTCATAGACCCAACTGGAATACATAGTTGTCGTCCCTTAAATAGATAGCCATCCTGCAAAAGGTACTCATCTTAGAAATCTCCTACATCGCCTGACAATGGTCTACTTAACCTTTCAACAATATAATTAGAATCATAAAAATACAAATCCTTTATTGCTTCAAAACCAACCACCTCATTCTCCATAGTTGTAAATAGAGTCACACGCCTACTCAATGCATCCATAACTTGGTGTTTTCTGATTTATGCTTTAGAGAAAAAGTATAACCCTGCAAAAATGATACCCACTTTGCATGCCTACTATTCAACTTCTTTTGTGTATTCACATACTTCAGGGCTATGTGGTTGTAATAACACAAACTCCTTGAGCACTAAATAATGCCTCAATACCTCAGTGCTTGTATAATTGCATAAAATTCCATATCATAAGTAGAGTAGCTCTTTCTTACCTCATTTAATTTCTCACTAAATAAATCTATTGGCTTCCCTCCTTAACTTAGGACAACACCAATACCCACATGTGAGGCGTCACAATCAACCTCGAACACTTTATCAAAATCTGGTAGTGTAAAAATAGGTGCTTTTGTCACCTTCTTCTTTAAGAATTGAAAGCTATCCTCAGTTGCCTTTGTCCACAAAAAATCCCTTCCTTTTGTGCAATCTATTATAGGTGCTACAAAACTGCTAAATTTTTAATAAACTTTCTATAAAATGTTGCTAAAGCACGAAAGCTTCGTACCTTTGTTATACTCAGTGGAGTAGGCCATTCAATAATTGCCTTTATCTTTTCTAAGTCCATTTGTACCCCATCTGCTAAAATAATAAAACCCAAAAATACCAAACTCTCTTGCATAAACGTGCACTTCTTCAAATTTGCATAGAGCTTCTCTTTCCTTAACACTTCAAATATCACCCTCAGATGCCTCAAATGTTCTTCTTTAGTTTTATTGAAAATCAAGATATCATCAAAATAAACCACAACAAACTTACCATTGTACTCCTGCAACACAATGTTCATCAACCTCATAAAAGTGCTAGGTGCATTAGATAACCCGAATGGCATCACCAACCACTCATATAATCCATCCCTTGTCTTGAATGTTGTTTTCCACTCATCTCCTTCTCTGATCCGAATCTGATGGTAACCACTTCAAAGATCAATCTTAGTGAAATATTTAGATCCAGCAAGCACATCCATCATATCATCAAGGCGAGGTATTGGGAACCTATACTTGATTGTAATTTTGTTGATTGCTCTACTATCCACACACATTATCCATGTTCCATCTTTCTTTGGAGTTAATAAAGCTAGAGTTGCACACAGACTCATGCTCTCCCTTACTACACCCTTTCTCACAAGCTCTGTCACTTGCTTATTCAACTCTACATGCAATGTCGGGCTCATCCTATAAGCTACTTGATTTGGGAGTGAAGACCCTGGGATCAAATCAATATGGTGTTGGATATCTCTTTTGGGTGGTAACCCATATGGTAGCTCATCAGGAATAACATCAGAAAATTCTTCTATTAATTCTGCTACTTCTACTAGTATTTGTGCACTTACAGGTTCATCCTTATTTGCGACCAACACATAAAAAACCCAGTTGCCTTTGCCTCCTTCACAAATTCTTTTGCAGAAAACATATTTTCAGCCTTTCCCTCTTCCTTAAGAGGTAGCAAAACTATTTTTTCCATCCTTCCAAAAAGTATATGTATTCTTCCCCCATCATGAATTACTTTTCTATCAAATTGTCATGGTCTACCTAGCAGCATATGACATGCATCCATAGGAATAACATCACACCAAATCTCATCCTTATAACTTTTCCCAATAGAAAAATTTATTAAACATCTCTTATCAATAGTAACTTCATTACCCTTCTTAAACCATGCAATACGGTAAGGGTTAGGATTCTTCTCACAATGCAGGCCTAGTTTCTCAACCATCTCATTTGAAACCATGTTCTCACAACTACCACCATCAATAATAACATTACATACCTTTCCTCTTGAAGTGCATCTTGTTCTGAAAATATTTGTACGTAGCCATGCATCCCCCTTGATCTCCTTTCTTGGAGCAATCATTGTCCTTTTGATCATCATATTTTCTCCCACATCTAGTGGAATTTCTAGGTCCTGATCATCTTCTTCTTGTTCAACTTCAACAATATTTACTCTCAAAGGGTCTACTTGCCTCTTGTCATGTGTATAATAATGCGGGAATTCAAATGCTCTATGCCCCTCTTCACCACATCGTAGCACACAAATGGTCTTCGTGGAGCCTCCCATCCTCTACCACCAACATATATTCTCGTTCCTAGGAAATCCTCTACCTCTTTGCTGATTTGGGAGATCTTGTCTTATATCTTTTTCTTTCCACTCCATGAGGTTGTTCTCCTCTACCTTGGCTGAAACTAGCTCGTCCCGAAAGGAAGATGAGGCTCCCTATTCATCCGGGCGATCTCCTAAAACTTTGACGATTTTATTTTTCTTCAACCTTTAAAGCTATTTTATAGGCATCCTCCATGCTCTTGATCCTGTGCATGCTTAACTCATTTTGAATTGAAAAATTTAATCCATTTACATACCTTACAACCATTTGTTCCTTAGTTTCTTCATGCTCTACACGAATGGACAACTTGTAAAACTCATCTGTGTATTCTTGCACGGTTTGTAAGTTCTATCTGAGATTCTGAAACCTCCTGAAAAGGGTTTGTGCATAATCCACAGGAGAAATTTGTCTTTTAGCTTCTTCTCCATCTTACTCCAGGTCTTAATCCTTTCTTTCCCCTTTCTTGATTGCTCCTTTTGTAGATGATCCCACCATAACATAGCATGAAATTTTAATTTCATGCATGCAAATTTTACCTTCTTTTCCTCTGACATAACCTTCCACTCAAAAAAATTTCCCATGCTAGTCAACCAATTGATCAACTCCTCTGGTTTTAGGCTACCTCCATATTTTGAAACATCAACTCTTATCCCATCATTCTTTCCTTCTAATGCTCGAAGCATCCTTTCTTCAAAAGCTAAGGGTGGTCCTTGTGCTTCCTCCTCTTCACAAACTTCATCTTCATTTGTTTCATCTCCACCTTGATTTCCTCTCTAGGCTATAGTTGCAGCAAGCACAACAACTTGCCTCTGCAGATCTTGCATGTTTCTATTCATTTGGGCAATTCCACCCCTCTTCCTCTTCCTCTTCATGCCATTATTTTTTTTCCTTCACCAAGACTCGAACTTGCTCTGATACCAAATAATGTAGCCAAATTTAACACAAACTCAATACACTGCAAATATCTTGAACTCAAAGAAAATAAATATTCTTCTTCGTTATTGAATCATGAATTACAATGCTTCATAAATAGGAAAACAACTCCCAACTCAAGTTTCTAAGAAAAATATAACTAACTTTGACTAAATCTACTCTAGGTGGCGGAATTTACTATTTTTAGCAGTTTACTAGAACTTGCTATTCTTAGTAAGTTCACATGCTTATTCGTACGGCACAAAAATTGTGGTGTCACTCAGATTTCACCCTGAAATCTGTGACTACCCAATCCAAAAAAATCGTACTTTTAAAATAGTGGGTCGTTTGTTGTTTTTATTGCCTGAAAGTTCCTGTATTGCGTCAAAATAATCCTAAAGTGCCATATTAGCCTTTTTCGCCAAATACCCAGATGCCCAAAATTGTTTTATTCTGTCGTCGGGATTTGTCTGCGGGAAATTTGTATTTAATTATTTTGAGCCCCGTATGAGGCTATTTGCGCTCTGTTTTAACTCCATTATAAGCGAATATGTTATTATTCCTATGTACCAGAAGGATTTTAACTTATTTTAAGTTTTGGGCTTTATTTGTAACTTTTGGCAATTTTTCGTGTTTTTGTGGTGTCCGTTCTGTTTTCTGTAAAATTTCTCTAGAACAACTCCTTGCCGAGTAAGCCCGATTTTTGGCACAGCATTGGAAAACATACACGCACATTTTGCCCGGAGGAAGTCGTCATCGGAGGTCTGGATCACTGGGAAAAAGCGAAGTCGTGCACAGAAAAGCCCCTGCGGGGATGGGCGCATTTTTGGAAAACAAAGGATTTAAGCTGCGATGGGAAAAATATAAGCCGCAGGCAGGGTGGGAATTGTATACACTTGCAGGTACTTTTCCGTGTTATAAAAGTCACTTAAGCTGCAGTGGGAAAAATAGAGGCTGCAGGCAGGTGGGAATTTATTGCCTGCCTTGCAGGGTAAAAATTCCCATGATATAATAAAAGGAAAGTGACTTAAGTGAAATCATGGGATTTTAGTGCCTGCCTTGCAGGGTAAAGAATCCCATTGTCAAAGTCAAATCACTTAAGTGGATCACGGGATTTTGGTGCCTGCCTGGCAGGGTAAAGAATCCCATTATGGAAAAAATTCTTAAAAATAGAATTACATGTGCAAAAAAGTGCGCCCCCTTTGGTGATTGATTAAAAAGATTAAATTGATTATTTTTAATAATCTTTCTTCTTAAAAAAGTGCGCCCAAGCTTGAGGAGGTCAAAAAGTCAAAGAAGGAATAAAAGAAAGGAATTAAATTAATTAAATTTAATTTATTTAGTGGCTGCCCCCTTCCTCTCAAAAAGTGCGCCCCATTTGGGCATTATTTAATGATTTTTGAAGCATTAAAACATTAAATTAATTTCTATTTTCAGTGGCTATGGTCAAAGCACACTGTGGGGCTTGAGTGAAGTGCTGTGTGAAGGATTAAATTGGATTAATTTAATTTATTGGATGGCTGTCCTTAAACATGCTATTTTTAAAAGAGAAAAGCATGATTTTTAATTAATTAATTGCCTTTAATTGTTAGGGCAATTATTAATTATAGAATTGTGAAGGTTATATAAGCATGGGCAGCCATATGGATGAATTATTTAATTCACAGGTTAAGAATTGCAGCAAGGAGGAAAAGTGCGCCCCCATTAGAGGAAGGATTTTGCTCAGACAAAGTGCTAACAAAGGCTAAAAGCTTCCAGATTTGGCGCATGCTTTGGAGAAGGTTGATCTTCGTCTGCATAATTGTTTTCACAGGTGTTACAGGAGCTCAGGTGTTGATTGAAAGGGTTCATGCTCTCTTTATGTGCAAATTAAACACCAATTTTTGGGGCAGCCAGGCTTGAAAAGTGCATATTTTTATAATTTAAATTCACTATTCATGCTCCGGTGGCCATTTTTGTCGAATAAATTGCGGGAACTCATTACGGGTGCTTTATAAAAGAAAAGGAGTTTTTATCAATGTCGATACATTGCAAATATCCTCGAATCGAAGAATTGTCTAGATCTGCACAATATTGAAGAAATCCGGCCAAGTTAGAAGAAAAAGAATTATTCGAGACAAAGATTGATAAAGCCATGGCGAAAGGAGATGAAAAAAAGAGAGCACGATGGATTCATGCATTGCTTCAAACTTTCGGACATAGGAGACACGAGATCTAGGCCCGAGAACCTCTTTCGATTTGATTGATAGATCCGGAGTGGAAAGACTTCACTCATGCGTGCGGTCAAAAGTAGTGGAATTATTCGAGCTGCGGCTTTCCGTGTATGACCCAATTGCGAGTTTGTGATGGAGTGTGCTAGATCTTATCATCCTTCATCCGAGATCGGTGCGTGATGTTGCGGGAAAGACAATAATTCGTTTGGATGCGAATTCTTCAATTATTGTGCGAAGATTCCGGTCACGAAAGGTGGTGACTTCTATTAGCATTCGGGATCTTTGACGGTAGGTGGGAAAAGCATAGAGTGATTGTGTGAGCATCATGAATAGCGGTTCATGAAGAAGCCTAGATCCCCTTCCAAGTTCGAGAACTCTTCCACGATCCAATTTGGTGCGGGAGGCGGATGATATCGTGAAATTGCTATGCGGGTTGAATGGTGAAGCGAATGCCTACACTTTCGGACATGGATGTATGCTTTCATCGGGACCATTGAAATCAACAAGGTTGATTCTATAATCAATTGGTCAGAAATTATTAGCAGCAACATCGGTGAGCAACTGCGGAGCGTGAAGCGTACCTTCAGCTTCAAGATGACTTCATACTTGGTGTATGTTGTAGCTTCACAGGGTGTCTTTTCCAAGCTGGATAGATGTGGTATTCTTTCCAAGGATCCCATTTTCGAGTGCTACCCACAGCTTACTGTACCTGCGTGCGAGAAGGACTTCAGAGTGATCAACGATGACTTCTTCTACGATTTCATCTGCAGGTTAGACAAAGACTTGAAGACTCACAGGGTAAGCAAGGAAGCATGGGAAGCAGTGTCCAAGATTGGCAGTGTATTCATCCAGTTTGTAGATTTCACATACCTCAGGGTTACGAGCTTTTCAGGTGAACCAATAAAGATGCCAAGGTACCCGAGTGATAGATTGATCGCCATGGAGCTGAGCGAGGCAACTTGTGGAGTTACACGACCTTCGATCGAGCGGCACAAGTCTACGGGCTTCTTCCCACTCACTGTGGGATATTACAGTTGCATCAGCATTCACAGAGCTCGAGGGATGGAAGCACAAATGTTGTCCGAGTATGAGCAAGAGTTCTTCCCTGCGCGGCTTAATTTCGATCCATTTGGAATAGCCAGGAAGACAATCTCCCAAGAGTACGCACATGTGCCTTCGTTAGAAGATTTCTGGATGAAGTGCAGAAGTGAGTACGAGGTTAGAAAGAAAGATTTCAGCAGGCTATCGGCAAAGCAAGTATTTGACTTTGGACTAGCGCGGATACCTGCGGATCTTAAAGATGATGGGAACGTGGTACTTGACACTTACCATCAAATGGGAGGAGATAAAGCTATACTGCAGGATAGCAATGGCGGCTGCAGCACAATAGAAGAGAGATCCGAGCTGTGTTGGTGAATACTTCGAACTGGCTGCTGACGAAGGGATATTGCCTTGATGAAGTATTGATGAATCAAATCACGGGCAACTTCGGCGCAGGAGATTCCCTCAAGCGAAAGCATGAAGGAGAAAGCGCGAGAAGGTCGAGAAGTTGAAAGTACAGAGAAGATCTCAAGAGAAAGAGAAGACCACTTCTACGACCATAGCTTTGACTCGACTTCTCCAGTACCAGAGGATCACCAACTATTGCACCACAGCAGCAGGATGTTTCCATGCCTTCATTGAAACAGCGACGTTCGTCTTCTCTCCACAGCCACTTCGTTCAGCACCCGTTCCAGAGGAGATGTTAAAGCTGCAGATGACGGAGTTCGAAAGAGCTTTGTCCTTGGATGTTTCAGAAGATGGCAGCCATGATACTGTGGCACTTTCTGATGGAGAGGATGCAGAGCGGGAGATGGTAGTGCACTCAGTGACTTCTCACTCTCAGAAGTAATTTCTCGGAATGGTTAGCTATGCAAAGTTGGTTCCGGAAGCAAGAGTAGAGATGAACTTAGAGGAACATGACTTGCAGCTACTTCAGGATCGGCAGAAGAGACAGAAGGCCTAAAGTTGCTAAAGCAACTTCTAGGTTGATCATCACGGATTCGGGAGAGAAGTTTCTTTGAGATATCAATTCCAGGCGGAAGGAAAGGTAGAAGAGGAGCTCACGGCGAGAAGATGTGACGGTGACCAAAATACCACTCGTCAAGCTACCCTTTGAAGGATTGAAGCGGGACACGCGAGACGTTCTTTGGATGCTTTGTTCCTTAGGCTTGCGGTGAAAAGGCGGAGAAAGAAGAGAAGCTGCGAAGCAAATATCTCAATTATGTGAGATCATAGCCAAGGTTGCTAAATCTTCCGTTCAGCCCATTTCAGCGCAGGTGAGTGATCATCTTATGCAGGAAATGGAAGATGCAAGCAATCAAGTAAAGGCTATTGATGAATGGAAGGATCTGATTATTCGTCAAAGCTTACGTGCTAACTTGGGGAAGTGCCAGCCCGCCTAAAGGTTATGAACGATGCAGCAAATCAACTAAAGCAACTGATAGAAAGCATAGAAGGAATGAATACAGTTGCAGAGAGTAACCTGAGTATTTTGGCCGAGATCAACAAGCTGCCGGGAGATGTATTGGTTGCAGAACAAATTGTGCCGGATGGATCAGTCGAGAAGGGGAAGCAGCTAGAGTTTGCAGTATCTTTCCGTTTGGAGATCTGCAGAGTTTTGCTGAAAAGGATGCAGGCGCTTGAGAGTAGAACATCAGATTTGCCGGACAGTATCATTTCTTTCACTGAGGAAAGAGTGGATGGAGGTGTTACTTCATACGTGCGGATTATTTCTAACGAGGTGCATGATTCCCTGGAAAGTTCTCTTCTGATGGTACAAAAGAGAATTGATAAAGCTACCAAGCCTTTCACGATGAACTCTATCAGTAGGCTGGTGACATTGCAGGCAGACATTGCGAGATTTGGGCCAAGTTTGGAAGAAGTGGAAGCATGCAGCAAAGTGTTGAATGAAGGGTTGCTGCAATTCAGGACAGAAAAGGAAGCAATGGCTAAAATAGATGGAAGGATGCTGAATTATATGTTCGACAAGTATATCAGATATCAGAACAAGAAGAAGATGTAGATGTTACAGCTGGCATAACTTCTTCTATTCTTTCTTCTTCTACTTTCTATGTTCCCGGATGAAATTGTAAACTTCTAAGTTATTGGTTTTGCAACCATTACTTGAAGTCATGTGGAACCTTTCTATTAGTTAAGTGATACATGTGTCACTTAAGAAGAAGTTAGTTGAGGATGATTGCCAAATGTCATCTTTACTTGTTGTTCATGCTTTAGTTCAGTTTGAGTCTTCTATTTGTACTTTCCCTCCTACATTCTATAAGTAGGAGAAGAACCTCCGGGTTAATGATCGATCAGAATTTGTAAGAAGCAATCTTGTGTTCTAGACTTTGTTCTGAACCCCTGAGAGCCACTTGTTGCAGAGGAATACAAAGAAGCGAGGTTTCAGGAGAACTTTGTGTCACGGCGTACTGTGTTTCTTGCTTTTAAATCTTAGATCTTTAAAGTAAACTTTGTGTTATTTTAGATCTGGATCTAGAACTGCCTTTGCTTTATAATTGTGTGTTCAAATCTATTAAGTTTCTTCTATGTGCATGCAATTAGCTCTCTTATCTACTAATTGGGATGCACATCTTCCTTACTTCTTCTCTGTAATACCTTGACTTTCTTCTTCCATCATTTTTCCTTTCTTAAAGCATACCGCTTACTTGCTGAGAACTTCTTAGTTATGGTTCATGAACTAAGTGGTTAAAGTAAAACCCCGATAGATAAAAACACATTTATATTGACAAATCGACACGGGAGCCTCACCGGTTAAATGAGGAGATTTATCTCATGATCGCCTAGGTTTGATGCTTATATGCGAGAAAATCTAGCCAAGAGTTTTTAGCGACTCCTCTGGAACAACTATCTTTGCAGATCAAAGCTTTTCTATTGAAGATCAGAGTGTTTTCCATACAAATCTCAACCTGGCTGAACGTCCATTCACCCGATCCGTGAAGGCACAAGGAAGGACTGATCATTTCTTCCGACTGTAGGAGCAATTCAATTTCAATCATCCTCCTCAAGTTAGAAGCCGCAGATCTAGTCTCTCACCAGGAAGGAGAGTACACACCCATCCAGATCCGGATCGTATTCAGCATAATCCGTGGCTGGAATTATCCATCAAGTCTATCAAGTCTACACAAGGAGGAGACGTGCTCAAGCTAACATGGCGCACCAAATTGTACCTGTTCCATGGGGAGCGGCTTTTGGACCTCTCAACTTGGCTCCACCTATGCACGAGCTGCCAAAGGGATCCAGAAAGAATTTTCCAAAATTCTTTGGAGATGGAAAGCAAAACCCGGATGATCATTTGGCAGCATTCTTCATATCTTGTGGTGTGCTTGCAGTGGAGCATGAAGATGTCTCAGTCAGGCTATTCATTGAGACTCTACACGACTTGGCTGGAGAATGGTTCTATCGGCTGGCTCCTGGCACCGTAACCAACTGGACGACTATGCGTGAGCAATTTCTGAAAAGATTCAAGCCTGCAGAGGACGCGAGCACGATGATCACTCAACTGACGCAGTTGAAGAAAGAGCCAAACGAGAACATGCGGGACTTTATTGCAAAGTTCCAAAGGATTTTGTATAAAATCCCCACTTCTGCTGCATTGAGCGACGAAAATCAAAAGACGTTTTTTATAAACGCTCTATTGCCTGAAGTTGGATATCAGCTAAGAAGGGCAAGACCTGCAAATTTGCTGGACGCACAAAATGCTGCCGTGGAGGTTGAGGACGACTTGATCATGGCTGGAAAACTTAAACAACCATCTCACAAAGGTGATGGTGCTTCTTCTAGTACTTCTGATCCTTTGTTGCAGAGATTGGCTAATGACATGCTGCAGATCAAGAAGCAGATCTCTCAAGCAGGGAATGCACCCCCCTCAAGAATAGCTCCTACCCGGACCTTCAATGGTCAAAATCAAAATCAAAATCGAAACAGACTTGCTGCTGCACCACAGCGTTTGGCAATAGAAGCTGCTCCAAGGAATAACTTGGAAACTAATGAAGAAGATCTCGGCATTGATGAATCATTTGATGATGAAGACTTTATAGATCCCGCTGGCGACTCCAATATTGGTTACCTGGACTACGAATCTGATGAGGGCTATTATGAATCTTTTGAAGATTCTGATGGTCACACTTTTGCGGTATTTACAAGGTCTCAGACGCGCCAAAATGCCGAAGCATCCACAAGCGGCCGGAAAGAGAGAGAAGATCCTGGCCCGGATGTTACTATCTTGAAAAGAGGTAGCATTCTTCCTTCTTCATTAGCGCCCAAGGATAAATATTCAAATTCTTTCAATTCACAGCAAAGAACCAATGCACATCCTGCTGAAGCAAGTCAAGCTTTTGACATAATTGATCACATCAAGAGAAACAAGGTCCAAATGTCAGAAGCTGAGTATTTGAGGGCATTTCCTGATCAGCTGAGTAGATTGGTCAAATATGTGCAAAGTAATGGTCCCAGCCCAACGAACAATAATTCACGGGGTATCTTGTCAAGTCCAAAGATTACTCCACCTTCAAATAATGCTGCTGCAAGTTCTTCTCCTTCCACCCCTTCTCCTGCTACATCAGAAAGGATTGAGCCATTCTATGTGTCTTTGCTCATCAACGGACATAAGCTAAGCAATTGCATCTTGGATTTTGGAGCTTCGACAACGTCATGCCTGCAAAAGTTGCTGATGCCTTGGGTCTTACATTGACAAAAACCATTGGAAGATGTTATTCCATGGAAAGGCAAGTCCCTCTTGTGGGGCAAATCAAAGATGCGCAGGCAGTACTTGCTTCCTTCCTAGATAAAAGACTGAAAATGACTATCCTTGTAGCAGACATTCCAGTCTCTTATGGCATGCTATTGAGTAGAAATTTTTGCAAGGAGCTGGGTGGAGAAGTGAAGATGGATTGGTCTTGTGCGCACATACCAATCAAAGGAGTAAATCAGAAGCTGGAACCTGAAAAGAAATCCAAGTACACAGTATCAAAATCTGAAGATCCTAGATCTCAGATCTTGTTTCAGGAATCGGATCACGGAGTCTATTATCTAGAAATGGATAAAGAAGAAATTCAACCGGTGATTCGAGAATCACATCAAATTGATAACAAGATTTGGACTCTGGAATTTGATGGTAGCTGCTGTTCATTTGGATCCGGCGCAGGCGTTGTTCTTATCTCTCCTGAAGGGAAGGTGCATGCGCACTCCTTCAAATTGATGTTCGAAAATACTAACAATACGGCTGAGTATGAAGCATTGTTGTTAGGCATGGAGCAGGCGAGAACAATGGGAATCAAATTATTACACGCAAGAGGAGATGCTGAGCTGATTGTGAAGCAGATAAGGGGCCTCTACCAAGTCAAAAAAGACAAACTGCGGCACTACAGAGATCGGGTCTACTCTGCTATCCTGGATTTTTCAGCTTTCTCGGTATCTTACATTCCGAGAGAACAAAATTCAAGAGCTGATTCGCTTGCGGTTACTGCAGCCTTGTTGAATCCGGATCAGCCCCCTGCATTCTTTAGACAGGGAGACTACAAGGTGGAAATGGTTTTTCGCCCAAAGGTTCCTGACAACGTCCAACAATGGCAGGTTTTCAACGATGATACACAGATTGCTGCATTTCTCCAACAGAAAGACAACTTTGAAGAAATCTACTATGAGGGAAGCAATTCACCTCCTAGGCAGACCACTATCGGAGAAATGGATGCTGACGTCTCAGGAGGTCAGGAGATTATCCAACTAAAGGGAAATAAAATTCCCAAAGGCTTGGTATCTCTTGAGGAAATGTTTGATAAGCATGATCAGATGCTTAAGAAAAATGAAGAAAATGAGGAAGGCTCTTCCTCCGACACACAATTACTAAATTTGGGAGCCAGCAATGATCCCAAATTAGTAAATCTGGGTAAGTGTTGTTCGGAAGCTGAAAAGGAAGCTTTCACTAAGCTTCTTAAGAAATACATGGATATTTTTGCCTGGTCCTATCAGGATCTAAAAACATATCAGCCTGCGGAAGTTCAACACTACATCCCACTTAAACCGAACAGAAGCCTTTCAAGCAGAAGCTGCGGCGGCACAATCCTACCATTTCAGGAACCATCTTTGCAGAAATCCAGAAGTTGTTAGATGCAAAGATTATCTATCCCATACACCATTCGGAGTGGTTGGCCAACATAGTCCCTGTAAGAAAGAAAAGTGGTGAAATTAGGTTGTGCGTGGATTTCCGCAACCTTAATCAAGCTTCATTGAAGGATAACTACCCTATCCCCATCATGGATCACACTCTGCAGGTGGTCACTGGATCTGAGATGCTTTCCATGCTTGACGGCTTCTCAGGATACAATCAAGTCAAGGTGGCGAGGAAGATCAATACAAAACGGCGTTCATCACACCTTGGGGAACCTTCGCATACCAGAAGATGCCTTTTGGCCTGATTAATGCGGGTGCTACATTTCAAAGAGCTATGGATCTAGCCTTTGCTCATCTCAAAGATATAAGCATAGTTGTGTACCTGGATGATTTGACAGTCTTTTCCAAAGATAGAAGCACACATATTTCAAACTTGGAAGAGGTCTTCATACAATGCCGCAAGCATGGTATTTCTTTGAATCCTAAGAAATCCATCTTTGCTGTAACCGAAGGAAAGCTGCTTGGGCACATTGTTTCCAAAGAAGGAACAAAGATAGATCCAGAGCGTGTCAAATCCATTCAGACATTACCTTTGCCCACATCCAAAAAAGGAGTTCACTCTTTCTTTGGAAAAGTGAATTTTCTCAGAAGATTCATTCCTGACTTTGCTGAGCTAACCCGTCATATTTCGAATATGATGAAGAAGACACAAGATTTTAAATGGAGCAGCGAAGGGAAGGAAGCTTTCGAGAAAATCAAAGAGGCCCTGTCGAAAGCTCCAGTCTTGGTTTCACCTGACTTCAGTAGAGAATTTATTCTTTATTGTTATTCTTCCGAACACACCATGTCAGCAATTCTAATGCAGAAGAATCAAGAGGATGCAGAAGCTCCTATTGCTTTCATGAGCACGCCCCTTAAAGCCTATGAGTTGAAATACACTCCAATGGAAAAGCACGCATATGCAGTAGTGAAGGCATGCAAGGCATTCAGGTATTATATTCTTTCCTCGCACACTGTGGTTTTGGTTCCAGATACTGCAGTTAAATCCATTCTTACTCAGCAAGAGTTAGGATTATTGAGAGGCTCATGGGTGACAAAAGTTCAAGAATATGACCTGGACATTAAACCAACAAAGCTAGTCCGAGGAAGAGGTCTGTGTGAACTAATGACAGAAATAAAAGCATCAGTACCTGAAGCAGATCAGGATGGGATAGATGAAGATTTACCTGCAGTACTGTTTATAGATCTGGTAGAGGAGTGGTACAGTAACATTGCTTACTTTCTGACGTATGGAGAATGCCCAGATCAACTTTCCAGAAAAGAGAAACGAACAATCAAACTTAAATCCAAAGATTTTGTTCTTTGGGATAATGGTTTGTACAAAAAGGGAATTGATGGTGTATTTCTCAGATGCGTGGATAAAGCTCAACAGGATCAGCTACTACAACAGTTTCATGACATGGCTTGCGGTGGTCATTTCTCAGCCCGAGTCACTGCACACAAGATCCTTAGAGCAAGGTATTACTGGCCCACCCTTTTTCAAGATACTGCAGAATGGGTAGCTAAGTGTCAAGCATGCCAACATTTTGTTGGGCGTGTGAAATTGCCTGCATTACCTCTAAAACCCATTGTGATTGAAGAACCTTTCCAACAGTGGGGTATGGATTTTATTGGAATGCTTAACCCGGCTTCCAGCGCCGGTCATCATTACATTCTAACAGCTACTGATTATTTCAGTAAGTGGGTAGAAGCTATTCCTGTGAAGAATGCCACTTCCGCCGAAGTGTGCAATTTTATAAAAGAAAATATTATTGTCAGGTTTGGCGTACCCAGCAAAATTGTAGCAGACAATGCTCCGAATCTTTCTTCTGAGGAGTTGGTGGAATTCTGCTACACTTATGGGATTCAACTTGTTCATTCCTCAAACTACTATCCACAAGGGAATGGTCAAGCTGAATCTAGTAATAAGAACTTGGTAACTATCGTGCGCAAGCTTGTAACAGAAAATCAAAGGACTTGGCATAAAAAGTTGTTTGATGCATTATGGGCCGATAGGATCACACCAAAGAGGGCGATAGGCATGTCCCCATTTCAGCTGCTATATGGTAGAGACACAGAGCTGCCTCTCACCTTGGAATTGCCTGCCCTACGACTTTCTAAAGCCCTGGAGGATTCCACATTCACGGATGCTATAGATAAAAGAATCATGTACCTGACTGAACTGAGGGAAGTACAAACTCAAGTTGCAGATAGGTTGACAGAGCATCAGAGGAAGGTGAAAGTCATCTTCGATAAAAGAGCCAGGGAAAGAAAGTTTGAAGTTAATGACTGGGTCCTCTTATGGGACAAAAGAAGAGAAACAAAAGGCATGCATGGAAAGTTCGATTCACTATGGAAAGGGCCTTTTGTGATCAAAAAGATCGCCGGAGCAGATAGCTTCATTCTTGCTCATCAGGATGGAGTTGAATTGCCGTTGCCTTTCAATGGGCAACACTTGAAGCTGTTCCGAACATGAGAAGCAGGGTAAAACCTGTATGTACATAAATAAAACTTTGTTTGTTTTCCTTGTTTTGTCTTGTTTTGGTGTTGTGTTGTGTTGTGTTTGTTTGCCTGACCCCGTGCCCAAAAGACAAGATACGAAACCAGAGATGCTGGGATCTCATCTTTTCCCTTTATCATTCTGACAAGAGAAAAAGATGTCCACAGACGGAGCCAACTGGTGTCACTCAGATTTCACCCTGAAATCTGCGACTACCCAATCCGAAAAAATTTCGTACTTTTAAAATAGTGGGTCGTTTGTTGTTTTTATTGCCTGAAAGTTCCTGTATTGCGTCAAAATAATCCTAAAGTGCCATATTAGCCTTTTTCGCCAAATACCCAGATGCCCAAAATTGTTTTATTCTGTCGTCGGGATTTGTCTGCGGGAAATTTGTATTTAATTATTTTGAGCCCCGTATGAGGCTATTTGCGCTCTGTTTTAACTCCCTTATAAGCGGATATGTTATTATTCCTATGTACCAGAAGGATTTTAACTTATTTTAAGTTTTGGGCTTTATTTGTAACTTTTGGCAATTTTTCGTGTTTTTGTGGTGTCCCGTTTCGTTTTCTGTAAAATTTCTCTGGAACAACTCCTTCGCCGGGTAAGCCCGATTTTTGGCCTGGAGCAGCTGGAAAACATACACGCACATTTTGCCCGGAGGAAGTCGTCATCGGAGGTCTGGATCACTGGGAAAAAGCGAAGTCGTGCACAGAAAAGCCCCTGCGGGGATGGGCGCATTTTTGGAAAACAAAGGATTTAAGCTGCGATGGGAAAAATATAAGCCGCAGGCAGGGTGGGAATTGTATACTGGGAGGTACTTTTCCCGTGTTATAAAAGTCACTTAAGCTGCAGTGGGAAAAATAGAGGTTGCAGGCAGGTGGGAATTTATTACTGCCTTGCAGGGTAAAAATTCCCATGATATAATAAAAGGAAAGTGACTTAAGTGAAATCATGGGATTTTAGTGCCTGCCTTGCAGGGTAAAGAATCCCATTGTCAAAGTCAAATCACTTAAGTGGATCACGGGATTTTGGTGCCTGGCAGGGTAAAGAATCCCATTATGGAAAAAATTCTTAAAAATAGAATTACATGTGCAAAAAAGTGCGCCCCCTTTGGTGATTGATTAAAAAGATTAAATTGATTATTTTTAATAATCTTTCTTCTTAAAAAAGTGCGCCCAAGCTTGAGGAGGTCAAAAAGTCAAAGAAGGAATAAAAGAAAGGAATTAAATTAATTAAATTTAATTTATTTAGTGGCTGCCCCCTTCCTCTCAAAAAGTGCCCCATTTGGGCATTATTTAATGTTTTTTGAAGCATTAAAACATTAAATTAATTTCTATTTTCAGTGGCTATGGTCAAAGCACACTGTGGGGCTTGAGTGAAGTGCTGTGTGAAGGATTAAATTGGATTAATTTAATTTATTGGATGGCTGTCCTTAAACATGCTATTTTTAAAAGAGAAAAGCATGATTTTTAATTAATTAATTGCCTTTAATTGTTAGGGCAATTATTAATTATAGAATTGTGAAGGTTATATAAGCATGGGCAGCCATATGGATGAATTATTTAATTCACAGGTTAAGAATTGCAGCAAGGAGGAAAAGTGCGCCCCCATTAGAGGAAGGATTTTGCTCAGACAAAGTGCTAACAAAGGCTAAAAGCTTCCAGATTTGGCGCATGCTTTGGAGAAGGTTGATCTTCATCTGCATAATTGTTTTCACAGGTGTTACAGGAGCTCAGGTGTTGATTGAAAGGATTCATGCTCTCTTTATGTGCAAATTAAACACCAATTTTTGGGGCAGCAGGCTTGAAAAGTGCAGATTTTTATAATTTAAATTCACTATTCATGCTCGGTGGCCATTTTTGTCTGAATAAATTGCAGGAACTCATTACAGGTGCTTTATAAAAGAAAATGAGTTTTTATCAATGTCCAATACATTGCAAATATCCTCCGAATCTGAAGAATTGTCCAGATCTGCACCAGTATTGAAGAAATCCGGCCAAGTTAGAAGAAAAAGAATTATTCGGACAAAGATTGATAAAGCCATGGCGAAAGGAGATGAAAAAGAGAGCACGATGGATTCATGCATTGCTTCCAAACTTTCAGACATAGGAGACACAGATCTAGGCCCAGAACCTCTTTCTGATTTGATTGATAGATCCAGAGCTGGAAAGACTTCACTCATGCGTGCGGTCAAAAGTAGTGGAATTATTCGAGCTGCAGCTTTCCCGTGTACAGCCCAATTGCCAGAGTTTGTGATGGAGTGTGCTAGATCTTATCATCCTTCATCCAGATCAGTGCGTGATGTTGCGGGAAAGACAATAATTCGTTTGGATGCAGAATTCTTCAATTATTGTCTGAAGATTCCAGTGCGAAAGGTGGTGACTTCTATTAGCATTCAGGATGCTGACAGTAGGTGGGAAAAGCATAGAGCTGACTGTGTGAGCATCATGAATAGCCGGTTCATGAAGAAGCCTAGATCCCCTTCCAAGTTCCCGAGAACTCTTCCACGATCCAATTTGGTGCAGGAGGCGGATGATATCGTCAAATTGCTATGCAGGTTGAATGGTGAAGCGAATGCCTACACTTTCCGGACATGGATGTATGCTTTCATCAGGACCATTGAAATCAACAAGGTTGATTCTATAATCAATTGGTCAGAAATTATTAGCAGTGCAACATCGGTGAGCAAGCTGCGAGCGTGAGCGCGTACCTTCGGCTTCAAGATGACTTCATACTTGGTGTATCTGCAGACTTCACGGGGTGTCTTTTCCAAGCTGGATAGATGTGGTATTCTTTCCAAGGATCCCATTTTGAGTGCTACCCACGACTTCTTACTGCACTGCGTGTGAGAAGGACTTCAAAGTGATCAACGATGACTTCTTCTACGATTTCATCTGCAGGTTAGACAAAGACTTGAAGACTCACAGGGTAAGCAAGGAAGCATGGGAAGCAGTGTCCAAGATTGGCAGTGTATTCATCCAGTTTGCAGATTTCACATACCTCAGGGTTACGAGCTTTTCAGGTGAACCAATAAAGATGCCAAGGTACCCGAGTGATAGATTGATCGCCATGGAGCTGAGCAGGCAACTTGTGGAGTTACACGACCTTCAGTCGAAGCGGCACAAGTCTACGGGCTTCTTCCCACTCACTGTGGGATATTACAGTTGCATCAGCATTCACAGAGCTCGAGGGATGGAAGCACAAATGTTGTCCGAGTATGAGCAAGAGTTCTTCCCTGCGCGGCTTAATTTCGATCCATTTGGAATAGCCAGGAAGACAATCTCCCAGGAGTACGCACATGTGCCTTCGTTAGAAGATTTCTGGATGAAGTGCAGAAGTGAGTACGAGGTTAGAAAGAAAGATTTCAGCAGGCTATCGGCAAAGCAAGTATTTGACTTTGGACTAGCGCGGATACCTGCGGATCTTAAAGATGATGGGAACGTGGTACTTGACACTTACCATCAAATGGGAGGAGATAAAGCTATCTTTGCGGGATAGCAATGATGGCGCTGACACAATAGAAGAGAGATCCAGGGTTTGTGTTGGTGAATACTTGAAGTAGGCTTGCTAACGAAGGGATATTGCCTTGATGAAGTATTGATGAATCAAATCACGGGCAACTTCGGCGCAGGAGATTCCCTCAAACGAAAGCATGAAGGAGAAAGCAGCAGAAGGTCCGAGAAGTTGAAAGTACACAGAAGATCTCAAGAGAAAGAGAAGACCACTTCTACGACCATAGCTTTGACTCCGACTTCTCCAGTACCCAGAGGATCACCAACTATTGCACCACAGCAGCAGGATGTTTCCATGCCTTCATTGAAACCAGCGACGTTCGTCTTCTCTCCGCAGCCACTTCGTTCAGCACCCGTTCCAGAGGAGATGTTAAAGCTGCAGATGACGGAGTTCGAAAGAGCTTTGTCCTTGGATGTTTCAGAAGATGGCAGCCATGATACTGTGGCACTTTCTGATGGAGAGGATGCAGAGCGGGAGATGGTAGTGCACTCAGCGACTTCTCACTCTCCGAGAAGTAATTTCTCGGAATGGTTAGCTATGCAGTTGGTTCCGGAAGCAAGAGTAGAGATGAACTTAGAGGAACATGACTTGCAGCTACTTCAGGATCTGAGCAGAAGAGACAGAAGGCCTAAAGTTGCTAAAGCAACTTCTAGGTTGATCATCACGGATTCGGGAGAGAAGTTTGCTGAGATATCAATTCCGGCGGAAGGAAAGGTAGAAGAGGAGCTCACGGCAGAAGATGTGACGGTGACCAAAATACCACTCGGTCAAGCTACCACTGAAGGATTGAAGCAGGACACGCAGACGTTGCTGGATGCTTTGTTCCTTAGGCTTGACAGTGAAAAGGTGGAGAAAGAAGAGCTGCAGAAGCAAATATCTCAATTATGTGAGATCATAGCCAAGGTTGCTAAATCTTCCGTTCAGCCCATTTCAGCGCAGGTGAGTGATCATCTTATGTAGGAAATGGAAGATGCAAGCAATCAAGTAAAGGCTATTGACGAATGGAAGGATCTGATTATTCGTCAAGCTTCTGTGCAACTTGGGGAAGTGCCAGCCCGCCTAAAGGTTATGAACGATGCAGCAAATCAACTAAAGCAACTGATAGAAAGCATAGAAGGAATGAATACGATTGCGAGAGAGTAACTTTGAGTATTTTGGCGAGATCAACATTGCTTAGGGAGATGTATTGGTTGCAGAACAAATTGTGCTTTGCCGGATGGATCGGTCGAGAAGGGGGAAGCACTAGAGTTTGCGGTATCTTTCCGTTTGGAGATCTCTGCAGAGTTTCTTGAAAAGGATAGGCGCTTGAGAGTAGAACATCAGATTTGCCGGACAGTATCATTTCTTTCACTGAGGAAAGAGTGGATGGAGGTGTTACTTCATACGTGCGGATTATTTCTAACGAGGTGCATGATTCCCTGGAAAGTTCTCTTCTGATGGTACAAAAGAGAATTGATAAAGCTACCAAGCCTTTCACGATGAACTCTATCAGTAGGCTGGTGACATTGCAGGCAGACATTGCGAGATTTGGGCCAAGTTTGGAAGAAGTGGAAGCATGCAGCAAAGTGTTGAATGAAGGGTTGCTGCAATTCAGGACAGAAAAGGAAGCAGTGGCTAAAACAGATGGAAGGATGCTGAATTATATGTTCGACAAGTATATCAGATATCAGAACAAGAAGAAGATGTAGATGTTACAGCTGGCATAACTTCTTCTATTCTTTCTTCTTCTACTTTCTATGTTCCCGGATGAAATTGTAAACTTCTAAGTTATTGGTTTTGCAACCATTACTTGAAGTCATGTGGAACCTTTCTATTAGTTAAGTGATACATGTGTCACTTAAGAAGAAGTTAGTTGAGGATGATTGCCAAATGTCATCTTTACTTGTTGTTCATGCTTTAGTTCAGTTTGAGTCTTCTATTTGTACTTTCCCTCCTACATTCTATAAGTAGGAGAAGAACCTACGGGTTAATGATCGATCAGAATTTGTAAGAAGCAATCTTGTGTTCTAGACTTTGTGCTGAACCCCTGAGAGCCACTTGTTGCAGAGGAATACAAAGAAGCAGGTTTCCGGAGAACTTTGTGTCACGGCGTACTGTGTTTCTTGCTTTTAAATCTTAGATCTTTAAAGTAAACTTTGTGTTATTTTAGATCTGGATCTAGAACTACCTTTGCTTTATAATTTTGTGTGTTCAAATCTATTAAGTTTCTTCTATGTGCATGCAATTAGCTCTGCTATCTACTAATTGGGATGCACATCTTCCTTACTTCTTCTCTGTAATACCTTGACTTTCTTCTTCCATCATTTTTCCTTTCTTAAACAGTTGCTTACTTGCTGCAGAACTTCTTAGTTATGGTTCATGAACTAAGTGGTTAAAGTAAAACCCCTGATAGATAAAAACACATTTATATTGACAAAAATCGACACGGGAGCCTCATTGGTTAAATGAGGGAGATTTATCTCATGACTCGCCTAGGTTTGATGCTATACAGAAAATCTAGCCAACAAATTGCCACACATCTTCTACATGCCTAAATTAGAGGAATTGCCAATTTTCTAACCTACTATGCATTCAAGAGACTAAAATTTACTAATGCCCTAAAGTAGGAAAAAAATGGAATTACAACTGAGATCCTAATTTTCAGCCCTAGATGGCAAATTTTGGGCTTGATAATGTGCTGAAATGTGCTCCAACCAATGGTTGACCAACGTGTTTGTCTTGTCAAAATAGGTGGTTTAAAAAACAAAAGGACACCCGGAGCACAAGTTATGACCGTTTCAAGTTCCTGCTAAAAATAGTGCATCACCGCCTTTTGGGTCTCTGTCTACATAATTCCCCCTCTCAAGTCTAGTTATTCTTGTTGAGGTTGGAGTTGGTAGAGCTGCAAATAATGTGCATTCTGAAGTGTCCCTGGAAATTCATCTCAAAAGTGTTTCACGAGGTAATGATTATCCTCTTGATGTTGTTCTTTCTGTCTCTAAATTAAATGTTGCATGTCAAATTCGCTAGAACAATTTTGCCTCTCGACCCCTCACATGCCCCCTCCATCTCGAACAAATCAACATACATGGTATGTTTTGCAACTCCCTGTTGGTTCTTTCCCATGGACGCAAGATTTTGTGGACATCTCGAATACACAACACTTAAAGTCCTAGTCTAGATTGCATTTCTTGGTTTTTCATTTCCTGTGTACACTTCATGCACTAGATAGCTTCCTCCATTAGGAGAGTTGTTTACATGGAACCCCAACAGTTCTATAGTGCTAAGCCCCAAAAATGGGTATGTGTGGAGATTTATTTATCCCAGAACTAAAGGAGTTTGTGGATATCCAAATGGGTGACAATAGATATTCTCAATGAGTGCTCTATATTAATTTGCCTAACACTTGCTTTTAATGCTAGACAACTAATCACAAGATCAAAGATTGCCCATTATATGTTCTCGCGTAAAATACCCACCTTTAAAGCGCCACTTGAGACACCTAAACCCCAAAGCAGGAGGAAGGTTGGAAAATTGTTGGGGGATGGAAGAATAACAAAAAAGTTACATGCTCAAGCCAAGCCTACACCTAATGACCAATCCAACAAGCCATTGTCAGAACATATGCAAGCATCGCGACAAGCCACAAAGCTTGCTTCTCTGAATCTCCGGCGGTCTTACCTAAGTTTTCCAAAGACACAAGGGCAACCAACGTTCTCATGGATCC
Source organism: Taxus wallichiana var. yunnanensis (assembly GCA_018340775.1). Classification (NCBI taxonomy): domain Eukaryota; kingdom Viridiplantae; phylum Streptophyta; class Pinopsida; order Cupressales; family Taxaceae; genus Taxus; species Taxus wallichiana. The sequence continues at coordinate 937,306,620 of CM031235.1, read as the reverse complement.
CTCGAGTTCACTTTGGTTAACCTCGTCACTACTCGCCACCCAGTCCGCTTTGAAAACTGTTTCACAAAGCCCAATGAAAAGGGCACATAGCCCTACGAGGAGTATCATTCTACATCGGGAGCTCTGTCAGCACAAAATGTGGATTCGGTGGAGGAATATAAAATAGAATTTTTTGAGAGAAGGAATGTGGAATTGGATGAATTTATGAAGCACAAGAATGTGTAATTCTGTAAAATCAATTTGATAACTTGGAATGCTTGGATTTAGAAGGGATGGCCCTTGACTCCCATCTCTCATGAACCACATTTCATGGAACGTGAGGGATCTTATAGACTCCAATCGTAAGTATATTGTTGGAGGCTTTCAGAGAAAATTTGTAGATTTAGATATCCTTTTCCTACAATAATTTAAGGTGGTGGGATTTCAACTCTTTGTTGCTTGTAAGGCCATATGGTCTAACACTCGGCATTAACTAACAATCATAACGTTGGGTGTGGGGTTTAACTACTTTAATTTCTCCCAAATGGCATCCCTTTTTGTTGATCGGGACTCATACCCCACCCATAGGGTGGGCGCTATTTAATATCGACAAATCCGCGTTTCAACATCATCAACATTTATGCTTCGAATGATGCGATGGAGATCGGCACTAAAATCCCGATATGCATTGGGTCATTTGAGGAGATTTATTATGGTGGAGTTTCCCACGGACAAGTGTGACCATCCACCTATGCAATGGACAACTTACGAAAGAGAAGCCTGACTCTATATGCGCAATAAATTCAATTTTTATGACCCGAATACTTTATGTCAGCTTGTCTCAGAGTCTTGATACTCTTGGACCAACCTCTAATGTGGATCGCATCGTGTTCATAATAGGTTTGACAAGGCTATGCTTTCTAAGCAAGAATTTTTTTCTTTGATGAAATTTATTCCTTTTCCGTGGAAGTGATGCATGATTTTGTCCTTTCTGACCATTTTCCTAATTAAACTTTGCATCACTCGGCAATCCAGTGCCCTATTTGTAATAATACACAATTGTTTCTCAATACAGTGCTGATGGAACATTGACCTACACTCAATCACATCAAGCGAATGTGGAATTTGGTTCCTAGGCCACATCATGTGAAAAATCAATAGCCTTCTCAGCAGCCAGGATGGATTCAGTGGTGGTTTGACGCAATGACTAAGATTGCTAGATTTCTTAGAATATATGGGTGCTAATTGGCCCACATCAAGTGTTGTTCCTACTCTGCCACCTCTTATGCGCTCAACTGGGCGGTGGTGGCACTTGAGAGATAGCCCTTTTCGGAAACGGAACCGTTGCAGATGTAGGTCATCGAGATCATGCACAAAATCCAAATAGTTGATAACTACAATGCCTGGGGTGTGTAAATTCACGCTCGGCTGTATTGGCTGAAAGTTAGGGATCACGTCTCGAAAGAATTTTTTCAAATGCTTAAGGCCGAAAGAAAATGGTGTTCAACTTTACGATACTCAAGAGATGCTCCAAGCCTTTGTTAGGCATTACCGATAGGTTTCTCAAGCTCAAGCATCCTTTCCTGAGCAAAGTTCAACTCTGGAGTAATGTTTGGCAGTTGTGTCATGCACAGTATCTTTTGCGCAAAGGACTACATGTGATCATTTACTCTCCATCGAGGATCTGCAAGAAGCTGCCATGCCAATGGCTAATGACAAAGCTCCTAGGTGTGATGGATTTCCCAATAAATTTTATAAAGCGCTATGGGATACTGTAAGCCTAGTTTATCTGGAAGGTTTCTAGGCACATTCGCTTGGTCCAAACATCAACAAGGGGAATATTAAATTCATCCCTAAGAAAGGAGATCCCGAACAGATTTGGAAGTGGAGGCCTATTACCCTGCTCAATGTGTCCTACAAGATAATATCTATGGCGTTAGATCTTTGGCTCTGTCATATGCTTCCTTCCATCAACAAACCAGAGCAAATTGGATTTATCAAAGGATGCTACATTCTTGACAATATCATTGTTGTTTGGGAAGGTATTGAATGGGCTCATAGTCCTAATCAACAAGATATGTTCATTAAAATTGATTTTGAGAAAGCCTATAACTGAATTGAATGCCCCTTCATTTTAGCCATTCTTAGAGCATTAGGCTTCAGACCTAACTTCCTTCAGGTAGTTCAAATGTTATTTTTAGAAGCTTTATCCCACATTACCATCAATGGTAGAAGCTTAAAGTCCTTTGCCCTATTTAGGTCTATACAAAAAGGCTACCCCCTCGCACCGACCCTCTATGTTTTGGAAGCGTAAGGCTTTGGTTTTTTTTGGCCTGAGCTCGGTCAAAGGGGCTTATTCGGGGCATCTCCCTACCCGCCAATGATGTCTCACAATTCTCCTCAATGGGCACTATGTTGATGATTCGTTTCTCACTCTTATAGAGGAGGAACACAACATTTCTCATGTTATGCATTGTTTGGAGGTTTTTTGACTTGCCTTTGGTTCCTCTATTAGTGGCACAAAACTCAATGCTATAGGCAATCATTCCTTCCAGTGCCAACATGGTTGGGACAATATGACTAGAAATGGCTCGATCATGGAGAAATGTTTAAGTTCTTGGGCATTCTGTTCACTTTCCAGGCCTCACCCTCAACACTCTGGCAATACGTTATTCAATGAGTTTCTAGGAAATTGGAGTACTAGATCACCAAACCTCTTTCCCTTGCTGAAAAACTCCAAATCTTTTCTAAAGTTCTAGAAGCCACCCATGTTTACTACTCTTATTGGGTGCCTTGAACAAGTCTCGTTGAAAAACTTGAAAAGCTTCTCAAAGAATTTCTTTGGGCCAATCCTTCTACAGGCAAAGGCTTTCATAGAGTTGCATGGGATTATTGTTGTCCGCCAAAGAATCGGGTGGAATGAGTCTCATCGACATTCTTTGATAGGGAACTCCTTGTGTGTCAAATGGATTATTTGTGCTATTAAAGGACATGAATCCTGAAAATTGTTCTTCATCATAGCATAGCTAAAGGAGCTCCTTACGGATTCCCATCGTGAACATGATTAGGCTTTTCCAACCTTCTCATTGCCCTGGTCCCTGTCAAAATCATGGGCTATTTTTACATAAAATGTTTTTAGAAGGCATGGGAGTTGGTTAAACCCTACTTCTTCTAGAATGGTGATGGATTTTGTGAAGGAATTTCTTTTAACTTTCACTCTTGGTGGTGGTCTCCTCTTTTTAAGTGCCACAATCGTTATCTCGATGAGGTGCCATGGATTTCCACACTTCGATTGTTTACACATGGGATACACACCATTCAAGATCTTTTTGCAAACATACCTAATCTTGGCAACCATAACACATTCTCAAGGCCAAATTCAATCTAGCTTTGAGGGATAGAGCTTCCATGAGGAGATTATATCCTCTATGCATGTGCACATGCTCCACAAGGTCGTGGTTCTTCTTGCTCGACCTTGGTGTAAGGACTGGAAGTGGTTTGTTGACACTAATTTTCAGAATTATATTGCAAGTAAAGGCTATGGGTGGCTCTCGCCTCACCTGCCTATGGTGGAAAACCTTAACCTTTGATGGGGATTCGATCCGCCAACTTGTTTTGGTGTAGGAGATTTTATACCCTATGGTTGGCCGTGTGGAGCCTAAAATTGCCCACTTTCTCTGGTGTATTCTACACCAAGGGCTTCCTATTGGGACTCGGCTTGTGCAACTGGGAGTTGTTAATCTAAAATTCCCTTTCGTGGACATTTGGAAACAATTCTCCATTCACTTTGTTTTTGTCCTAAAGCTCAAAGTGCTTGGGGATAGATCCACTCATTTTTCGCCCGTTTCAACCAACATGTTTTTCTTGGCAGCATGCCTTTTGGGAGACAATCCCAAAATGATGCATAAGTTCACTCAAATTTGGCATGCTTTCAGAGGGGAAATTCTTTTTTGGATTTGGAAAGAAAGAAATGCTTGTCTATTTGTTAATTTCGATGCGGATTAATATTTCTCTATTATCATAAATTTATGGTTATCTCCAATGTCTTGTTACAAATTTAAGTTCAAGCTAAAACAATGGCCATGGAGGTGGAACATCTCTAAACATTCCCGTGCCATTGGGGAGATGCTCCTTACAATGTTTCCCATGTCCTACCATCCCCAACTCACCGCTCTACACCTCGTGAGCAGTGATAGAGGCAAACAAAGGGGTGGTCATCACCGGAGTCACTCACGGCGTCGGTCCCACATCCGTGCTCACTATTTTTGCATGGACCTCCCGCCGGATGAGGTTCCGCCTCATCGCCTTCTCCTCACCATAGGGGTTAGGGCTTTCCTCGACCACCTAGTCTCGGAGGTTGGGCTCTCTATTACCGCTAGGCTACCCCATCTTTCTTCCCGTGATGGGTGGAGTTTGCCACCACCGCCGGATAAATTTCCATGGCTAATCCTTGTTATCTTCCCTTCACGGGATCTTACGAAGTTGACTAAAGAAGAAAGACTATCCCGTGGCTCGGGCTTGGATCCTTTGGATTTTGGAAAAAACCTTTCAAGCTCTAGTTGGCATGATCAAGACTCGCCTCTTGTCGCCCAACCATTTTCGATGGTAACTTGATTCTTCTCTCCTCTCTTTTTATGATGTAACTATTTGCATCATGTAGGCCTTGTATTGCCATTTTGTTCCAAGGGCCCTCTTTGGCCTTGTTTGTTCGGAGACTTTGGGGTGTGTTGCCATACCACGGTCTTTTTTTGTGAATAGTCTTGTATCATTTTACTTGTTAGTATAATATAAGATCTATTTCATTAAAAAAATGGTTTATATGCATTTCAAAATCCTATTTTAAACTAATTCAAATTGTGGCTTTTCCTCCATTTCAGCATTGCAAAAAAAAATATCAAACTTCCAACTAACTTAATTTTTACATTGTTATCTATCACCTCTGTTACATTAATAATAGTTTAATTTTAAGCAAAGATAAATCATCAGAATAATTAAAAATTCTCATACAAATGTTAATAGGTCTATTAATACTTGATATAAGGAGTTGGTTGGAGATATCACCACTAAAAATTATTTTATGTTGCATATTTAGTGCCCTTTATCATTCATTGTTTGTTGCATATACAATAAGCAAATAAATCTAACTTGGGGAAAACCTTCTCCATAACCATGAAGAAAAGGAAATGCTTTTTGTTAAAAGCTTTATAGGAGTGATTATATTTTAGTAAAAAGTCGCACCTTAAAAACTATTTGTTATGTTTGGAAATGGTGTGGATACCCGGTGATAGACAGGGAGTCAATTGTTACACTTCCAATCTCGCTATCTTTAAATCATCATCCCCTGTTTTATTGCCAATTATATATATAAATATCCATCGATGACAAAGCTCACACAGGCTATGCCATGGATCTATTGTACCACCGCCTTATGTTACTCCCTTCGATCTTCTTAGCATTGCACCTTGTTCTTAAGAGCTTAATCTTAGAATAAAGATCCAAGGTAAGGTTACAAGGTTATAAGTTGTGAAAAGAATCTGTATGGACTTAAATAAGCTCCTAGAGCATGATATAGCAAGATTGATTCATATTTTCTCCAAAATGATTTCATTAGATGTAGTACCGAACCTACATTGTACACTAAAATGAAGGAATAAGGTCAAATATTTATTGTTTGCTTTTATGTTGATGATTTAATATTCACATGTGATTTATCTATTGACTTGTTTATGGCAGCCATGAAGAAGGAATTCAAGATGACATACTTAGGTCTCATGAAGTATTTTCTAAGAATTAAGTATGTCGATCTAAAAATGACATATTCATCTCTCAAGCCAAGTATGCAAGAGATATTCCAAAAAAATTAACATGTTGAATTCTAAACTAGCTTGTCAACCTATTATGTTCGATTGAAATTGTGCAAAAAGATAAAGGATCCAAAATTGATCCAACTTTATATAAAAGGCTTGGTAGTATAATGTATCTAACAAACACAAGGTTTGACTTGATGTATGCGGTAACTTTGATTTCAAGGTTCATGGAGTCTCCAAAAGACTCGCATTGGCAACATACAAGAGAATCTTAAGATATCTATGTGGAACAATGAATTATGAATTTTTGTATTCCTTATCAGATGAGTTCAAACTCATCCGGTATATAGATAATGACTAGGCCGACAATATTGGTGATAGAACGAGCACAACGGCAATGTTTTCCATTTTAGAACAAGTGTAGTATCATGAGAATCAAAGAATCATCCCATTTTCACACTTTTGTCAGCAGAACACGAGTATGTAGTAGCAATAGGAGCACCTGTCAAGCGGTCTAGATAAGGAGAATGCTAAGCGATCTAATGCATGAGAAGGAAGAAGCAACCAAAGTCTTATGTGACAGCAATTCAACAATTGCTCTCTCAAAACATTATGTTTCAAAAGAGGAACAAACATATAAACATAAGGTGCCATTTCATTAGAGAGTTGATGAATAATGGTGAAATCTACTTGGAATTTTGCAAATAATAAGATCCTCATCAATATGCAAATATTTTCACTAAGCCACTGGAAAAGATACTTTTGAGTACTTTAAAGATCGTTTAGTATTCCTAGATGGTTGTAGTTTTGATTAAGGAGTTTGGAAAATGTAATCCCAACCAGGGGTTAAATTTGACGACCATCACAAAATTCTTATAAATATTTGAAATAACCGTCACATGCGACTTGCATATTTGAAGTATGGCCGTCATTTTTATATAGAGTTATATGTAAATTATATTAGTACATATTAAATATAGTTAAATAAATACATAAGAGCCTTTCATATATTTTATTAGTAAGGTATAAATAACATTGTTTTGTATTTTTGACGAGCACTATTGGAAAATTACCGTCACCCAAAAATTATTGGACATGCATAGGTGGACGTCAAATTTAAAGTCCGATCGTAACCACCGTTATTTATTATCTGACAACCCCAATTTTGTTCTCGATCTGCCCCTACTTTTGAATTTTTGTACAAGTGTGATCCCGACTCATGGTATATGGTGCGCTACCCCAATGATCAAGCAACTGTTGGAGATGAGCAAACTCCAACGCCACCTTTGCAAACACACAAAAGACAGAATTGCCACCTTCTCATTAATAGATATCTCCATAGAGAGAGCACAATCTTGAAACAAAGCATTATTTCTAGCCTTCCAAAGCTGAAAGAGAATAACAAAGTGGAAAAAATGCCAAATGGAAGCAATGTAAGGAGGCCAATTGACATAGTCCCAAAAAAATAGACTTCCAATAAAAAATTCTAGGTGGTAAGGCTGAAAGAGAGAGTGAATCCAATGCCAAGCACTTTGAGCATGATATGGCTTAACTGTTCCCCTAATGGAAGACCTTGATAGATAAGACACTAGAGAAAAAAAATCAACTTAGGATCAAACAAAGGATTCCAAGCTTGCATTGGAGACATCGAAGCCAGTGGAAGGAGAGGAGTGCAAATTCCAGCTGGTGTTAAGCTTATCAATACCGATAGAAGTAGGAGAAGCAAAAAATTGATGACCTTGAAATTATAATTCAGTAATGGAATATCCACATTCCATCTCCAGTCTTTCCACCAGGAAATAGGTGGTTGAAGCCCAAGTTTATGCAACATGACATCGGAAAAAGACTGAATTCTTAGAATAGATGGGAGGTCTGAGTTTGTAAGCTGAAATTTATGTTTTAATGCATGCCAACAAAGCCAATCTTTGTTGTGACCAAGTCTTGTATGGTAGAAATTACTTTTCGAAACAACCTCACCACCTTGATGTCTGACAACTTTGCTAAGGGAAGGCTATCAGAGAAAATAGGCGACCACCACAAATTATGATCGTTGAAGGAGAGACCTATTCTGAAGCCATCACCAACCCATCTCATCAAATGATTCACACATTCGAGGTCTTTCTAGATGATTTTCACAACAAACATACCAAGTATTTTGATTGGTACTTTTATAATTAGTAATGCATGAAATCCAATAGTTTTCTAACATTTTTTATGATAAGGAGAACCAGACGAGATACAATGTCTTAGAAGAATTTTCCAAGCCTTGTTGCCGTGAATACAACAAACAACCCATTTAGCACAAAGAGAGATACTCTGCCTATAAACATCAATAACACCCATACCACCCTGATCCCTAGGAAGCGTGTAAATTTCCCAAGCAACTCTGTGAAACCCACCTTGTCTATAGCTCGACCAAAGAAAATATCTTAAAAGCTTGGCTAATTTATCAAAGGAAGCCCGAGACAGGCACCAATAGGCAACATAATAAACCTTAGTAAAGCTAAGAATCTTAGTACAAACTTGAAATTTCCCAGCCAACGATAAAGGTCTAGAAACCCATTTTTACACTTTCTGCTCAACATGATCAATCACGAACTGCCATAGAGTGGAAGAATCACTATCAAAGGCAAAGGGGATCCCCAAAAACCTAAATATTTCCCCTCACTGAATCCATTTCCATGGGTAAGATGCCAACCAATCTGACATGGGCCAGAACTCAGCGCAACCCAAAGATTTAGCAAGCTGAACTTTAGACCCTGAAGCATGACAGAAAATGTCGAGGCAAGAAAGGGTTTCCTGAATGTTTTTCTCGATTTAGCAAGAGTGAGGAAGGAGTCTTCTGTAAAATGTCCATTGACAAGTTGAGTTTTATGATCAGAGAGATAAATCCCCCGAATACACCCTTGATCCACTCTGTTGGTGATAAGGTATCCAAAAGCATCAACAACAAGAACAAAGAGTGTTGGTGCAAGAGGGAACCCCTGTCAAATAGAACGATATAACCCAATAGCAGATGACTGACAACCATTAATGGTGAGACAGGAAGAAGCATCAACAAAAAGAGTCTGGACGACATTGAGAAAAAAAGTGCCAAATCCCAGAGCCCGAAGCATAACAAGAATAAAAGGCCACTCAATACGATCATAAGCCTTCTCAAAGTCAATTTTTAAAAACAACACCCATTGCAAAGAGGTCCGGGCCCATTCCATGCCTTCCCAAACAACTATAATATTATCTAGAATGTACCTCCCTTTAACAAAACCAGTTTGCTCAGGACGCACAATCTTAAGAAGTATGGGGGCTATATGAAGAGCAAGCGCCTTAGCCAAAATCTTATAAGACACATTAAGGAGGGTGATAGGTCTCCAATTAGTGATAACCTCCAGGTTCCCAGCTTTAGGAATGAATTTGATATTGCCTTTGTTAAAAAATACGCCTAACGATGTTCTTGAGAGCCTCCTGGTACACTTTTAATAAATCCTAGCAGATAAAAGGCCAAGAAACTTTATAGAACTCACACAGAAGAAATCTAAGCCCGGAGATTTGTCATCAACAAGACAAAGGAGGGCACCATGAAGCTCTTCAACAGATAGAGAAGCATCACAATGCTTCCTATCATATTGACTCAACTTACATGGAACCATCTCAATGCATTGTTGAAGAACAACATTATTTTCAGCTAAAGATTCCCTGGCTTGAAAAACCAGGGTATAATGCTCCACAAAATTTGAAGCAATCTCCAGGAGAGAGGTGACCCGGGAGTGAGCCAGTTGAATAGCCTTGATTTGCTCTCTTGACATGCTTGGATCTAAGAAATTTGAAGAAGCTTTTAGACGCACGATCACCAGTTTTCAACCATAGTGGATCCGAGCATGAATCTGCATGCCTTTGGCTCTGTGTTGTTCAATAACTTTGAGTTGGTGTCTAAGTTGCGCAGCTCAAACTTGAGTTGGCACATCAAAAGGTTGGGACTCAAGCAACAAGGTAGTTCTTTGAAATTCTGTTGAAGAGCCACATCAGCTTGCTTACGAACTTGGGCCACTTGTTTGCCAAAATGGTGGAGAAACTTGGCCGTCCGCTGAATAGCTTCATTCCACCAAGAAATCCAACTGGCGGTGAGTGGAAGATGTGGCGTCATATTCCAGAATCGTGCTATAAGATTTAAGACCCCCATATGACTTAGTAGAGAGACATTAAGATAAAATTACGTGTTTGGCACCTTGAGAGTTGCCCCATTCCACGTGACCATGAAAGAGATGGGGAATGATCTGACAACATAATATTAGGCTAGGTGGAGACCAAAGAATAACCCTTGGATGCCAGCTCAAAGATCTACTGCTAAGAAATCATGACACGATTGAGCCTTTTTAGAACACGCACGTGTCCCTCTCGAAAATTGGACCAAGTAAACCAATTTTGAGAAATAAAGTCCCGCTACCTTTTAAAAAGAGGGTCTTTAATGATCCACCTATTTTTAAAATAAAACCAAGCTTTTCGCTCTCCAACACAACAACGCATAGGATGGCCCCCATTTTGTTCTTGGGATGCTCAACCATATTAAAATCTCAAGCAGAAAATTCAATAAACACAGGTAAATTGTCACCTATTAATGCCATAACGCCGACCTTTTCGGTCCATCATTAGGTGCATACATATTTAATACACCAAGTGAAAAACCATTAAGATTCAAAATAATCCACATGGCCCAATTGTCAGGATTGTGACCCATGGTTGTTATCATGGTAGAAAATCTAGGAGACACAGAAATAGAAACACCACCTTTGCCTTCCAAATGAGAAGAAAAATAATGCATGTGATCCATAGGGATCCATAAAAACACACCACTTCATTAGTTCCATCAGCACCAAGAAGGAGAATTGAAGAAAAAGAGGTAAATGAAGGTTCTAGATAGAACCATCACTTTGTGTAGAGCAGCGATTCTGAGAACCCTCGCTCGTAGGGGGTAGTGGTCTTATAACTGCGCTAGCTAGGCGAGCAGATCCTAAAATCGTTGGTCTTCTCGGGCGGTGGTCCTAACACTTTCAAACGAGAAAAAATGAATGGAGCACGAATGGACGCGAATTTGAAGCGTCGACTATGTCTCTTTCCTCCTTGACCTTTCCCATTCTCCAGTGCATGGGAGTACATGGGAAAAGGATATAAATACAAGGAGGAGCAAGAGAATTGGGCATTCAGAGATCCAAAGAGATCAAAGGAGCAAAGGTTTAAGTTTAATGAGAGTAAATGAGCTAGATCTTGGTCTTTGGAGTGGAATTGTAGGGAGCAAGGTGTAGAAACAGAGCAAGAAAGTACAAGAAGGGAGAGGTTTACATTGTTGCCTCCATTTTCTAGTTCTTATAATTTGTAATTGTCTATAACCCGACCAATACAAGTGGAAAGACAACGTATTTTGGCCCCTCCTAATTGGTTTTCCTCCATTAGGGGTTTCCAGGATAAAATTGTTGGTGTTTGGAGTTTGACTTCTTTCCTATTTTTGTAATTTCCTTTCGAAGCACTAGATAATCAGTCACTAAAGCTCTAATCTTCATCTAAAGTTGTCATTTTCCAAAGTTGAAAGTAGAAGAACATAATTGTGTGATTCGTAGAGTTCCAAAGTAGAAGTTTACAGATCAACATGTACTTCGCGTAATACACATTAAGGAAGTCTGAAGAAGGAAACCAATAATTTTAACCTCTTGCAAACAAATAATATCAAGATTACCAATTAACTGACAAGCATGTTTCACAAAATATTTTCAAGAGGATTCTGTGAGACCTCTAACATTCCATGAGAGACAATTCATGGAAGGTCAGACATGACCAACTCCTCTTCCTGCTCATCCTGCAACATATCTGCCGAGCTTAAGATGCCAAAACTTTTGGAAAGAAAAACAGACTGGTTTGAACCGAGTGGTTTCGTTGACTTGGTGCGGCGCCTGTGCCCGCCAGACCTAACCGCTCCACCGAGTTCTCTGTAGGAGGACTCGTGAATGGCGTTGGCGAGGATGACATTGTAGTAACATACCAAAATTTTGTTTTTACAAAGTTTCTTGGCTCGCTCGGGGAGAGAAGGTTGAGCGGTGGAGCTTCCGAGGAGGCGTGAGAGGCGAGGGAAATGGAACCGACCGATTGCCTAGAAGAGGTTGGGGGAGCCACAGGAAGCAGCATTTACCACCAACACCCTTCTTATTAGCCATAGTGTTCCATTCCTCCAAAACAACTTTTTACAAAGCAGAGCACGTTGAAAGTTAGCAAGTTTAACATGTTGAGAAAGAGGACAATCATGAATACGATGATCAGTGGCTTGACAACAAAAACAAGTATTGGGTAGGTTGAAATAGACAATTTTCTACGAGATACACATGGACCCAACCTGAATGTCTATGTGGTCCTATAGATCAGAGGCTAAATCAACCTCAACACAAACCCATTTATGTGGTCATGCGTAAAAAATAGTCCAATGTCATGACAAATCACACGGCCAAGGGGTTGGACAATATCATTCAAAAAAGGCCAAAGTTGTAATGGTAAGCCCGGTAACTCCACCCAAACAGGGACTTGAAGAGAGACCTGATTGGATGGACTAAAATCAAGGGTCCATTTCGACGAGAAAAGTGCTGCACCGATATATACCGGCGGGAAAAATGTTAAAGAATAAGTTGGGCTTGTGACGGCTCATGAAAAATAAAAAAATAAAACCCTTTGGTGAGATTCCGAACACCAATAACCTAGATGTTAGTTGTCTCCCAATGGTTCTTAATCCAGTGTCCTGTAGAATACGACTCGGATGGGATGCAACCACGAAATATGCTATCAAGCAATTATTTCGATAAAATTGAACAACAAGTTCAACAAAAGCAATATCAATAGAAACATCCGAAGGGTTTTCAAAATCATTACCTCGTTGTAAACTTTCGGGATGAATTTCCTTGTGCATTTGGGAGCCATCTTCACCACCGTTTGCAATAGATGTTGTAACTGGAGGGTTAGACGTCATTATAAAGGCAAGAGCCTCCTAAAATGGGTAGAATAAATGCCTAAAATGCTATAAAAATCAATCGAAACTAACAAAGTGACAAGGTACAAGCGTGACAAGACCTATGCAGAAAGTTAACACGAGCAAAGGCATGCAAGTGAAACCTTAATGAGCCGAACCCCTAGTTTTTTAATATAATACAAGCAAAATTTTATTTCTATATTTATTTTGTACTTATCGTCTCTACCATTTCCCTTAATAAACCTAGTTCTATCATCAACAAATTTCAGAAAATAGTAAGCTCCCCAATCGATCTAGTTTACATTGGCCCACACACATCAATATTCACTAATTCAATAATCTCTCTTTTTCCTTTTATCTTTCCCGATGGGAAACTCTTTCCCATGTTGTTTTTCCTATTCTGCACAATCATCGCATTCAACATGCTCATTCTTAAAAACCAGAATAACTTTCACCGTGGCTTTTCTTTGTTTTCCTAGTGCACAAGCATCACATTCAACGTGCTCAATCTTAAAATCTAGAAGAACTTTCCCCGTTTTTTTTGAAGAGAAACTAGATCTCTAGGATTTAAATAACCATACCTTTAAGTGCCCTAACTCTTATGTGGACACATTTGTTAATGTCAGTGCTAGATGACTTTAAACAATAACATCAATCTTGAATAGTCCTCCCACTCTAGTCCTTTCAGGTTATCACTTTGTGGTGAACTTGCATATCCTTCACAAAAACAACCCGACTTTACAAATTCAACTTTAAAACCTTGATCAAGTAATTGTTGAAGCTGAAATCATATTTTCATAATCCCTGGTATATACAACGCATTTTTAATTTGTTTCACATGCCCACTTGACAATTTTAAACGTAAATCGCCATGCATCCTTTTATTTTATGAGATATATCATCACACGAGATAGATTTTAGCACCATTTGTTTTCTCGTGAAAGGTTTTAAACCAATTTCTATTACAAGTCATGTGAATGGAAGTTCTGAATTAAAAAACCATGCATTATTATCATTTGTTTCAGCAGATTGGGCTGCATTTGAAATAAACAACATTAGACTATCAAGATCATCTCTCAATCAACAAAGTTACCTTCTTGTCTCTTATATTTAGATTGATTAAAATTCTTTTCCTACTCTCATAAGAAAAGTGTCCAAGCTTACCACAATAATTACGATTACCGTTATTCACATCGGTACTTATCATTCGTAATATCCCTTCTCGTACTTCCTCACAACAGTTTGCCTTCTTTGTTCTACACTCGATGGATTTCCTTTATATGGTTTGTCTTTTGTAATATCCCCTTTTAACCCACAACACCGAGTAAGTTTTTGCCTATTAGAATAAAAGGACAAAATTTTCATCGAATAATGCGACTAAGTTTGTGTGCGGTTAAAATAAAGTCATTGGGACTCGGGAGGTTCTTGATCCATAAAATAAGTCAATTAGCATCTCTATTTGAGAAAATTAATTATCGGTTGGCTGCTTACGTTTGAGGGAATTAGAGCATAGTCCAATGGACGGGCTTTAGCTCCTACTTTCTGTTGCGAGATGGTTCCATAGGCGGGCTCTAGCACCTATTTTCCTATTATAGATGGTCTCATGATGGTTTTTTCAACAAGCTACAGGTAAAAACAAAATCTTGACTTAAAAATTAGGAGCTCCACATTTGTTGTCAAAGGTGGCTGGAGAGGGGGCTGACAGTTTCTCCCTACAATTTAGGCTGTTTTGTTTCCATGTGGCACCAAATGTGTATTCCCGCCACTATTGTTTTGGTCATTTTGGAGGGAAAAATAATCTACATATACTTGCAGTTTTCATTATTCTTCTAAAGCACTTTTGAACTTTATTTCCTTCCCAACAGTTGGCAGATCCCTACTATAATGGATTCCTATTATTTCTCAGCATGAAATGTTGAGGAAAATTATCAAAACCATGGGACCCTAAAACAGCTAAAATACTCCTAAATTCTTTCAGCTGCACCTGCTGAAATATTTATGGAACCCCCACTCCATGGGACCATGCCATAATCGAGTTAGTTACCTATGTTTGAGGAAACTAATTGTTAGTTTGCTGCCACCAATTGTGGACTATTAAACACCGCATAAGACACGAGAAAAAATATCCTTTTGAATGTTAACGAGACTCGACTTCAGCTACGTAAAGGTGGCGTTGCTACAACAATTGATTGGTGCTTGAGGACGAAACTCTTGAGCATGAACATGATCCTCTTGCGTATGACAACCCCGAGGAGAATACGTAGTGCATATCATTTCACATTTTCCAAAGACTCAAGGAATGAGTGGGACTAACAGTGCATGAAATGTATGTGTTAAAAAATACTTAGGAGTTCATAATTGTGTCTAGGGAATATTCCCAATGAGTTTTATTAGGTTAGTTTCTCTCCATTTGCATGTGTTTCTCATAATAATAATAATATAAAAAAATCATTGTTGTTATAAACTTTTCGGGTTTAATTATTTCCATGCATTTATTTTAAGAAATTATGTCGGTATCGAATTGTGATCTTGTCACTGTGAAAAACATAAGGAAATATATAATATATATTGCATGTTAGAGAGTGACAGGGAAATGAAATATCAGCGAGAGGAAATAGAGGAAACAAAAATGGCACATGAGAATAGTGAGTGGAAGATGACAAAAGATGAAAGGGCATATCTATTTCAAGATATCCCGATAGAAATTCGATGGGGAAAAGAACAAATAGAAGAACTAATTCTTTGGAGAGGGAGAAGAAAAATACAATAAAATAGAAAAAAAGACTATTAAATCTGCAAAACAGAGTATTCTATTTTATAGATCCACAATGACAGCAAGAACAACAATAAATCTGATTTTGTATTTGTATTATGCCTTGGTAAAACATACAGATTAGAGCTGTTGTGCACTTGTTTTTTCACGCCTTTTCCAGAAACAGAGCTCTATATATTCATGCCCTTTTTCATACAAAAACAAGGTAACATAAACTTTCTTTACATAAAATAGATGTCGGGAGAAGCTTCAGATACACGCCAAAAATAGAAGTTTCTGGATGGAAAAAGAAAAGAATGAAGGAGAGTTAAATGCGGTGGTTGGAGTAGTTGGGGTGATGTGGCAGAGAAGATTAGTTGGAGATCCACGTCTCGCCAACACTCCCCCTTAATCTTCACTGCCATATATGTCTGCTATTCCAATTCCTTCCCGGAGATGCTCAAAGACATGCTTTGCAAGTGGTTTTGTGAAGATGTCTGCTAGTTGCTCTTTGGACCTGCAAAACTCAAGATGAATGTCACCATTGTTCACCAATTCTCGAATAAAATGATATCTTGTGTCAATATGCTTGTTGCATTTATGGAAGACATGATTTTTAGATAAAGCAATTGCATAATTATTATCACAATAAATTTCGTAGGTTCTTCTTGTGGATGCTTCAAATCTGAAAGTACTCTTCTCATCCATACTGCTTGGCAAGCTGTTGATGTGGCTGCAACATATTCCACTTCAGCTGATGAGAGTGTCACAATTGGTTGTTTCTTTGATGCCCAAGAGATAGCACCTGATCCAAGATGGAAAATGTAACCGGAAGTACTCTTCCTATCATCCAAGCTACCTCCCCAATCACTATCCATATATCCAATCAGCTTGTAGTCATCTGAAGATGTATACAAAATCCCAAAGTTCTTTGTTCCAGCTATATACCTTAAAATTCTTTTTCCAGCCTTCCAATGTGATTCCTTAGGTTTGTCCATGAATCTAGAAATAAGACTAACCCCATGCATGATATCCGGTCTTGTGGTGGTTAGATATATAAGGCTGCCAACTAATCTTTTAAATAAAGTTGCATCAACACTAGGACTTTTGTCATCCTTACTAAGTTTTAAACCTAGTGCAACTGGTGTAGGGGCTGCATTGACATTTGTCATCTTGAATCTTTTCAACAAGTCACTAGCATATTTACTTTGACATATAAAAATGCCTTGATCACTTTGACTTACCTCTATTCCAAGAAAGTATCTCATGATCCCCAAATCAGTCATATCAAATTCACTTTCCATGGCTGCCTTGAATGATTTAATTGACATGTTACCTATGAATATCAAATCATCTACATACAAGCAAACTATCAAGATTTCTCCTTCATCATTCACTTTGACATATAAAGTTGGTTCATTGCCACTCTTGCTAAACCCATTGTTCACAAAGTAAGAGTCTATCCTGCAGTACCAAGCTCTAGGAGCTTGCTTCAAACCATATAGTGCCTTTTTCAGTTTGTATACCTTATGTTCTTCTCCCAAAACTTGATAACCAGGTGGCTGTTTTATATACACTTCTTCTTCTAAAATGCCATTCAAGAATGCTGATTTGACGTCCATTTGGTAAACCTTCCAATTATTTTGAGCTGCTATGGATAAACCATCCTAATGGTATCCAATCTTGCCACTGGTGCGAATGTTTCATTGTAGTCTATGCTAGGTAGTTGTGTGAAGCCTTTAGCTACTAGTCTTGCCTTGTGTTTCTCTACTTTTCCATCAGCATTATACTTTGTCTTGTAAACCCACTTAACTCCAATCACATCCTTGCCTTTAGGAAGCTCTACTAGATCCCAAGTTTGATTTTTTTCAATTGATTGAATTTCTTCATTCATGGCTGCAATCCAATTGTCATCTTTAATGGCATCCTCAAAATAAATTGGATCAGCTTGTGTTAAGAATGCAAAATTAGAGCATAAATCATCATTTTCAGCCTCTTGTATTTCATCATAAATCTCTCTTAGACTACGTGACTTCTTTGAAGTGTTTATAGACCTTGATCTTAGTGATGCAAGTGTTGGATTAGAAGATTCGCTGCTGTTATTACTTGCTGGAGTAGTTGGATTTGGAGTGGTGGGTGCCTTAGAAGGCATTGAAGGAACATTTTCTTGAGTAGTAGGAATCACAACTTGAGTTTCATTCTCCTCATTCTCTTGTGGAACACTAGCTGCAATTGTAGTTGTTTTGTCTATACTGCCATCCCACGCTTCTTCTTCAACAAAATTAACATCACGGCTTATTATGACCTTCTTTGTGATAGGATTATATAACTTATATGCCTTCGATTGTTCACTATATCCCACAAATATGCACTTCTCTCCTCTATCATCTAGTTTCTTTCTCAACTCTTGAGGTATCAAGGAGTATGCCACACATCCAAAGACTCTCAAATGTGCTATATTATGCTTCCTTTTGCTCCAAGCTTCTTCTGGTGTTTTATTTATCACTTGCTTTTGTTGGACATCTATTTAATATGTATACCAAACATGCAACTGCTTCAGCCCAATACTCATTTGGTAGGTGTTTTTCTTTTATCATACTTCGTGCCATTTCCATAATTGTTCTATTTTTTCTCTCAGCTACTCCATTTTGTTGAGGAGTATATCTTGTTGTAAGTTGTTTCTTTATGCCATTTTCTTTACAAAAATTCTGAAAATCATTTGATATATATTCACCACCTCTATCGGTTCTCAATACTTTGATATAATGTCCACTTTCCTTTTCAACTTTTGCCTTGAACTCTTTAAAAACAGAAAATGCATCTGATTTGTCTTTTAAGAAATAAACCCAAACTTTCCTACTGAAGTCATCAATAAATGTCAAGAAATAAAGACTTCCACTTATGGATGGTGTTTGCATCGCTCCACAAAGATCTGAATGCACTATCTCAAGTGGATGCTTTGCCCTATAAGATTCCCCAACTGGAAATTTATGTCTATGTTGCTTTGCCAATATGCAACTCTCACATGTTGTTTTAAGTGGTTCTATTGGTGGCAACCCATATACCATTCTTTTCTTATATAACAGCTGTAATCCTTTGAAATTTAAATGCCCAAATCTTAAATGCCATAGCCAAGATTCATTTTTGTAAGAAGCTTTGAAGGCTAATTCAGCAACCTTTTGCAATTTGTGTGGCTCTAGGAATAGTTCACTTTGGATTCTAAGTGGAAACATCCTATTTTTTGTCATTTCAACTTTTGCAATCAGCCTATTGCTTGGTTTCTTGTCTAGAATCACACATTCACCATTTTCAAAGTATATTCTATATCCTTTTTGCACTAGTTGCCCAATGCTTATGAGATTGTGTTGCAATCCAGGAACATAGTATACATCAGGGATATGCTTCTTCTCACCTTGCTTGGTTCTTATATTAATTGATCCTTTTCCCATGACTGATACTTGGTGATCATTCCCCAATTTTACCTCTGATTTTACCGATTCATCAATTGTTGCAAACATCTCCTTACTCCCACTCATGTGATTGCTACATCCACTATCTAGGAACCATACCTCTTTGGAACTCTCTTGTGCTACATTGCATGTTATAAACATGGTGTTTTGCTCACTAGTGTTGGGCTGGTTCTCATTTGTGAAATGTGCCTTTTGCTTATTCATGTCATATTGTCTTTTTCTACATTCAGATGCAAAATGCCCAAATCTATTACAATAATGACATTGAATGTTGGATTTATCATACCTTTCTCCTTGATGATGGCTATGAGAGTGGTTGCCACCTCTTCCTCTTGTTGGTGTAGAATGGGTATGTGGGCTTGATACTAGTCTTCTGCTTTCAAGTTGTGTATTTTCTCTTCCTCCTCTTGGTGTAAAACGTCCTCTGCCTCTACTGTAATTTGATCTCCCTCTTGTTCTACCAAATGGAAGCTGAGCTTTGAATGCATTCTCCAATGATGATGCCCCTGATCGATTTAATCTTTGCTCATGTGCTAAGAGTGATCCCATTAATTCATCTACTGATAGTTGTGTAAGATCCTTGGATTCCTCAATGGCTACTACAACTGAATCAAATTTTATAGGCAAGCTTCTAAGTATTTTCTCTACAATTTTTTGATCTTCAAGAGTTTCTCCATAAGATCTAATTTGATTAACTATTGTCATTGCATGAGTGAAGAATGAATCTATTGAATCTGAATCCTTCATTTGCAGATTTTGAAATCCCTTCTAAGCATTTGTAATTTCGCTGTTTTTACCTTGCTTGTGCCTTGGTATGCTGTTTGCAGACTATCCCATGCTTGTTTTGATCTTGTGGCAGCTGCTACTCTTGGAAAGATTGATTCCTCCATTGCTTGTTGAATGAAGAATAATGCCTTTGCATCTTTCTTTTTGTTTTCCTTCAATAAGTCCTTCTCTGCTTGTGAAAGAGCTTGATATGCTTGCTGGTCAGCTGGTTCATTAAATCCATTCTCAACCAAGTCCCAAACATCCTGGGAGCAAAACAGAGTTTTCATTTTTATGCTCCAAAAATCATAATTTTTGCCATTGAATGTTGGTATTTGAGGTTGTGCAATATTTCCACTTGTGCTTCCCATTCCTCCAAAGCTTTGTCTCTGCTAACTGTTGTTCCAGTACTTCTTGCTCTGATACCAATTTGCTGGAGAGGGAGAAGAAAAAATACAGTAAAACAGAAAAAAAGACTGTATTAAATCTGCCAAAATAGAGTATTCTATTTTATAGATCCACAGCAAGCAAGAACAACAAGAAATACAGATTTTGTATTTGTATTATGCCTTGGTAAAACATACACAGTTAGAGCTGCTGTGCACTTGTTTTTCACGCCTTTTCCAGAAACAGAGCTCTATATATTCATGCCCTTTTTCATACAAAAACAGGGTAACATAAACTTTCTTTACATAAAATAGATGTCGGGAGAAGCTTCCAGATACACGCCAAAAATAGAAGTTTCTGGATGGAAAAAGAAAAGAATGAAGGAGAGTTAAATGCGGTGGTTGGAGTAGTTGGGGTGATGTGGTAGAGAAGATTAGTTGGAGATCCACGTCTGCCAACACTAATGGCACAAAAGTTACATTTCTGAAGTAACATGCAAAATTAAAATCATACTAAGGCATCTAGAGAGAGGGAAGTTCAGCTTAGCATGACCTACCAACAATCAGCTAAAGGAATCTCCTTCAAAAACCTGCTAAGCCCGTGTTTATACAAAAGAATAGAAAAACAAGTTCTGAGACAATTATTCTAGAGGAGTTGGAAACAGTTTTTGTGGAGTATCAAGAGAAATTGGAAGATTTGAAGGGTGCAATAACTTTTGTTAACTACTTGGAGATACTCCGAAAAACTGTCCATGGCAGCAAAACCTGTAGTAGCAACCGGAATGTTGAAAGGAGGGACCTGCAAAAAAATTGAGCAAATTAAATGCCCCTACCTTTGATGGCAGCCATAAAATATCTACTCGAGCATGGTTGCAAAATCTGCGAAGTACTTTATACTCAACCCAAAGCTGGAGGAACACGCCATTCAATTCACCACATTACATTCGGAGGCGGTTGCCTATGGCTAGTGGCACCATGGTTTGGTCACACAAGGGCAGAGGTCTTGTAAATAGATTTGATGATTTTAGTAAGAAATTATTGGACCGCTTTGAACAGAAGGATGAGTACTTTAGGGAGATTTCAAGAATAAGACAACAAACCTCAGTGGACTTACTTGTTGCTAAATTTCAGCGGGTTGCAATTATGGCACCTGATGTATCAAAAAAAAGAATCACTTTTCTCTTTATTGAGGGTTTATTTGAGCCCCTCAAAGGTCTAGTTAAGGCCTTTGCACCCCCATCACTGCAAGAGGCTACTGGAAGGCCTTTGACACTTGAGCCCTCTGTACTGACAGAAAAAAACAAATCATCTAAATCTAAAGCACCTACTATGGGACAGCAAAAGGATAATTTTCAGAAAAGGATTTAATTCATACCATCAAAGAGTTACACCTCAGCCCATTGCAGCAAAAAAGATTGATGAGCATACTAGAAATGAGCTTAGAAGGAAGAAGTTGTGTTTCTCGTGCAAAGATCCTTGGGAGCCTGGTCATAGATGTCTAGGCAAGGGCCAAGTCCATTACATTGAAGTAATTTCTGATGAAGAGACGACTAGTTATAAAATTGATAAACCAGAACAACATGCAAGAGCAGAATCGACCGAAGTGCATGAGCATGAACAATTGGTGGCAGATAATACTTGCAGTTCTTTCAAGAGCACCACCATATCACTCATTCTGAATTCGTAGGGAGTCATCCGGGCATCAGATTATTGTGCTTATTGTTAGTGGGGCCACCCACAATTTTATTAATGAAGACTTTGTGACTAAGAGGAAATTGAAGGTGGAGGACTTCTCAGGGTTCAATGTCATGGTCGCTAATGGTTTTATTATCCCATGCACCAAGGTAATTCAACAACTTAAGTTATTCTTTGGAAATTATAATGTATGTGATGATTTCTATGTTGTGGGACTAGGGGAAGCACACGTGGTTCTAGGTATATAGTGATTGCATTCTGTTGGGGACCTCTACAAAAATAATCAGTCCACGGACCTGAAAGGGGAAGGACATGGTACTTAGGGGCATACTTGATGGGTCACCTCAGGTGGTCACAACTAAGAGTATGGAAAGGACTGTCTGCAAGGGATAGGTCTTATGGGCAGCCAATTGCTTTGTGATTAAAGGCAAGCCTACTACTTCGCCTTTAGGTAAGCACCACACTTATCACGCTGACATTCAAACTATTTTAGATAAGCATAGTATTGTGTTCAGTGATATGCCTCCAGGTCTGCCACCGGATAGGGGATTCCAACACATCATAGAGTTGGAGCAGGGTTCTAAGCCCATCATGATCACCCCCTATCACCATCCGCGGGTATATGGAGATGACATAAAGAAGGCCATCAAAGAACTGTTGGAGATGGGTTACATCAAACCTAGCTCTGGTCCATTTCCATCATCTTTGGAAGTTGTAAAAAAAAGGATGGTACGTTGAGGATGTGTATAGATTATAGGGCCCTGAACAAGAAGACAATCAAAAACAAATATCCTATTTATACAATCAATGAATTACATGGAGCTGCCTGTATTTCAAAAAATGACTTGAGGTCCAGCTACCATTAGCTCTGTGAGCATGATGAGGACGTGCACAAAACAGCCTTCAGGTGCCATTGTGGACACTACGAGTTCTTGGTCATGCCATTTGGGCTAACAAATGCTTCAGCTACTTTTCAATCGGCTATGAACCAAGTATTCAATGCTCAGTCAAGAAAATTTGTTTTGGTATTCTTTGATGATATATTGATCTATAGTAAAACTTGGGAAGATCACTTGAGACACTTGGATACAGTCCTTGGGATATTGCACCAATAGGGATTCATTGCGAAAGAATCTAAGTGTGGTTTCAGAGTTACAAAGATTCTATACTTGGATCACATCATTAGTACTCAAAATATTCAGGTGGATCAGCGAAAGATCCAAGCCATTCTGGATTAGCCAACTGCTACTACATTGACTCATTTGAGAGGCTTCTTTGGCCTATGTAGTTACTATCAGAGATTTGTTAGCAGTTTTTCATAGCTAGCAGCACCCCTGATTGAAATGACTAAGAAGGAAGCCTTCTTATGGAATGACAAAGCTCGAGAAGCTTTTGAGAAGGTCAAGAAGGTATTGAGCTCTGTTCTTGCCATCCCTGGTTGGTAGCCTGATTTCTACCAACCATTTGATGTAGATTGTGATGCTTTAGGTGAGGAGATTGGAGTTGTGCTAATGCAAAAGGTACATCCCATAGCATTTGAGAGTAGAAAATTGAAAGCTTCAAAAAGGGTATTTTTATTTATGCCACGGAATGATTTTCTATCATGCATGTTTTGGCCAAGTTCGGGCAGTACTTAGTATGTGGCAAGTTTGTGGTAAGAACGGATCATAATAGTCTGAAATTCTTCCTTGGCCAGCATGATTTGAATAATCAGCAACAAAAGTGGGTGAGTAAGCTTCAAGCTTATGATTTTGACATAGAATATGTGAAGGATAAAAACAATATGGTTGCTGATGCTCTTTCCCGAATGCCTACTTTCTACTCCATGTCTTCTATTACTGCTGATTGGAAGGCTGCTGTCATGGCAGAATATGCTAAGAACACTTTTGCTACTAATATTTTAGATGGGAGTGTGAAGGATGACGGGTATATAGTGGAAGATGGTCTTATCTTGTATAAGAACAGAATTCTCCTTATACCCGAGACCCAAATGAAGGAGAAATTATGTGAACTTTACATGATGCACTTGTGGTTGGTGACCCAGGTTTCTACAAAACCTATAAGCAGCTAAGGGAGAGATTTACCTGGAAGGGCCTTGAGGAAGATGTTCTTAAGAATATTAGAGTGTACTACTTGCCAACAAAATAAGGCAGCAACATTCTTTCCGATAGGTTTTACTACACCCATTTCCCATTCCCAACTAGTAATGGGAAAGTATATCGATGTATTTCATCATAGGCCTTCCTAAGGTAAATGACACAGAGCCATCCCTATTGACTTCAAAGTATTATAGGTGACTGACTTGTTTTTCAAAGAGGTTTTTGATTACATGGCTTGCCTACGACTATTGTCAGCAATAGGAATAGCAGAATTCTCAACTCGTTTTGGAAGGAGTTATTTCATTTGACAAGTATCGAGGTTGCTTCCAGTACCATCACTCCAAACCGATGGATAGATAAAGATAATAAATGACTGGGTCAAAGGGTACTTGAGGAACTCTGTTATAGATCAACTAACGACATGAAGTACGTGGATGTAACTCAGATAGTATTGTTATAATAACACTTACCATATGTCCATTGGCATGACACCATTTATGGCTCTATATGGATATGATGCACTTACCTTCACTGATGTGGTGTTCATTGACAACAGGAATTGTCGTCCGGTGACTTGGTGGAGCATAGCCGAGACATTTTGAGGTCACTCAAAGATCATTTGCAGCAGGCCCAAAATCAACAAAAGCTTTATGCAAATCAGCACCACACCAAGAGATCCTTTGAGGTCAGAGATATGGTCTTTCTATGCTTGCAACCTTATAGGAAGACTTCCATTAAGAGAAGTGGGGTTGAAAAAGCTAAAGTCTTGCTTCTATGGACCCCACTTCATATGGTTTTTGAGTGAAGAAAGTACTAATTAACCCATGTCCTTTGACCATTTTACTTTACTTTCAGTCGTCATTTCCTACTTTCTGCATGTACTTGCCCAGTCTATTTTGTCATTTTGCATTCATCCTATTTCTAATTGGGATGTCTAGCCAGATCAGGGCACCTTAGGTGCCCTGATCCTCTTTACACTTTACTCTCATCTTTTGGGCACTTTCTATCCGTTTGAGCTTTCCATATTTTTAGTGGTGGTCTTTTCGGGGTTAATTACGAAATTAGAACAAGATAACCATATAAATATAAAGTTATGAGACCATAATGAGGGACCAAGCACTAAGCACTTATTATCACCACCTAAGGTTGCATCCATCCAAGGCATCTAGAGCTCCATTTACATCCATCTAGCTCCATCACAAGGGACAAGGCTAGTTCATTTGCATCACACTTCATAGGAGGGGAGTTTATTCTATTCCATCCACCATCTATTTACATTTCTACATATAGTTATTGCTTGTTACTCACAAAGTGTGACTGGTGACATAAGAGCACCTAGGGCACGATTTACACACACACACCTAGAACTACATTTGGGTTTGAAATGTAGTGCAACACTCAATTAGTAAGTCCACCATTGTGGTTGTTGAGGACAATTCGACCCCTTCATATACATCTTTATTTTTTTAGGGTTTTGATGTTTGGCTTGGGGTTTTACAGGTCTCTTCTTCATCTCTGATTTACAATGACATCCAGTGCGGTCTAGTGACATTAATGTGTGCAACGAAAGGTAGACGATCACTCGGCTACACCTCGGAGGAGGTTCCTTGGTCATTTCGTCAGAGACCGGGGCACCTAGATCTCAAACTAGGGCACACCAAACACCCCCATCCTTCTCTAGGCACCCAAGTTTGCTCAGACAACTCGGATCTACACTTTCTAGAGCTCATGTGTGGTATTTTCTGCATTCTATTCACTGGATTTTACCACGACACGGTTCCATCTCATCATTGAATCAACTAAGGCTTCTCTAACCCTTCTTTGCACATCTAGGGTTTCATATTCTATTTACTTAATTGCTTGGGTCACTTTCTTTATTTAGTTAGTTGTTATTTACTGTTGTGCATAGTATTAGATTAAACTAAATCTAGGTAGTTGGTCACAAGGGTTCGGTGCGGAGTGCAGTACGGGGATCCGGTCCACCGATACAACAATTTTTTTGGGGGCTCGGGTACGACACTTGGGTATGGCAAAGACAATATACATATAAAATATTAAACATATAGCCAAATAAGCAAAAATTCAGCCTTATACATGAATAGAGTAAACAAATTAATAATTAAGTGAAATAGCCAAATAACATATTAATAATTCAATGCATTTTGTCATTATATTCATTGATTGAACTTCAAACAAGTACATTATTCAAACTCCAAATGTTACAATGTCCAATTATTAACATAAATAATAACAAATCACATAACCGGATTTGGAATTAAGCTATTACCAACTCCCTTCAAATCGCGCCTTCGAGAATCCTTTGGGGTTTCTCTTATTATTCTGCATTAGTCTTACTTGCTAGTGGAGATCTTTGCCACTATGTTTTTTTATCCTACATTACCCAAACGCATCTCAATCTGCTGCAGTTTTAGCCACTATTTTAGGTACTTCTATGAAGTTTTACCACGCTTGAATCATTTACGTCATCGCATCTATTGACCTTTATTGATTTCAAAAATAGTTTTTAACAAAAAAGCTAAAAATAAATAAATAAATAAAATTAATTTTAAAAAATTTTTTTGTTGTTTTTTGGGTGGGTACATCCTAGGTATGTTCATCAATACAGTACATTTGGGTACTTCTTGAGAAGTACCCAGACATACCTGAATCTTCTTGGATGTACCATGTCCATACTCGGGCGTACCATACCCATACCATGTACCATACCCATGCCCCTGCAAGGTACGTACCAGCTACCTAGAACTAAATTAGGCCCCCATTTTCCATTTTAGTTTAATCATTTTGGTGAACCCGTACTTGATCTTCATGCTTAGGATCCTCATTTTTTCCCCTTTATCATGGCTCCTAAAGTTGCTCAAGTTTCTTTGTCTGATTTACTTAAGATGCATCCCAATTGCCAAGTTGTTATGTAAAAAACCTTAGACACCACATATCGTCCTAAAGATATGCCACCACATGAAATAAGTCCTATCTTCGATCGTTTATCTGACGACCCTAGTCCTCATGATTCTCCATCTAATAAATCTATGTTGGACTCAATTCAAGATTTACATTCTTTATTTCAAGACAAGTTTAAGGCTATGGAATCAATGATTACATCTCTCAAATCTGAAATCCAACAACTTAAGAACGCGTTTCTCAAGCGCATGTTTGTTCTCCTTCTACATCTCACCTTCATTCTATGTCTTCTACATGTGCTCATGTTAGTGAACCTCAAATATTGTCATTCACCGCACCTTTCAAGTTTGTAATCAATGCTCAACAACAAGATATTCTTCTGAAACTCATAACTCATCAATTAATCAGCTTGCCATCTACTCATTATTATCCTCCTTATCAGCTTGCAAAATATCAAGGTCTTCCATATTACAATTATCATCAAATCAATGGACATACTGACAATGATTGCTATGCTTTGCAACGAAGAATCAAGCATCTTGAGTGTCAAGGTTTCATCTCATTCACCACACAACGTTCTATTACATGGTCCTCTCCACTTGTTACATCTCAATGGGTTCTTAAATCTGATTCATCTAATAAGGAAAGTCAAGAGCTGCCTAAGAAACCACCTATGACATCACCAAGTCAACATAAGCAACCTCCTTTAACAATTAGTTCAACACCTCTTTCTCTCAAGTCATCCACAACATTACCAAGTCAAATTATGCAAACTCCTCTTAAGGTTGAGCTCACTCCTCCATTAAAGGTATTTGCGACATCACTAGGTCATGCTCAACAACCACCTCCTATAGTTAAACTTGTAATTCCACCATCTGCTATAGACCATACCTATGTCGATGACTAGGACCTAGATGAAGCTTACTATGATGATGAACCATTTGATGGTCACACTCCTCTATCACCTCAGCGTCCCATCACTTTTGTTAAGGCAACTACTCCTTACATTGATCCACTTAGTGTCTTTTGACTAGATTTCCATCGCTTACATACTTGGGGGCATAACATTCACACATCCCCCATTTTAGTATCAACGGACCTCTCATCTTCGTATTATCATATATCAACCTCTTAGCATAGGCTTCGTCATCATCATTACTTGATGACACACTCTTGTGCTTCGGTTCACACTCGACTATTAAGGGCATATTACACATGAACCCCATACATTGCACAATAGGCACTTCACATTGTGTCTCTTCACACATCTTACATTACATCTCACATCTTGCATACTACATCTTGAAGTTACTCTACATCATTCGTATTTTGATAGTTGCACATTTACACATCATACATACTCTACACACCATACTAGTATTAATCATACATGTGTCACACTCCTATTGTCTACGAGTCTAGCATTACATAATACATAGCACACAATTCATATTATTTGACTATCTACACACCTTGCATTGCATACTATACATCGCATATTACACAATTTTACACATCACATGGTCATCTCTCATCATCGCATATACTACATACATTTTCTTCTACGCGTTGCACTCACTACGCTACGACACAATCTAGTCTCTTGGTCCATACTGGATTGTTAAGGGTATACATCATAAATGAACTTTTCACACTCACACATTTTCCACCTCTTCTCCTACGACATTCCTAGGTTAGTGACATACACTTTAGGCTAAATGGTCACCTATTCCATCATCTTGTAGTGGTATATGCTTTAGGCTACATCACCACTCCCTCTATTCATCTTGTAGTGATATACGCTTTAGGATACATCATCACTCTTTCAATCATCTTGTCATGATATACGCTTCAGCTATAGGGTCACACACACATCATCTCTAGGTCATATATCATCAACACACATACACACTCACCATAAGCATGCTAACAACAAATGCTTCGAGCATTTCCCGATGATGCACTCTTGTTTATAGTTCATTCTTGACTTTGAGAGGGAAAACTAAATGAACCTCACTACATATAACTCTATTCACTGGGGGGCACACGGCTCCTATCATCCATCTTGCATTCCATTCCATCCATCCACAACATGTTGCATATCTTGGTCACATTTACTTTTGCTTACATTTTCTTGTTCATGTTCACTTTATTACACATGCTAGATAGATCTCTTGTATGTCATTATCTTTACCATACACACATGCACGTTCGTGTCCTTTTCTAGTTGTGATCACGATAGATCACAACACGCTTAGCTTCTACCAATCCTACGGCAGCTCTGTGGGCATCCACTTTCGTATACTACTGTGTCTTATTGTTTCGTTTTATACTTAGCACTTTACATTACTTGGTTATACACGCTCTTGACATATGGGTTATATTTCTAACATGCTAATGGGTGCTTCATGTAAAACATTTGTTTGCAAGATTTACTTGCTTCCATGGCTATTTTTTGTTTTTACTTGCTTGTTTTTATTTTTATTGTATGCGGGCCTTACCCTTTTGTTTAGTGTGCACACTTGTTTGTATGTATGGGGCCACTATGGTCTTGATTGTCTTACAACATCGTGAGTGATGTCCATGTTTTGCAACCCGCTTTGGCGGCCTATGTTGGCTTCTTGCGTGTTTACTTGCTTCCTAACTTCTACATTGTTTGTGTAGTGTACACTTTTCTTCTACATGCATGTTTGTTCATACTAACACTTAACTCTAGCCACTTGTTTACATGCGCCTTGGTTTCTACCAAGCGCATTTCCTTCCCCTTGTAGGGCATGTACTTTACTCGATCGATCCTATTTTGGTACCGCATCCTCCTATCGGTGATGTCACATGTGCCCCCAAAAAGGGGGGGCATCATTTGGGGTTTACATACTACACAATGCTCTACACTGGTACAGTTCAATTTTTAGTTTCCGTCCATGACACAGTGGGTTATACAACGAGTGAGTTCAGACTAGTCTATAGAACTTCGATACACATCGGATTTTATAGGACAAATTGTCCTTAGCATTCGGCGAGTAGTTACATGTTAGAAGATACAACGTATTTTCCTCCCTAAACTACTTCGGTCAGTGGCATCGGATCCACCCAAAAAACCAGGCACTACAGAGATCTCTTCACATTCTCAAGGAAGTAGTTATAGGTTGGAGAATAATACACCTTTCTCCTTGCACTTCTTCGGCCATAATGGCGTGAGATCGCCCAAAAAACTCACACTTCACTAACAGTTACAAAATATCCTTTTTACACCCTTTTTCTCATCATGAATCAGGTGCACATGTTCCTTTTTCATTTTCATACTTTTATTATAGTTTATTTACTATATACATGTGTATTTGACTACTTGATAGTCTTCTCCTTTGTAGGTTTGTCCGTATGGGAAGCAAGTAGTCAACAATAACAACAAATATGTCAACAAAAACAGCAACAACAATTTCATTCGGCATTCCGCACGTACCTCATACTAACATGTAGGTACCTTACACACATTGACATCTACACACGTGTTTTCGCCCTAGGTTCACTCTCATCACTTTTTACACTTTTACATCTTTAGTCTCCATGCTCCATCTTTTTGTCACTCCACGCTTTGTCTAGTCCATCGGCATGCTTTCTACATCACTCTACATGGATATCAAGTACGCATCTCTATCTACTTTATGTTACCGAGCTTTCCACTCACCAACATAAAGTGGGGAAAATGTAGTCACTAAATCATGCACTTTGGATATTATTTAGTCTTGGTCTCATACTACTATTCATATGGTTTTGAGTGAAGAAAGTACTAATTAACCCATGTCCTTTGGCCATTTTACTTTACTTTATGTCGTCATTTCTGACCTTCCACATGTACTTGCCTCATTTGTTTTGTCATTTTGTGTTCATTCTATTTCGACTAGGGTGCCGGTGCCCTTATCCCCTATGGGGTGCCATGATCTTCTTTACACTTTACTCTCATCTTTTGGATGTGACTTGTTCACCAAGGTGAAAGATCAAAGAGATATGGAAACAAAAGGAGGGAAGTTAAAAAGACAGTCGTGTGTGTTGTTGTTCAAGATATTGAGAATGGAAGAGGTAGAGTGTAACGTGATGAACAAGGTGGTGGAAAGAAAACACTCTTGTTGAGATTTTTGAATATACAAATTATATAAGACTATGAAATAGTGATATAGGTTGAGTTTTGGATGAAGAAGGCATGTTGAAGCATGAAGATGATAAAAAGAACTATCTAGTGAATGAACAAGATATGAGTGTTGATCTCAGTTAAAGCCTTGTAGTGTTTAGAGCTTATAGGTAGAAGAGCATTGAGATGAGAATATGAAAGAAAGTGAAGTGTTTTGAAAGACAAGAGAACAATGTGCATGGACCAGAGGACACAATTTCAGAAATAAAAACCATTGTTGAAGACCAAAGGTCAGAGTTCTGAGCTGATAAATACATGAAGGAGCAGGTTTGAAATGAAACTTCACAATTGAATTCCTAATGTCAAGAGAGTAAACCAAAGATAATACACATGGGTGAATTGAAAAATAAAACATTGAGATCATGAGTAGAGTTCATTATGTGTGAAAAAGAGCAAATTAAGATATTGGCTTGAACTTATTGACTGAGAAAGGAGCTTGAGCACATCAAGAGTTAGAAGTTAGAGTTTCGTAACTAAATTAGGTGTTGTAGCTAACCAAAGGATAGAAGCTTTACAAAACTGAAAGTTTGAAATGGTCTTGTATGACAAAGAGTTGATTGTGAACAGTGAATGAGAAGTGATTGAACTATTGTAACAAAAATAGGTGATTTAGAGCATAATGTGATTGTGTTAATCCTTGTATGACAAAAATTTGAAGTTGGTTAAAGAGTGAGAAGAGAAATGAAATAAAGAACAGGAGAGAGATTAGTTGAGAAGCAAAGTTGAGTAGCAGAGTGTGCAAATCTAGTGTCACTATCAGTTGTATAAGACAACATTTTTGTGTGACAAAATATTGTTGTAAAAGTCTAAGTTACAACTTAACATATAGGGGGTTGTAGCCTCCTTGTAAGTAGTAGCTTACAAAAGATCAGTTGTAGTTGGTTAAATTGCAGGGGGTGAAGCCTCCTTGTGAGTTGAAGCTCACTAAAGGTCAGTTGTTGCTGAACCAAATTTTGGAGTTGAGCTCTAGGTTGAGTTGAAGCTCAACCATGAAATCAATGTAACAAACATAAGACAATTTGGTCCTAAGTAGAGTTCTTGGTTTTAATGGGTTTTTTTCTCAGGTTTCCCACATTAAATTTTGTGTCTTTGTGTGTTCTCTCCTATTATTTTTTGTGTATGATTTCATGTGTTCATCATAGCAAGATTAAGGAAATGGAAATGTCTGTAAAAGTTTGATTAGACATTGATTCACCCCCTCAGTGTCCTAGTTTCCAACACTCTTTTGCTAGTGGCGGGAAGTCACGACTGTCTTCGTAGCAATGCACGGTCGGATAAGGTAATCTTCTAACTCTCCCATTTTGGGAAGCACCATTCTCGAAAATCATATTTTAGCCCATTCATGGCTAAAACGCTCTTCCAAGGGGGCAATATGTACGCACCCAAAAATTACATGGTGCAACATTGAAATGTGACATGTCTCCAATGATGAAAAAAATCCTTCCAAGGCAACAATAAGATTTAGATCCCTCCCTCTCCTTTGTATCCCTCTTTTGACTCAACCCAACCCCTCCGCTTTATTCTCAGACTTAAATTTTGCCCACAAGATCAACTTTTATCTTTTGACATTGTTTTTTAATTGCGGTTGTCAAACAACCCCCTCTAAGAACATGGGGGTTTTGTCACCATGTAAATTGAGATTAAAACACACGTTTTTAAACGTGTGTTTTAATTTCGACTTGATTTTCTCTCCCATTTTTAGTCAAATTGGCTATAAATAGCCTTCTTGGATTGGTCTTGAGTTTCTCCTCCCTTCTTGTTAAATATAGTATGTTGATTTCTTCTCAAGCCGAGTCACCATTTCTTGATCAACATAAATTGTTGACATCTTCTCCTCCAATAATTGATAAAAATAACACTTTTATTCATATTATGGGTTGGGCAATTTGTAAATTTTTGAAGTGTTATGTTGTCGGATTTTGGAGAGGGTCATTTACATATAACTAGTTCTCTACTCTATTTCCCTACCTCACATTCCAGTTACCTTCCCTGCACAAAACCAACCATCTATTTTCTCAATCTTCTGTTGATAATCATTGCCTTGCTCACCTGGATCAATTGGAGCTCATATTTTGGAAGGAGATTGAAGCTGAGGAGACATTGGATGCATCACATCATTGGAATAAACTATTGTAATATCGTAGCTCAACCAAGTTGGAGTTGTATTCAATTATTTGAAGTTTTTAACTCAAGCATTGATTATTAGAATTAAAGAAGTTGTTCATCGAGTTATTAGAAGCGTAAGATATCATCACATCCTCGTATGCACCTTTATTTTAGTATTGCTTTCAAAATATTTCTTACATAAATCTTCTTCCTCGATAATTTCTTCCGACTTATCCCTGTGGATCTACTCGGAAAATGGGTTGGAGGAAGAAGTGAGAAAATTCCCTCATTTATTTTATTTTTATTTATTTCAATTCGTAGAAATACAATCGTGTCGGAGAAAGATTGTCCAATAAAGATGAAATTGCTTCGTGAAGCTTTCCTTCTGAAAACTCGAGGCATGATATTCATTACAGGAAGCTATGTAGAACCAAAGTAATAACATTTGAGTACTTCCTCATTAGAGTAGTATTGTGAAGCAACCCTGCAACAGAGGAATAACCACATCCGATTATTCTTTGTTTTAGTTTATTTTAATTATAAGAAGTAGTAGTTTTAGTTTAAATCATTTCTTTACATCTATAGAAGTAGATCTTATTTTCTTTTATAAATCCAGAAAGTACAAATCAATAGTTATTTAATTAGTTTCTTTTAATTTCATTTCTTTTTAAAAACTTGTTAAAATACAAAAAAATAGAATAAGTATTTGTATTTATTTTATTTAATTAATGGTAAAGGAATTTAATAAATTAAAAGATTAAATTCACTTGTCTTTTATTTAAATTAGATTTCTTTCATCATTTGTTTAATATCAAGAGTTTATAGTAGTTTAAGAATTCAAATCAAAACAACAAACATAGTCATTAGGAATTCACGCTACCCATTCATAATTTCTGATTATCCTTTGATCAACTTAATTATTAGGGATTCATGCTACCAGTTCATAGCCTTTGATTATCTTTTGACTACCTATCCATATCCATCTCATCTTCTACATTTCAACTCTCTTGACACGACTTCCATTTTTCCTTGTACAATAACTATTCATATTTTCATTTTCATGCAAAGAAATTTGCTTTTCCGAAATAAAACTTTATTTATTTCCACTGTTGCATACAGACCTTTTGACCATGTCTTAGTGGATGCCTTGCACTCCCTTATATAAGGAATGATCACGTCTTTAATAGACATTCTCAAGATAATCTTTGCCTTGGTCTCTCTTTTCTCGCAATCTTGAACAGAAACCGGAGGCATAGCCGGCTTAGCCTCAGTACCATTAACAATGGCACAGGGCCTCCAGGCATTACACCCTTCCATTAATGTCTACATGTTATCAGAAGGAAGAAATATGCATACTGAATAATGAACAGAGAAATAGATTATACCAAAACAAAGAAATAGGTTTGAGCATACTAATCAGAACGGAATAATACATTCTTGTAAAAGCTTTCGAACCGATCAACAGATTCCTACAAATCTGGATCTTGAATAGCCACCTAATTATCTAACTTACGCTACTACTGCCAGCTCTCCAAGTTTATTCATTATTTGTTGCAGAAATATAAAAGTGATCGTTGGAATAGGAAGGCTTGCAGTGAGTTGCGTTTCATACAAGAGGGAAACTGTTGTGCCAAAATCGAGCGGAATTATCAAAAAGAAAAACATTTGTCGCCGGCCAGGACTGTTTTCTCCTCTCCAGTGCAATTGTTTTCTATGTTGTTTATCTGCATGGCTCGCTATCTTGGACTCTGATTGATTTAACCTTGGTGTATTTCATTTTAATGAATTAAAACCAGAACAATCCTTTCTAATCCAACTGTGTTCCTTAGGTTTAATGGAATGTGAATCCATGTACCTCTAAAAAAGAAAAAAACGTTATAACTATTACTTTAATTTTTAATATAATTTTTAAACTTGCTTAATTTTATGTAAATAAAATAAAATGTAAAGAAGATTTAAAAAAAAACAATTTACCATGACGTGCATTTACATTAGTGTAAAGCGATTTCAAACCACAGTTCTTGAAATAGGAAAAAGGACGAGTGATTAAATAGAAGTTTTATTTGTTAAAAATGACTTTTGTCACGTGTTGAACTAAAAGTAACATGGTGCGAGACAATGAATTAGGTGGGGAGGAGCTTTCTACATTTTTATTTACTTGTTTTTGTTTTTTGTTTTTTTGGTTTTGTTTTTTTTTTTTTGTTTTTTTTTTTTTTGTTTTGTTTTTTACGAATCAGATATTATATAATATTAACAAGTAAAATGATACAAGATTATTCATAAAAAAATGGGTGGTATAGAAGTACGCTCCGCAGTCACATGTTCACACTAGGCAAAGTTTAGGCAAGTTAATTATATCAAAACACCGAAAAACACATAAGAAAGAAAATTAGGCTGCCGCTGCAAATCATTGCCCTACGGAAGGTGGATCATGATTAGGCCAACCATTTACTTGTTTTTCGATAAAGAAGAAGCTCCTAATTTTAATACAAATGCCACTATCAAATGTAATACATTTTTACTTTGAATTGACAAGTATTTACAACATTTAATGCTATTTTAATATTTGTGGTAAAAAAGGGATTCTCGTAACCATTTGAGATTTTCCTTTGATAAAAATTAAGATATATAATTTATTTGTTTAGAATATTGATTTTTCAAATTGCACAATTAATTTTATCTCCTTTGAAATTATATTGAGATTTTAGGAATCAATTAAATCCCACATTCCCAAAATCTCTCTCAAAGAGAAGCATAGGACAAGTAATGGGATATATGAGATTCAAGAGGAAGCTAGTCCTACGGGTATGGATGATGTTGATCCTTGTGAAGAACCCTCAGAGGTTAAGGGGTTGAAGGATGAAATCTCATAACTCACCCTTGAGGATGGAGAGGTTGGTATAAAGGAGCAAGAAAAGACAAAATACCAAAATACAAAAAGGATTTAATGAAAAGAAAAAGTCAATGTGCGTCGAGGACATCTTTGTTGCTAATTTTAATTCAAGGGACGACAACTAGTATTTATTTAAACAATCGACCAATATCCCATTTAAAAGATGGCTATATTTTTAGGAAAATTATGGGGTTGTAATGAGGCTTAAGGATGTTTTCCTCCCACAAAAGCTACCTTGAAGATTCATATGTTGAAAAAGTCTAAATAATTTTTTATTTTAGAAGAGCGGGGTAATAATTAAATATGGTTTGATAGCTAGTGGATATGGGTCTTGATTACACAATATTTTATAGTTATAGTATCATTTAATGGTTATCATTATATTATCTAGTAATTATTTAATTTCGACATAATAATGATGTAGAATATCCACTCACATCATGACATGTAAGACATAATTATTAAATACCCATTGTACAATAATTATTACTCATATATAAGTATTGGTCTCCACTCTAGTTTTAGTGCAACTCAAATTTGTTTTTAAAATCAATTCAAAATAGTGTTTTCCTTCTAATTCAACATTACAAAGAAAAAATACAAGCTAGAAAATTATGAGCTACATGTCATTACAAAATTCACAATTCTACGTGATATATAGTTAGTGTTGTGGACTCCTAAATTTAGGGTGCACCACTACATATGTAAACTTGAACTTATGACATTGACATTGACCGATAGTGTTTTTTTGTTTTAATTTTAACATAAACTCTCCACTCATAAATTTACAAATCCTTTTAAAAAT
This sequence comes from Taxus wallichiana var. yunnanensis, assembly GCA_018340775.1. Classification (NCBI taxonomy): domain Eukaryota; kingdom Viridiplantae; phylum Streptophyta; class Pinopsida; order Cupressales; family Taxaceae; genus Taxus; species Taxus wallichiana. The sequence goes on along the minus strand of CM031235.1, from coordinate 937,269,758 downwards.
TGACTCCTTAGAATGGGTTGTGGTCCAACGGTGCGGATGATGGTGTAAAAGGTGTTGCCTAGCCATCCACTAGGGTTCCACTCCCAGGAGATACCAATATTAAAAAGGGATGAGGTCGGGATCGTGCCCTAAGCGAATTTGGCAGAATGGATACCCCTCAGACCTGACATCTAAGCTAAAGGGGATTGCATTAATTCCAAGTCTTCAACAACAACAAAAACAATAGGTTGTAATTCACATTCCAAATAATATAAAGAGCTAGATGTTGACATTAGCAATTATGCGCTTAAGAGATCATAAGTTTGAGTTTTATGTGATACTTTAAAGGAGAAGTTCAAATACAAAAATGTTGTTTATTAGAGAAGGAATCCATATGGTTATATGAAGATTTACTAGTTTAACAAGGGTTATAAAAGGGAAGAGTTTATATTGGGTTTATCAGTTGGTTAATAGTTTTTTTAAAAAACTTAACATCTTTTACTATTGATTTATGTTAATTATAAATAAGTAATACGTTATTTTAGTTAATAATATATTTATTTTTTAATAAAAAGTCACATAAAACTATTTTTATTATATATAATGTTTATGTATAGATTATTCATTAAATTGTTTTTATGAGTATGATACTTGAGTTGTAAGTTAATATACTATTTTTTTATAAAAAAATGGGCTTGAAATAATTAATGTGAAATAATCTACCCTCTTTGTGCATTATATAAAGTTTTTCCTTACATAAACTTTATTAAAATAATATGTAAAAGGGTTTCATGTTTTTGTTTCCAATAGTTAATAGTTGATATCCTAATCAATTCCAACGATAACTTAAAAGTCGACCACCTAATTGTTTTATTTGAAGAGACAATTTGAAAAAAACAAATTCTTGATCAAGATCCATAAAAGATCCAACATAGTAAATGGACCAAACATTTTACAAGAATATTTGGACAACCATATACCGAACAATTATTAGTACATAAAACGCTCTTATCTTGCTTCTTGGTCCCATCTTGCTTGTCTATAAACATTATGCTTGATCATTATGAACATTATAAAAACTTATTCATTCACGAATGGCTCTATACATTATTAAAATATTTCATTCATTAAATATTGAAATGTAATTAGTTCGCAAAAATAATGTAAAGAATAAATAAAAAAAATGAGCAAACAAGAACAAAACCATACATCTTGCAAGGATGTATAACTAAAATTAGAACCAGAGAAGGTATGTCCGAATGTTTGGCAAAGAACATTACACGCATCAAGCCATTCTTATAATTGAGTAACAACTTAATTGATTTTGTTTTGTTATAATATTTTCTAGGAGTTCTTTCATGTTTCGAATAAGTTTACATGGAAGAATAACACACATACACTTTTTGAAGAGGAGCAAGAATGGCTCACGTGGAAGGTAATATGGGTACAACATAGGTGGGAGCTTGTAAAGCCAAATTTCACTCCAGTAAGTTAATGGAAAAAAATTGCCTCTACTTCCCTGCTCCTTCATGGTAAATGTAGAAAGAGAATGTAGATCTTGAAAAATAACTTTCACAATAGATAGAATAAGCTCTAAAGGATGTCGGGGTATAAGCACAATTAAAGGAGGTCGGGGTATAAGATAAGCCTTTTGGCATCCCACTCGCCCCTATAAAGCAAAAATTTAGCAAGTGGCGCAGCTTAAGGGAATCATCTTCGATGTGAAAAAAGGACGGAAAAGGTTGAGCTTATAGAAGCTCGAGCGAGCCCATTCAAATTAATGTTCATTTAGATGGGATTGGAGGAGGGATTACCATCTATGCCACCGTGGGGAGTACAAACAAGGAGGAGGCACACCTCGAACCCTGAGATCACAAAAGAATAGCATTTTGTCATGGAGGAAGAGAAAACGCAAGTAAAGCATAAGGTGGCTATGGAGAAAGAATCCCACACAAAGAACTAGGAGTATAAGAAGACAACGGGGTGCAAAGGTTGGCGTTTCTAAAGCAGAAAGCATTACAAGTCATAACCCCTTCCCCTTTTCCAACAACTACTACGTAGGAAAATCTACAAGTATCAATGCCTCAACCATCACTAGTTCAACCAAAAGGAGTCCAATGGTCACGTCTGGGATAGCCATACATGTATGAAGTGGTATTTGTGTAATAGTAGAATCTTGTAATCATAGGAAAATTCTTAACACTAGAGGTTACATAGGAAGAGAAATCACAAAGAGAAAACCAAGCTCCAAGGCAATAAGAAAGTGAGAATAAGAAAAATAGTAAGAGGCAGAGGAAGAGAGAAGGAAATAAATAAAAGAATAAGCCAAGGAACCAACGTAACAATAAATAGAATAGAGAGACAAACTTACGTTAGAAGATAAGGAAAAACAAATATGCAAGTGAGGAGAAGTAAAAAGGAGTAAGAACCATCCAAAGAGGCAACCAAATTAGTTATCAAAAAAAAGCAAGAAACCATAAAGAGACAAAGCTTCAAGAACAAAAGGACATTGACGAAAAGAAAGAACTCCAAGGGTAGAAGAAAATGAGAGTAAAACTAAGGTTCCCGAAAAATGACACGTGAAGAACAAACAAGAGTTCAAAGGAGTGGAAGAATGTAGAGAAAGAAGAAAAGTGAAAAGTAAAGGAAGTTGAGATTATGCAAGCAAAGTTAAAATCCAAAACAAGTGAGCCTTCCATTGCATAAGGGCCAACATCTCAAGATGAGGACAAAACTAAAGAATTTGTGCAAGTAATCGAAATTTCTACCTTGGAGCCATGCACATCACATGCCTCCGACAACACAAATGGAGAAGATACTCAAACCTATCAGCAATTTGGCTAGGAAATCATACAAGCATGGAAATGCAAGTTGTTCTTCACTACCACACATGTCCACACATTAGTATCACAAATTGCACAATCCTTTTTAGGCATGGAAATGACACAAGCCACTCACATAGTAGAAGTGGATGTGGAACAATTTCCAATAAAGAAATAGATAGAAGGTGCGATAATTCTACAATCCATGAGCATAACTATTCTACAATTGAGCAACAAAAGTGCACTTTAGAGAAATCCATGCACCAAATAAGAAGTGAAATAAAGGAGAAGTTCCTGCAGACAGTTGTTAAGGCTATAGGAGAGCAAGTGATGAATGAACAAATACAACCATCCACTTTGGGTAATAAGCTCATAGATAACTAGCAACATGCCATGTCCTCAACAAAAATCAAGGAGATGTGGTCAAATAGAAGTTGGTGTAGGGGTTATCATAGTATTGTGGGAATATATAAAAATGTTGTAGGCGAGACATGGAGAAAAAAAAGAAGATCGTGTTCCAACTATAAGATTGGAACACACAACTCTAACTAATGATTCAAATACCTTGATGCACTAACATCCGTGTTCACGAGAAATTTTGGATCAACAAAAATAGTTTAACAATTTGAATCAATTGTGTTTGTATTTTGTGGAGCATTCTATGGTTGCTCATTAAAGCATTGATGGAAAGCCATAGAGTACAATATTGCATTCTATTAAGTGTGCAAGTCCATTGCATAATGTTGTTTAAATGTGCAGTTCCTTTACATAATGTATATGGGTTTGTTTCACAATCATTGAGTATGCAACATTATCTTCACATTCCTATTCGGTTGTAAACTTCAAATAACTAAATATTTGAAGGCACAAGTTTCAAAGAAGGATGGTTGGTTATGTGTTCAGTCAATTATTGGGTCATTTGGTCCTTGTATTTAAATACTGAAAGTTTAGGAGTCTTAGAAGGTGGCATAAACAACTATATAAGTAGAGCCCAATTGCCTTAAGAAAGCAATTCAAATTTTGGGAACTCAACTAGGGGTTTCTTAAGGGAAAAGGATGGCTATGAGCCTAAGGTTCACTAAGAATATAGAGGTTGGTAAGTAGAGTATTGTAGTGATTTGATATGTGATAAGAGTAAGGAAATACAATACATTGAGAATATATCATATAAGAGGAGGTAATTATATACTTTATGTTGCATGAGGTTGTACCATTGGTGATTAGTATGATGGTGCTATTTCTCTAAATAAGATATCCCAAAGATTTGCTTTTGTTTAAATCTGTGTTCATTTGATATTTATGTTGATGCATGTTTTATTTCTATTGATGTGATACTTTGTGTGTATTTTGAGGGATGCAAGGTGGCTCTTCATTGAGCACCCCGACCCCGGACGCATCATTTAGTATTAGAGTGAGGATTGCTTTTATTGCAAGTAGAAACATGACAAATATTTGTAATTTTCCACGGTCTGCAAGTGTGGGTAGAAAATCATTACTGGACATCTTTAATATATAACTATTGGGTAAAAGGTGTGGGAGAGTGTCAATCTAAGTTTTACGATTTCCACATTCAAGTTATGGGTAAGAGGACATTGTAGACATCATTTGACAAGAGGATTTTGGGTAAAATGATTATGGAGACTATGGTATCAAGTTTCATAGAAAGAAAAGGAAAAAAATGGCACACTCAAGGAATGTCAATGTAGGACATCGAAATCAAGGTGAGAGAGTTGAACACTAGGTTGAGATGATATAAACTAAGTGTTAAGTTATGGAGCCTATTTTCATGTGAGAAAGTGTTGAAGACCGTGCACACTAAGAGTACCGTACACTTTCCACAATTGTCTCAGTTCGGGGCGCGCCCCGAATTTTATTTTTTTGGCCTTAAATGCCCGATATATCGGGAAACGTGCTTTTCTCATATGGGCAAGATTTTTGACCCATAGGTTTATGGGACGGTTTTGGCCCATGGTTTTAATACCCATAGTTTTGTAAAACTACTTAAGCAATTGTCTACTTATATGGTTTTATGCATATGGTAAGATAATGTAACATTGCATGTGTTTTGAATTTAGGTGTGAATTATGTAGAGTTTGTTAAGCATAGCTCCAAATAGATCTGGGTATTGTATTGAGAGAGCGGTGGCTTGTAATAAAATATGAGCAAGTGATTCTTGGTGGATGTAGCCCAAATTAGGTGAACCACGTTAAATATTGTCTCTTTGTGTTGTGTTATTTTATTCTACACTTTTATTTAAGATCTGTAATATTTTTGCATATTAGTTTCTACTGTTGCGATTCTGTGAGGGATTATTCCGCATATTTTATCCCTTATTTCCTAACACTAAGAAAGCTCACTTTGAGGCCTTGGAAGCTTTACAACATTGAGGAATTGTTGTGGAGGATCATAGTGATGATGACGGAAGACCGTATAATAGGGAGCACAAAGATACAAATGTGAATGTAAATGTAGAAAGAAGAGGAAGCAAAGATGATCCAAAAGGGAGACCATTTCACACACTTCATAGAGTGGAGAATAATCCTAGTTGGATACCCCTTGTTATTCTAGTAGCTTGGAACCAATATAACTCATGGATTGGATAATAGAGAGAGTGAAATATTTTGAGTATAATATATGGAAGATCATAGGAAGTTCAATTTTTCATGCACAAATTTGAAAGGACATGCATCACTTTGGTGGGAGCATATCCAAACCAATCAAGTGTACTAAAGCAAACTATCAAGACATGGGATAGGCTAGTGGCAAAGTTTTTGCTTGTAGATTACCAATGCAATTTTTTCAAACAATTACAAGGTTTTTGGCAGAGAGAGCTTAATGTGAAAGAATACGCTAAGGAATTTTACTAACTTGCATCAAAACAAGACATGCGGAAGACGATGTCCATGAAGATATGCAAATATATGGGGTAAGTGCACCAAGTTGGGGGCCAAAAGGGGGTCTTAAGTGGATGCATTTTTCTGAAAAAAAAATAAAAATCAACTTGTACGAGTTTTTTGAAATAGTTACACTCAAAATTGGAAGATGTAAAAACATGAATCGTAGCATTTTGAGTCTAGTTTCTAAGCTACTAAATTTTATTGAAAATAGATAATTTTAAGTGGGTCAAATAACTAAAATACCAACAAGTGCTCTTATTTTTGTTAAAAAACATAACATAGTGAGTTTCGTGCCCCCACCATTTTTGAGCACCATTTATTAGTTTTGAAAACCCTTTGGTAGAAAGATAGCTAGGAGCATCTAGTTTGTGCTAGAACTTTTTTAGATTTTTTTAGCAAATATTTATTTTTTTATGATTTTTCTAGCACAAAAATTTTATGTTTTGAAAAATAATGGAGCTCTAACCATGCCCCCACCTAACTACCTCAAAAAATATAGAAAATTAGAATTTTTTTAATATGTATAGAATTAGGCCTAGTTTGTGCTAGTATAATTTTTTTCAATTTCGATGACCCAAAAAAAGATACACGATGAAAGATAGACATATTTAAACTTAAAAAATAGCTATAAAAAGGCATAGTTAGAAAATAAATAATATGGAAACCTTATATTAGTCAAAAAATTTGAAAAATTATATTTTTAGAAAGAAGAAACTTTGCTCTACGTCGTGGTATAATTTTTTTAAACGAATCAATTGTTTTATGTTGATTTATCATGGAGGAAGTGACATTTTTACATTTTCCTGTAAAAACACATTGTTTGTTGTGTTTGTGCAGGTCCATGCCTCAGGCTTGGGGATCTAAACCGGATTCCCAAGCCTTGAGGCATGGCTTGGAAAAATTGAAAACGCAAAATGCGTGCGCGTTATAACGCGTACACACTATAACACGTATGCATTTTGTATAGTATAAATATTGTATATGCTTTTGGCAAGCTTCTATGTACAAAAATAAATGTTTAAGCATAAGAAATAATAAAATATAAATAATAATAAATGAAAATAAAATATAAATAATAATAAATGAAAAACTTATACTTTAAATTTATTTTAGTAAATATAAGAAATTAGGGTCACTCTGCACCTTATGGAACTAGTCTCACAACTCCATTAGTCACGGTTTAGGAGATAGTTTTTATAGTATAATTTGGTCAGTACATAGGTAATTTTCAAGATTTCAACATTCAGCCTAAATCTTTTAGCATTTAAATTCTACAATCGAAACCCTAAACCTAAACCTTAAACCCTAAACCCGAGGCCCTAAACCTAAACCCTAAACCATGATCCCTAAACCCTAAAACCTAAACCATAAACCTTAAACCCTAAATCCTAAGCCCTAAACCCTAATCCTTAAATATTTAGCCCTTACCCATGAGCCCTAAATCCTAAACCTTGAGCCTTAAGCCCTAAACCCTAAACCCTAAACCATAAACCATGAGCCTTAAATGTTAAACCCTAAACCCTAAACCCTAAAAATCCTAAACCCTAAACCCTAACCCATAAACCCTAAACCCTAAACACCTAAATCCTAAACCCTAAATCCCTGAGCCCTAAGCCCTAAACCATAAGCCCTAAATCCTAAACACTAAACCCTAAACCCTAAACCCCGAACTTTATGACCTGAACCCTTAACCCTCAACCATGAGACCTACACCCTAAATTATAAACCCTAAACCTTAAAACCAAAATAATAAATCCTAAAACTAAATCCTAAACCCTTAACCCTTAACCCTAAAGCCTAAACCCTGGACCTTAGACCATAAATCCTAAGCCCGAGCCCTAAACCATAAACACTCAATCCAGAGCCCCGAGCTCTAACCCCTAAACCTTAAACCAATAACTCTGAACCTCGAACCTTAAGCCATAAACCATGAACCATGAACCCTAAAACCTAATCCCTAATCCCTAATCCCTAATCCCTAATCCCTAAACCATAAACCATAAACCTTAAGCCTTAAACCCTACACCCTAATCCTTGAGCCCTAAACCCTAAACCTTGAACTCGAGCCCTGAGCCCTAAACCCTAAATCTAAAGCCCTGAGCTCTAACCCCTAAACCTTAAACCCGTAACTCCGAACCTTGAACCCTGAGCCGTAAACCCTAAACCATGCACCCTAACCCCTAAACCCTAAACCCTGAGCCATGAGCCCTAAACCATAAACCATAAACCTTAAGCCCTAAATGTTAAATCCTAAAGGTCTCAAACTCTTGAACCATGAACCATGAGCCCTAAATGTTAAACCCCTAAACCTCATATATTTCTAGTAGGTCTCATGAGTGAGTTCATATTTTTGAATATCTTAGGACCATATTTCCTAGTCTTGTGCCTAGAACCATCATTAAGTCTGCTTTTACAACTACCTTGTTTATGAGAGGTGGGCATTTCCCTCCTTCAAAATATCAATGATGAAAGACATCAAATTTTGATGAATCTCTTTGAATTTTTTTCCTACGAAGTCGATGAACCCTTTTTAGTTGAATACTCTCTGTCAATATTAATAAGAATGGGTAAGACACAGAACATTATAATGAGTGAAATAGTTCGCATGCAATGGGAAGAAGATAGCTCTGTATTGGGTAACATTTATTTGTACCAAATTGTTCTTGGATATCTGTAATTTCCCTCCTTTAAAATATCAGTAGATGAAAGGCATCAAATTGTGACGACTCCCTTGAATGTTCTACCTACGAAGTAGATGAACCCTTTTAGTTGAATACTCTCTGTCAATACTTATAAGAATGGGTAAGACATAGAACATTATAGTGAGTGAATGGGCTAGCATATTCCACAAGCCTTAAACCCTAACCCCTAAACCCTAACCCCTAACCCCTAAACCTTAAACCCTAAACCTCGGGCCTTAAACCTAAACCCCGAACCTAAACCCTAAATAAACCCTAAACCTTAAACCATAAACCCTAACCCTAAACCCTAAACCTTAAACCTTGAGCCCTAAACCCTAAACCCTGAGTGTTAAACCCTAAACCCTATACCATAAACCCTAAGCCCTAAACCCTAAAATCTAAGCCCTAAATCCTAAACCCTAAACCCTAAAAACCCTAAAACCTAAACCATGATCCCTAAAACCTAAACCCTAAACCTTGAGCCTTAAACCCTAAACCCTAATCCCTGAACTCTAGGCCATAAGCCCTAAGCCAAAACCCTAAACCCTGAACCCTCAAACATAAAACCTCAACCATAAACCCTAAAAACTAAACCCTAAGCCCTAAACCCTCAACCCTTAACTCTCAATCCTAAACTCTAAACCCTCAACCATGATCCCTTAAACCCTGAACCTTAAGCCATAAACCCTAAACCCTAAACCTTGATCCCTTAAACCCTAAACCTTGAACCTTGAGCCCTAAACCCTAAACCCTAAATCATAAACCCTCAACCCTTAACCCTGAGCCATAAACCCTAAACTCTAAACCTTAAACCATGAACCCTAAGCCCTGAGCCCTAAACCCTAAACCCTAAAATTAAATTATGAGCCTTAAACACTAAACCTTAAACCCTAAACTCTAAACCTTGAGTCCTAAACCCTGAGCCCTAAACCCTAAACCCTAAATCATAAACCCTCACCCAAAGGAAAGTCCTAATAAGATCATTCATCGTGTTTCAGTGTGTAGGGAATAGTGTCTAAGGTGATCAATCGACTCATTTAGTTTTGATGAGAGACTACTTCCTTGAAGGCCTAAAAAGGCATTTTTGGCCATTCTGTAGCTAATTGAACACCCTTCAGAACAAGCTAAAATGAGCTAGTCATGTCACCGAGGTATCAAGGACCATCATGTGTGAAGTATTAAGGCATCGTTTGTCTCCATAAGAGACATATGAGCAAAAAATGTATGAGAATCATGAATTTGATTCCATGAAAGGATGATTTTAGAGCTAGGAAAGGTGAGGGGATGATCTTTATATGGAGCACCATGTTTCTAAGAATGAGCAATCATTTGAGTCCACTTGATGTAATTTACTTGGTACTATTCGTAAAAACTCATTCAACACCTAGTAGTATTATCACACCTTAAGGAGGAGGCACATTACAATCACCTCATTTTGGCAATAGGACAAGAATCCCATTCAGGGAACAATCCTCTATATACAAAGTGAGGATATCTTTTTAGTAAGAAGTAGACAAGCATCATAGAGTTGATTCATGGTCGCTAAAGTGAATTATGGACCAAATTTAAAAATTGGTACCAATTCAAGCAATGGTAGGGCCAAAATCCAATTTAGAAGGTCAAAAACCTAAAACGACTATATGCTTTCCCAAAACAAAGACCGACTACAATATATATGCCTTGAAATTTTTAGGTCGGTTGCTAAAATCCTAAAAATGAGTAAGTACTTAGCAGATTAGATTTTGAAAAACTATCTTCTAGATTATACCTATTGGAGCTACGGGACCACTTCCATCAGGTGTAGAGTGACCCTAATTTCTTATATTTACTAAAATAAATTTAAAGTATAAGAAATAATAAAATAAATCTTATACATTTATTTTTTGTAAGTATAAGACACCCAAATACACATACATAGTCCATAGTATACAAAACGCGTACGCGTTTAGCCTTCTCGAAATGTATATGCATTTTGGCTTCTTTACAATGCGTATGTGTTATAGGTTCGGTAATTACCAAACTAAAAAAATTAAAACGCGAGCGCATTTTAGCAAAACACGTACGTGTTTCATCTGTTTTCAAGTTTTTGTCCACTTTTTGGCCCCCTAACTTCATGCACTTACCCTATGAATAGATTCAAATTATGATTTAAGATGAGTTTAGTATGTCGCATGTTCACTCCATGAAGAAGCCTATTAATACGCTCTAAAGGTAGAGGAAAAGCTAGTGCGTAAACAACAAAGTGCTAACCACGGAAAAGGGAACTTTACACAAGGTCATAGATATAGTAAGGGAAGCGAAAATTCTGCACAAGATGAAGGAGAATCTTGTTTGATGTCGCAAAGTGAAGGAACATCTTGGGAGGTGAAAATGCATATAGGGGAAAAGGATCCTTTGGTTATGAATTTAGCAACACATGTTACAAATGTGGAGAAACATGGCATAAAGCATATGAGTTCCCACCTACCAAGAATAATGGGGAGAAAAGTGTGCACATTACACAAGGAGAGAACAACAACTTGTTTAGTCATGAAGAAGAACCAAAAATGGGAGAAGCATTGATGTTCGCACATAATATGAAACCATAAAAAAGAATAAATTGGTCCTGAGCAGAGGAGTTTGTTTAGGATGATGTGCAAGTTAGGGGAAAGTCTACAAAGTAATAGTGGACAATGGAAGCACTAATAATTTGGTGGTGGAAGAAATGGTGGATAAGTTAAAGATGAGGAAGATTAAGCATCCAAATCTATACAGGGTTTCACAAAGAGTAAAAAGGGACACTAATTGGTGAAAAAACAATGTTTGGGTAAATTTTATATTGAAATATATGAGGATGAAGTGATGTGTGAAATCATGCCCATGGATGCATGTCATGTGCTACTTGGTAGGCCTTGATAGTACAATTAGATGGTGTAATATGATGGCCACACAAACACCTACATAGTGGATAAGGATGTGAAGAAGTATATACTATGAATCCATTATGAGAGAAGAGTGAAGCAACACCAAAAGTCTTGTTACTCTCGAGAAAGCAATTCCGGGTGAAGTGAATAAAAATAGTGTATGTTTTGTGCTCATAGTGAGGACCACACAAAGAGAAGGCATGAGAAAAGTGGATGATGAAGAGAAAAAAATACCTCAAGAAGTGAAGAAAATGTTGGAAGAATTTATAGAAATAGTGTGGAGTGAGTAAGGCATCTTAAAAGATATCACTGCAAGAGAATACAAAGATACAAAGGAAATTGCAAGAGTCATTGGATAAAGGAATCATCAATGAGAGTCTATGAGCAAAGGTGTCGAAAGTTTTAGAAATGAAGAAGGGAGTTGAATGGCATATGTGTACTGACTCAAGGGCCATAAATAAGATCATCATCAAGTATAGGGTTCCATTATCACGAATGGGTGATATTATGGATTGTTTGAGTAGAGAAAAGTATTTCAGCAAGGTTGATTTGAAGAGTGAATACCATCATATTCATTTAAGATAAGGAGATGAATGGAAGACAATATTAAGACTTGAAAAGGATGACGAGTGGCTTGTGATGTCATTTGGATTGAGTAATGCACTAAGTACTTTCATGAGGTTTATGAATCAAGTCTTAAAACCATTTTCAAGTAACTTTATAATCGTGTACATGGATTATATTCATATTTTCAGTAGGATGCATGATGAGCATTTACTACACATTAGGCATGTGTGCAAAGATTGTCAAAAGAGAAGCTATTGATTAATTTGAAAAAATGTAGTTTTAAACATGAGGAATTGGGATATCTAGGACTTTCGGAGAAGGATTAAAAATGGACCATGAAAAGGTTCACACAATTGTGGAATGGCCATCATCACGAAGTGATTCTAAGGCACATAGTTTTCAAGGTTGTATAGTTTTGACCACAAGTTCATCAGAACTTTAGTGGTGTATACACACCAATTATGAAATCCATGAGAGGAGATAGAAAAGTTTTTTTCTAAAGCATAGGCATACAAAAAGAATTTTTGAGAATTTAATAGAAGAATAACTGAACAACCAATATTGACATTAACATATTTTTCAAAGATATTTCGGGTTGATTACCATGTTAGTCGCATATCCATGGGTGTAGTGTTAAGTTAAGAGGATAAACTTGTGTATTTCAATGAAAATTCAAATGATGTTAGGGGAATGTATAGTGTTTATGATCAGAAATTTTACACAATTTTGTACGAATTGAAAAGTGGAGAAATTAGTTGTTGTTGATAGAGTTTGTGTTATACACAAACCATTCGTAATTGTAATTATTAATAATGAGGAAAATTGACATGGAGGCACATGAAGTGGGAAAAACACCTACAAGGATTCACATTTGTGTTGAAACATAGAATTGAAAAATCTAGCAAGGTGGTTGATACACTCAATAGGTGTAGTTATCTATTAACAACGATGAAGGTCAAAGTTGTGGGTTTTGAGTCCATGAAAAATTTATATGTGCAGGATGATTTATTTATGAGAAACGTGAGAAGTATGCACATTACCCACAAGTGGGACACCTTAAATCGACAACTTTGTCCAGAAGGATTGTTGTTTAGAGGGAAATTATGCATCTCGAAAGGGTTAATGCGGGAAAATTAGGTGAGAGAAAAACATTGCAAAGGATTAGCAAGGCATTTTGGCTTGGATAAAAATTTAGCATAGGTAGGGAAGACTTACTTTTGGCTGCAAATGAGTGTGAATGTACACAAGTTTGTGCAAACACAATCATGTCTATTAGATGGCTAAAGGAAGATCTCAAAATGTAGGGTTGTATTAACCTTTTCACATTCTAGAGATTCCTTGGGTAGACATAACTATGGATTTTGTTTTGGGTTCTCTTAGGAGGAAGGAGTGTTGATTCCATTTTAGAGCGGTGAATAAATTTTGAAACATTTTATTTCTTATGGAAAGACTAGTGATGCAACTAATATTGTAAATCTTTTCTTTAGGGAGATTGTGATCGCATGGACTACCATTTAGTATAGTGTCTAAAAATGATACAATATTTTTGGGTCATTTCTAATAAATGTTGTCGAAGAAATTCGACACTAATTTGTAATTCAATTTAGCATACCATCCAAAAATTGATCAAAAAACATAAATTGTAAACTGAAGCCTTGGAGATTTATTTAGATTTTATTCAGAGATAAGCCAAAAACTTGGGATTTGGATTTAGCATAGGAAAAAAATTATTATAAAAATTTAGTAAATAAGAGTTTAGGAAAACACCATTCCAAATTATATATGGGAACAAACCAAAAAGGAGTTATGGAGTTGAGATACTTACCATGCAAAGAATGAAGTAGTGTTGAAGCAAGAGATTTTATGGAAAACATGAAGGAGTGCACCAACAAGTGTGCAATCAGTTGTAAAAGATGAATGCACAATACAAATAATGCATAGATGAGAAATGAAGAGAAGTTGAATATAGATTGGAGACATGGTCTTAGCATACTTATGGAAGGAAAGGTTTCCTAAAGGAACATACAATAAGCTTAAGTGGAAGAAGATAGGACCATGCATAATCATCAAGAAATTTGTGTAAAATGCTTATGAGATTGAGTTTCCTAAAGGCATTGATATCTCTAACATCTTTAATGTGGTGGATCTATATCCTTACTATGCAAAGATAGGAAGGAGAATGATGGGCCTAAATCAAGATGACAGAGTATAGTAGAGAAGACAAGTGCCAAAAAAGGAGTGTGATGAAGCGGAGGGATAATAGACACCATGATCAAGAAGACATGCTGAAAAGAGTACATAGAGTATTTGGTCAAGTGGAAGACCAAGCTAATTCATGTCCCCAAATAAGAGCTAGTTATTTCACTCAAAAAATTTCACTCCACCATTTATTTTAAAATTTATTTCAACGTCTTCACCTCGACAAAAATGATCTTTTTCCTATGGAATTTTAGCTATAACGTTTAATTTTTAATCCCAAAATGGCTAACACATTTTTAATAAGTACAGTGCAATGATGGCACACATGGTGTTCCTTTGAGATAAATTTGGAATTACCATAAATGTGAGGTGTATATGAAGCAAAATAGGAGAAAGGATCGGGGTGTGCAACATGTGCCATGTGAGAGTCTTTGGAGGTAGTAGGTAGCAATGCAAAGATGTGATTTCCAAACAATGTATGAAGTGGGCCAATAATGTGTTGGGTTTCAAAAACATTTATAAATGAGCCCCCAATTCATATTATTCACTCAAAGTGTGTTAATCTCCCCTCCATCCTCTATATTTTCCCACTTCCTACCTTGAGATGATTCGGATATTTTTCACCCGAGCCTTAGTATTTTTCATCCATTTCTAGTTGTTCCAATAAAGGTTTTTTTATTTTTATACCAACCATCATTTTTTCATATCTAATTTGCCATATGTTCAATAAACCTATATTTCCTTGTTTTGGTGACCTCTTGAGCTCGTAAATTATGCCACCAACTTCCTCTACCTACTAGTTTCAATTGGAGCCTTTTGAAATATTGTTTGCACATATTTGAACCACTAAACCCATAAGCAAGACTAGTATTGTAAGTACACCCTCAAAACCTATCAGGTCTTTTATTCCAATTTCAAAAGTGTTTTAGATGTTTTCTTGAGGTTTTATGACCACCATGGACTCCCATTTCCCATTCCTAAAACATCTCTATTCTCTTGACCTATATATCATCACCCTCTAGATATTTGCTAAGTTTGTTGCTCATCACCCTTTATGCTACATAATGATGTTCCAATATCACGGTTTCAAACCACATTCAACTCATTATGGATTCAAAATTTAAAGCATTACATGTCATGTGAGTTCATGTAGGTATTCTAAATATTAGTCTAAATGGACCCAATATAATGCCCCATATAAAAGGGTATAAGGGTTAAAGTATAAAAGTTTATAAAAATATATCGGGGTAGGGTATGTGGAGTGATAGGGAGGAGGGAGGAGGAATAGTTATGGGGTAGATGAAGAAGCCTTAATTCATATCATTTTCATTGTGTTTTTCAAAGTAGTGGCATATTTTTTAGAGAAGCAACATGTATTTTTAGAGTAATGGCACTACATAACTCTTAATAGCTAGGACATCCTTCATAGTATCATCACTAAGGTATATTTTGTGTTATTTGATTCAATTTGTTGAGGAGAATGGATGCCATGAAGATTAATAAATTTAACTAACAAGAATGCAACCACATATGACCCTTCACATTACTATACAAAGTTTGATTAGTGTGACAAATGTAGATAGAAAAGAAAGGAAGAGAGACATCAAATTACACATACTAAGGGTTTGTACTTTTCGATTCCAATATGAATTTCATCAAGGTTTTAAGTGGAAATATAATTAAATTTTGTGAAAATGTAAGACATTGAATCCAACATTGAAGAGGTGGAAATAAAAGGGGTATAAAAAATTCATAGGAAAATGGGTAGTTTGGATATATGATAAAATAAGGGGTATTTTATAATTGAAAATTTGTATTGGGAGGGGGTGTTAATAATATAATATTGAGATTTAGATTTGAAAATAGGGGTATTATTTATTATCCTATGAACACACATGATAGGACATAAGTTTACATAGTAAATACCCCATGATTATATATATATATATATATATATATATATATATATATATATGTATATATATATATATATATATATATATGTATGTATGTATGTATGTATGTATGTATGTATGTATGTATGTATGTATGTGTGTGTATGTATGTATGTATGTATGTTGATATCAATAAATTTAGGGTGAAGCTAGAAGCTCCAAAACCTAGATTCTTTCGAGGCCTTGCTAGCGTGTGTAAAATTTGGTAAAGTTTTGATAAAATAAACATTATTAATTCTCCTTCAATTCATACGAGATCATCATTCACTACAAATGCATACATATAAACAAACATTAAGTTCACTAAAAACAAATTCATAAGCTTAACCATAATCCTTCCTAAAAATTTCTTACCCTCTAATTTCCTTTTGAACTAGTTCTATTCTACGTGAGTTGGTTTAACAACTAAACAACCCACACAAAAACTATTAGTTTACTCACACAATTATACTAACCCAAAAAAATGGAGCACTAACAAATATAAATTCCTGACATTCCCCCTTAGTGCGAACATGGTAGAAACACAATGAAACTCTTCCGTAACATGCCGTATTTTCTTTCTCTCGTGATCTTGGTCTATAATGTGAATCGAAGATAGAGAAGGAACTCATAACCCTCTCATCAATCATGCAATCGCTAGGAACTAATATGACCAAATCGGTGTGGGAACCACAAGAATTCTATATTTGTCCAATCTTCACAAAATGGATTTCATAGGATGGCCATTAACCTAGGTATGAATAGGGACACATATTTGTTCAAGATATCATGATGTTGCAATGCACAATGCTTTCTATTTTCCTACTATATTTTTCCATCAGGGGATTACATCAAAATTATGCTCACTTATTTTAACATGTGAACTGGAACATACCTTTGTTCTTATTCGAATATCATACCAAGCTGAAAATATAAACACACATGCAACAACATCATTATGTGGCCTTGTTACTTGTGGTTGGTGAGAGGATGATGATTGTCCTCCTTCCTCCAATATATTCATCATCCAATATATTGTTATTCACTCATCCAAATGGAATTTGAAGCTCAAATTTGCACCCTCTTTCGTCTTGCGGCTTCCTCACCCATTTTTTTTTGGCTTTGAAATTCCAAAACGGGGTCTAGGGGTACCCCTGGTGGGGTCAAGGGCAGCATCCCTTGTAGGGTCTTGGGGTACCACCCTAGTCACACTCCCTATCATGGTATAGGGTGGGGTTATGGGCGGATCCCCATCGGATTACACCAAAAATGCATCTATGAGATCATTTTTATTTTATTTTGACACTTTTGCAATGACATGGACATAAAAAAATGTATTTTTTAAATATTTTGACTAACATACTTTACCAATAAGACTATGACTAGAACTTTTGACACTTGACATACTATTAAATATTTTCATGAATAATAGTTACATAACAATAACTTATTGACTAACACCATTACGATGTACAATGATGAGTAAACGAATAACTTTGGAATTCACAATTATTTTACTATGACAATGACTATATACTTTTAATGTCATACAACATATTAAAAACAAGTGACTCGTGACACTAATAACATGACTAAGGGAAGACACTAATAATATACTTGTACTTAGACTTGAAATTTTTATTTATCACAAATGACAGATAAAAAAGTGACTACTAGATAAAATACAATAACCAAACTCTACCCATAGAACTAATGGCATTTGATGAAATTAATAATGAATTATAAACTATGACTCGGGTAGGCGATAACTATGTGTTATTACAATGAACAATTACACCACACTAAGATGATAAACAAAAAAGTAAATGCTCGTTGCATGCTGACTTGAAATGTGAATTGGGTGAAGAAATAAACGTTCATGGAGGCCAAGACATGGCAAGAAGGAATCTAAGGTGGAAAGATGTGGAAACTTGGAGACAAAGCTAGAGACATGCCAAGCGAGCCACCGAGGTTGTAATGGAGAGCTCTTAAGCTAAGGAATGTCTTTGAGGTCATTGAATGCAAGGTAGACCAAAGAGGAAATGTCTTTTCCATTGTGGAGTGGAGGGATAAATACATAGATTTCAATATACCAAAAATGAGCATATATCTCAACTTGGAAGATTTTAAAAGTATAACCTTCTAACAACTATGCCAAATGCCACACAAACTATAAAGGTCTCAATATATTTTTTCACAATTCATTTAATGCAATGATGATTGAGATGGATGCACAAATCAATGTAAGAGTTGCAATGATGTTAGCCATAAGTCGCCATACATATCCTAATACATGGTATAGGCTAAGGTATAGTGGTATTGTCATTTTGTATGGTTAAAGTTTAATAATTTATCGCCATTTTGCGTTGAGATCAAAGCATCTCAAAAATAAATACATTTCTTATACCAAATATTATTGATAAGTTAATAAGTGCTCTCTCTCTCTCTCTCTCTCTCTCTCTCTCTCTCTATATATATATATATATATATATATATATATATATATATATATATATGTTATCATCATATTGTGTACGCTATTCTTATTCAAGGTTTTGGAGGTTTCCCCATTGAAGGGCCTCAATCATATATTTCTAGTATTGTGCTCTACTATCAATCATATGGTGTGGATCTTATATATTTTGTTCTTGTTATTACAAATTATGACTATAATTTTGTTGATGATATTCACAAAGTGTTGTTCACTCCCGTAATTCATCTTATCTATCCCGTAATTCCATTACAATTAACCAGCTTTATTTGTCATTTTGGCATGATAAAATTTGATCTATGGAAAGAATCAACACTTCAAGGGCATCAAAGACATATGAGAGGATTAATTTGTGTAGCAACATGGTTACATCCATTCAAGACTTAAAATTGATAATTTTAGTGCAAAGGAAAAATATCATGTGGCATACATCAAGACCAAAAGGTGGTTACATATTAGGATTACGCTTAAGAATTTATTGAATTTTAAAAATCGAGCACTTGATTTCAAGCACTATGCAAAAGTTATGGTCCCTGAAATTTTAGAGTTTTGCACAATGGCAAAACCACTAGGGAAAATTTGTAAGCTTAGTTTAATAATTGTAGTCTATAAAAAGTGGTATTTTTGTAACCATTGTGATGGCTATACAACCATGTTAAGATGCGTAAATTGGTGGTTTCACCTATCATGGTGAGTGTAAAATGAATGTAAGTTCCTAAAATGATTGGATTTCTCATCTTGGGAATTTTCAAGATGCTTAGGAATTCAAGATACATACCATGTTGTCAAATAGATTTGAATTCTTGTGTGGGGAGTTAGTTTTGTAAGAAAGGGAGAGATAAAAAATTTAAATATTACAAGAAATAAGTTAGAGAGCGTGCTAGGAGATTCATGCAATCTAGAATACAATAGAGACTTTTCCGAGTCCACTAAGGGACTATATAGCATAGTGTATCATCTTTATGCATCATATTTATGTTGATCTACTATATTTCACTCTTGTTATTTGTAATGTATCTAAAAATATCATATTGTGATGTATTAGGTATTGATAAATAAAAGGTTGGGGTGCATGTGTTTTGTTTGTCATCCCATTAGGTGATTAGAATGAGGGAATTTAGATCGCATGTGTATAAGAAAGTGGTAGTTGTAGGTGATTAAATATAATATATTATACGCAGGAGATTCATATTATGTGAGAAGATTATTATATAAGGAGTGACTTTCTTCCAATAAGGAGATTTTATGGTGTTTCTCTACCTCAAACATTTGATCTAATATATTGGGTTATCATATATTTGAGTTATGAGGTTTCTATTTTATTATATGTAATTACTCTTTTATTTTGTGAGCTTCTTAGCATCATAATAGAATAATTGCATACAAAAAGAGTGATCACATGACTCAAAATATAATAACCCAATAGAGGGCATCTCCATACCTTATGTACAATAATCCTTATACAATGCTCATTATTGGAAGTAACCACTCTACATTGCTTCTTATTGGAAGGAAGTTAAATTACTTACATGATATTATTCTTCATCACTCTCTTTCCTATGATATATAATACTCAAATAGCTACCACTATCACTTCCCAATACATGTGGGATAAATACTTTAATTCTAATTAGCAAGTGAGATGGCTCACACAACATATGCACCCCAAACCTTTATTTATTAACATCTAATCAACCATAATTTTGTATTCCTACATATATTACATTATTAGGAATCAATATTATTAATCTCCCAATGATATTCATAGTGTTCTTCATTTCCATAATTATGCTTATCTATTCACATAATTTTATTACAACTAGCCAATGTGTTTGTTCGTTTTGGCAAGATAGAAGTTAATCCATGGGAAGCATCAACACTCAAACACTTCAATGACATAAAATACATAAAGAGGATTGATTTCAAGTAGGAACATGATTCTAAATCATTTAGTTTAGTTATCTAACTATCCATAGCATTCACGAAGTGGTTGCATCCATTGAAAACATAAAGTGATAGTTCTAGTGTGGAGGCAAAAATCTTGTGACATACATCAAAACAAGAATATGTTTGCATATTGGAATTCTCCTAAAAATAAGTACACTTGCAAATACTAATGGAATTCAATTTTGAGCTCTATACAAAATTTATACCCCCAAAATTTAAGGGTTTTGTGCAATAGCAAAGCCATGACATTGGTAAAGTTTTGCAAACATAAACAACTTTTTAAAAACCATTAGGGTAGTTTTGCAACTATTAGTATGTAAAAAGACACAAGATGTGGTTTTGCAATCACCAACTATCGATCTAGGTAATTAATTAGTTTCTCTTGAGGTGAATGCAAAATTCATTGGTTTCTCTTGAGGTGAATGCAAAAATAAAGTAAACCCAAAATTATTGGGTTTTTCATCTTCAACATTTTCAATATGCACGAGAGTTTGATGATAAACCCCATGATGTTGGGTCATTAGAAAGATTGAAATTCTAAGTTGTGTGGGGAGTTAATTTAGTAATAAAGGGAGAACAAGGCAAAAAAAAAAGGTTAAAGCTTGCAAGTAATGACTTAGAGAGCTTGCTAGGAAATTGGTGCATGGTAGAATATATTAGAGACTTTTCCAAGTCCATTGAGGGACTATAACACATCTATAATCTTTTTGTATGTTTTTAATATTAAGAACAAAGCAAAGTAGTTTGTTTATGTAATCTCTATCGTATCGTTACAAATTAAATAAATTCTAAGTTTTGGTCTCAATATAAGTGTGTTGTGTTTGAGAGAGTATGTCCATTGATGTGCATTAAATCTAGATTGTGGTGAAAGGTTTTCATTTATTGGACCCCTTCACCTTGACATGCATCATAAAGGAGACATGCATAAGACAAAGTCACATTTAATGCTTTCACCAATGCGAAGCAAACTAAACTATCCGAGTTTAAGATGTTATAAGTTCTAAGGAGAAAGTCATGAAGAATTAGAATTTGTCAAGGAGACGATGAGAAGGTAGCAATAGCCAAGGATTAAAAAGAAAATAAGTAGAATAAAAGGCATAGGAAGAGGTTAGGGAAATGTTGGAAGAGGATGAATCCAATGGAGCTTGTCATAAACAAGTAGAAGTAAGATAGGAAAAAAGTGACAAAAAAATAAGATAAAGGGAGGCTTATGCTATGAAATCCTCGGATAAAACCAAAATATGGTAGTGTGAACATCCAACAACATTTGAATGAATATACACCAATCAATAACCCAAGAAACAACATTCGATAAAATCTCAATGAGAATGGAGTTGGATACCTAATATGGATATGTTAAGAATGGGTGGAGCTTCATGTTCACAACCACCTAAGATCTTAACCCTTGGACACAAAGCTACAAAGTATAGGATGTCATGAAAATCCTTGCCATAAATCGGTTAGCAATGTGAATATATCCGATAGCGATGATGACATGAACCCTTAGAGTGATCACAATGCAACATGATAAAATATCAAATATGTAATGAGATCCGCAAATTGATAAAACTATGAGACAATGGAGGTTTATAAGGTAGTAAAAGTATACAAAAGTAATGTGAGATAACGAGAGTGTGTTGAAAACACGGAAACAAAAATATGTAGGTCAATTTTCAATAAAGTGCATACGTTACCTATATAGTTCAAAGTTTTAAGGACATTATGTATCAAAGAAAAGTGTTGTAATGATACGTATGTTTTGGTAAAACAATAAGGCACAAAATTTGACTATCTCTATTGGGAGGGAAATTAGATACATGTTTGATATGCCAAAAAGAGACAATGATGGTTTATAAAACATCATATACACTCATTCTAACTTATTCGTTATGTAGACGATAGAATTGATTCAACATTTTTAAGAATACTTTTTATTTTTATTTTGTCTAAACTAGATTTAACTTGAATTTTTATATTTATTTGTTATAATCAAATATATATATATATAAATATATATATTTGTCCTTCTCTATAAAATAAAAATGACAATAGATTTGTTTGTGAGTGAATAGACAAGGTGAAAATTCGAGCTCAAGAAATATTTGCAATAATATTGCACAAAAAAATCCACTATATAAAGAATTCATTCTCAATTTAAAATGTGTCCCAAAAGATCCAAAAACCAAATAAATATACGATATAATTGAAGAAATAAACAAAGATACAAAATTATTGCAGTGCATATCATATTGATTTCATTTCTTATTTCTCAAGATAAATATAAGACCAATATATTATTACCCTATTAAATTTAGAAGAATATTATCTTTTCCTAGATCTATTAGTAATGGACCTCTAGGACAAAAACATTTCCTTTTTTAATACTATTACTATTTATTATGAACTCAAAAACAGTCGACAAGAGTATTCTATTTTATTTCACAACATCCGGCTGTTTATATAAGAGCATTATTATTCACCAAATAAAAATCTCAACATCCTTGCCAACACACAATTATATTTACACTGAAAACTAAAACCCAACAGCTCAACCCCAAATAGAACAGTCCTAACTGTAGAGTAACTTGAGAAGACACTCTGTGCTTGTTCCTCATAACTAGGAGCCAAGATAGCTCTGCCGGACCTAAAGATTGGCCTTATTATATAACATAGGTGAAAAACTCTCAAATCTGGAACTCTATCCTTTTTATATTCAAAATCAAAGCCATTGCAGATCATTTTCTTTTATATATATATATATATATATATATATCCCTGTCAGGCAAGATTAAGGACGGTATCCTAATATAAATATTTCAGTTTGAGTCAAGCACATATAAATATCTACATTATCTTTTTGGCCTTCACATTTCTTCCACCAAAATCAAATAATTTTTTTAATAAATTGAAGTCAGAACAGTCTCTTCTAATAAACAATCTAAATTCGATAGTTGGATCTATGGACACGATATTCATATATCCATGTTGAGTATTTACCACACAACCCTAATGCCATCTCTTATTTTCTTAAAAATAGAACATACAGAGGAAATCCTAGAATATAAAAATAATGAAATATTACATACCAATTTGGCTGGGTTTTGTCAGTTGAGGCTGCAACAATGGGAAAGAAACATGGCGGCCGAACTGGGAAGCAGGCTGCAGATGATTTTTTTATTATCTGGAAGGGTAACCTTTTCCCAAAAACCTAGAATCCTGTCATATCTTGGCCTTGTAAACAACCACAAATCTTGCCGTATCTCGGCCTTGTAAGAATCTGGCCATATCTTACCCTTGTAAAGGACAGTCCCTAGGGCTTCCTATTTTAAAAATGGGGAGGTCCTTGCAAGCTGTGAACGAACAGGTTTTGGTGAACTAAAGAAACATTTTTACAAGACAGTGTGTACCGATTGAGGTTTGTGACCCGACGTGTAAACCGTAAAACCAACCAATATCTAATACGTATCTTGTCACTCAAAAGATAGTAAGGAAGTTCGTATGTACTCAGCAGATAGTAAGGAAATTATACTGTGTACTTTAAAGACTTCAAATATTGTAATATGGAAGTACGAATTAAAACAAAACAAAATATTGTAATATGGAAGTATGAATTAAAACAAAACAAAATATTGTAATATGAAAGTATGATTTAGTTCCAAGGTTGGTTCAATGGTTTTGAGTCATCACTTTAAGTGGTTCAAATCGTGGGTTTAAATATATAATTTATTTTGGAGGGATCCACATGGATTGAAGTCATGATCTATTGCTCACTAGTACAACGACATGACATATTGTTGAGGTCAACTAGGGGGTATGTAACCATCATTATTATGATACTACATTATTGAATATATTTTTGTTGCATAAGAGATATGTGATTATGAGAGATCTCATTCTTAGAGGGATACTGCATAGTAACTACCCAAATTCTAATGTAACCTCCCAATATTTTTTCATTGATAATTTAGGATGTAACTTCAATTATTACATGTATGTAATAGTTCAAGAATGTAAATTGATCAAGACATCAAATTGAATAGAAGAACCACACAAACAATTATAAAAATTCAAATTTTAGTTGCAAACATCGTACTTAAAAAGAAATTTATATCCAAAACACCTTTAAGAAAGAATGAATTATACATCCCTAGAAACCTTCTCAAATCAAGACCAAATTTATGGGTAATAGTTGTCATAACTCAAATTGCAAGTTCAAATTTTTACTACATATAATCTATATCATTATATACAAATACAACATTTTCACCCCTATGTATGTCATATTTCATTGTTTCATTTTTTTTTTTGGACACTATTACTATATAGCATCTTGGATTCATCTACATTTACATTTTGATGAACTAGTAATATTATTTCATACCTTTATGTGGATCTACATATTGTGTTGAATATCGGTTTCCTCATATCTCAAGAGGTTTTTTTTCATGCTCTTAGATATGAATTCTTAGATTTAGTCTAATGCAATTTTTAAAATTTCACATTTCAAATTGTTGAAATTTAAGGAAAGCTTAGCGTGTTTGAATTCATATGGTGTGTTTATTCATGTTAGATGTTTAACAAAAAGATTGAACAAATATGAGATTTCACTTAGAAGAAGTGTTAGAATTAGTATTAAAAATAAAACTCTATAATAGTCAAAACTCACTTACTAGATCTTAGTTAGTCGTGAAAAATAAACTTATATGAAGGTGTGACTAAATATTCCAAAAACTAAGTTTCTTGGACAAATGATGTGAATGTGAATGATGTTTATGATGAATTTGTGATCTAAGAGCATTTGTGGTCATTGAGTGATACTGTATAACCCTGGAAATTTTTTTTTTTGTGTATCGTTATACATTTTCAACTTGTTGGCAATGTCTAATTGTTGGGCTTGTCAAAGTTGATTAAAACAGCCCAAAAATAATTATAGAGCTCCAACACTCTAAGATCATCAAGTGTAGAAGTTTTCAATAATCAAATAGCGATCAATTTGACCCCTTTTGGGTAGATGATAAAAGATTTAGTTAAAGAGATGGAATTTGTGTAACCATCAATCGTTAATATTAGTAGTTACATAACTTCTTATGGAAATGTGAATGAGGGGTCCAAGTAAATAGATGTCAAACTCCCTATCCTAGGACTCATATCCCAAACTCAAAGGACGAAAGATTGAGAAAGACCATAGTTATGGAACCAAAGTATATATTTTATTTATATTCGATTGAATACACATATATGCAAAATGTAAATAAACACACTCATTCCCCTACAAACTATGAAGAAGTTGCCCCATCAATCTAATGACTTATTACAACTCATGAAAAAAAAACTTGTAGTTAAATTTCATGAGTTTTCTTGGATATGCTCTCATGTATTTCGAGTTAATCCCTTTGTATTCTCTCGAATTCTACTTTCTTCCTTGGATTTGTTTGAAATACAAAGATTTTTCTTATCTTCCCTCTTTCCACAACGACTCTAACTCTTAATCTCCCTATAAATTTGAATATTTAGTTTGACATTGATTCAAGAATCTCTTAGAGTCCCAAAGATCTTGAAAAAAGCGGTTCCATGTATCTAAATTTGGAATTTTGGATGTCACTCATTTTTCTCATATGTCATGGGTGAGATTGTTGGTTTTAGTAGACCAAAAGTTATACCGTTGGGGTGGTCACACGAATGCTTCATGTGTAATCTAGCAGTTTGTAGTTGACAATCTATGTAAATTTGTGTTTTTCCATCATCCCTAAAAGAGGTAACTTAACCTCTAGGAAATGGATGAAATTGTCTCCTTCTCCCTTCTCCTGGCTTTGATATCATTTCTAGCTTTTGGAGATGCTTCAAGATCGTATACTGAGATTACTTTTTGCATGTACTATTTTCGTTAAGACCAACAAGCTACATAAACACAAAAACTTGTATGCATAAGCGTGTATAAAATATGTGCCCATGTTTTGGTTGATGTAAAATTATTTGTGAACTTGGATGCTCCTACATCATACACCCGTGGTAATGAAATTTCCCATGAGCTCTTGCTCATAAACTCTTATGAGCATCTCAATTGCTTTTCTATATTTGGAAAATCAAACGGACTCGCCTAAGTTGCATCTTTTTGTCATGCTCTGTCTCTCTCTCTCTCTCTCTCTCTCTCTCTCTATTATTCTTCTTCTAATCCACTCATCCAATACTTTCTAAATTGCTTCTTTAACCTTCTCGGGTATTCGTTTTTTCCAATCAACACTTGTAGAAACTAAACTTTCAATTTCATATGCATTCACTAATTTTTTTCTCAAAACTCTATAAGTCCCAATATTTCAATGTTAGAGCTTGTTTTATGGCCCTTTCGGGAAACCTTTCCTTACACAAATTTGGTAACACCAAGTCACTAAATTGGAAATGTACCTCTCTTCCTTACTAATCAACTTATTTTTTTGTATTTCACACTACTTTCTTCAAGAATTTTCTTTATTATCTATCAGTTCATGCATACAAACTACAAAATTCTCCACTTCAGAATCTATTCTACTCATCTCCACTAAAATTCTCATCTCACTAATTCCTCTAGGATACAACCATACACTTTGAAAGGGACTCATTATTTTACTTCTATTTATTGAGTTATTTTATACAAACTAAACTTAAGGGCCAATCATATTCCATTATTTAGGTTTGTCTCCTCCAAACATATTAGTTACGAAGATCCGGGTTTTCTACTTTTGTTTTTCCATCCATTTGAGGTTGATATATTAAACTATAGTCCAATATTGTTCGAAATTCCTCCATAATGTTCTCCAAAAGTGCACAATAAACTTTATATCTCTATTTGATACTATGATCTATGGTAAGGCATTTAGTCTTACTACTTCCTTCAAGAATAATTTTTTCATATGTGTGGCATCACTCAAGTCTTCTTACAAGCTATGAAGTACACCATCTTAGAAAATATATCAACAACTACAAAATTATATTCACATATCTAAGTTCTTGGTCTCCCAAGAATAAAATTTATACTAATTTCCTCTCTTAGCCTTTCTATAATTGGTAAAGGCTGATATAAACTTGTGTTTGGAATTTTTCTTTAGCATGTTGGAAAAATATACATTCTTGCATGATTTTCTTAGAACACACACATTCCCAACCAATAATAACTCCCATTCGGATGGGTTAGTATTTTGTAAACACCAAAGTGATTTGCAATGCCCCTACTATATTATCTCTTATCAAGTTCTTCCTCATGGAACGTTAGTGCATGCACAATAAATGTCATCTAAAGAAAAAAAACATACTGCAAAAAGTGTTCTTATTTTTCACTATTGGTAAATGGTTTTGAAGGGACCATACCATGTAGTACAAAAGGCTCAAAATTCAGATAGGACAATAACAGTACAATGGTTTTTTGATAAGTGGGGGCCACACCCCAACCAAAAGTCAAAAAGTAAGATAGAAAGAAAATAAACAAAGGCAGGGGCCAATTGCCTACAAGAATCCCAAAACCAATGCAAAACAATGAAATAGAAGCACTAGAACAACAAAACATAAGCACTAATACAACAATAGAACAATAGACAAAACTAACTCGGGTTTTGTCATAAACTTTAAGAGTAATCTTCGTGGTTTTAAAGAGATTAGTTGCAGTTTGTAAAAATGTATTCTAGCCATGGAGTTCTATCCATGTTTTTGTATGTATGCATGATGCACGCACATCTCTCGAAATCCATCTTCTTTGTGCGAGATCCTTCGTTGCATGAAACCCAATGAAGTATACTCCATAACATTCATCACAACAACTCTCCTACTCTAAACATTTGTAAATTTGTTGGACATACCACTCTTATGCTTATAGACAAAAGAATAATTTTGAAGAAACTCATCCCATTTCATAATTCATTTATTTATATTACCTTGATTGTTTATAAACTATGTTGTTTGGTGATCCATGTATAATACTAATTCTTTGAGGAAAAAAATAATGTATCCATTTTTTGAGATCTTATATCATAACATTAAATTCTTGGTCATTTATGGAATAATTATGTTATTATTTATTTAACTTCTCACTAAAGAAAGCTATGATTTTATCTTCATGGCTTATAAATACTCCTATGAGTTGTCCCACTTACATCTCAATCTACTTGGAAGAATTTATTAAATTTAGGAAATTTTAATAACCGTTGTTGCATGATTGTTTTTTTTTCGAATACTGAAATATCTCCTCCTTTGTTGTAATATAGTCTATAAAAATTCTTCTTGCCACTTCTCATAGTCTCTCTAATGGTTGTACATACACCAAGTTAAAGTTTTTAATGATTTCCTTTAGAAATTTCTAACCCATGAAAGAGTTTGGCGTAAAACATTATTATAGGTGACAACCTTTTAACTATTGCTTTTATTTTTCATGGATCCATCTTCAACCCTTCCCTTAAGATTAGGAACCTCAAATATATAATTCTTTAAATCGACCAAAAACATTTGGCTTTCAATATTTTCAATACCAACCACAATTACAATAAATTTTATTCTTTACTCGATATCTTTAGATACAATTGTAGAGAATAAACATAGGAATGATTTATGTTATACTAATCAACCGTTCTGAATATACAAATAAATAGAGGAGTGTTTCCTATAAAATAGAAACCTCCCATAACAACTCCCATATATTTGTGAGTGGTTTTAACTACCACTTACATATGAGAAGTTATTTTAACTACTTCACCAAATAACAACCATTTCTCACATCATATAAATAATGTTCATACTATTCCTAACATTCACCTCCTTAGTGTGAACATTATTAATTCTTAATATTCACCCCCTTAATGTGAATATGGGAAGATTACATGTTTAAAAATTGAGCCACCTCCTGAAAGCACTGTTTAGACCGGGTACAAACTCCATAAGTTATCTCTTTACCCTCGTGAAGGCGTAGTGACGAGCCGAATTATGCAGGAATACTCCCTACCTCTTTGGGTTCCTATGGGACTTTCCCTTCCTCCTTGGGTCCTGAATTCTGAATCTCCAAGATCCACAAGCTTGACACTAACTAGATAACCATCCTTGAGTTTACCTCATAATCTTATCCTTCTCCCCAAAAACAAATTTTCTGAAACACAGGAATCTTTCCCAAATTCAAAAAAAAAGTTTTATTCAACAAATCAACATGCTGAAAAAATAGGAACTCTGAAATAAGACACACCACACATTAAAAAAATAACACCAGTGCTGAATGCGGAAAGACTGATTCAAAAGCTTCTAATGTTGTCGATAAACCATTAATCAAAATGCTTGTCAACGTGTGCAAGCAGAGAGAGGGACAAAGTATCTGTGGTCAGGTACCAAATGGTAGCAGACCCAAGACACGGAAACAAGATCAAATGATCAAACTCTTTAAAGAGATCAATGTAGCAGGATCCAAGTCTAAATGTAATACAAAGCAGAACTGGATTAATGATGATTGAATGGTGATGATCAGAAAAAATAGAATATCTCTTGTAATCAAATATTCTTTTATGCCATAGCCTCTGTTATTGGAACATCCTTTTTAGAAATGTAAATATCTGAGTAAACAACCTTCAAATAATTGGTATGGATCAGTACCAATATAAACAACAAGAACAATACGAAATGGTCGAATTCTCTTGTTGATCTTCACCCACATGAAATACACGCAGATAGATCCACGTGTGAAGGAAAAACAAGAAGTCAGGCATATTTGACTTAATATGAGGAGAATATCCACAATTTAAAGAAAATCTATGAGTTCTAGGATCATTTCACTCATGGGTGAAAGTCTTGATTCGTTGAGGCCGTATATGAGGTTGTGTAAAGATCTTTAAAACTCCAATGACTGGTGCAAAGAACTCTAACAAGGCTTAACCGCATCCTTCAATGGGAAATGACTCTCATACAAAGATCTAACACATTTCAGAGACTCTCATTTGGACACCCTCGCTTTGATACCACTGAGATATTTGAATCAAATTGTAGAGAATAAACATAGGAATGATTTATGTTCTACTAATCAACCATTTCGAATATCCAAATAAATAGAGGGGTGTTTCCTATAAAATAGGAAACCTCCTATAACAACTCACCCCTATATTTGTGAGTGGTTTTAACCACCACTTACATACGTGAAGTTGTTTTAACAACTTCACCAAATAATAACTATTTCCAACACACAATATAAATAATGTTTATATTATTACTAACATAATCTTACTTAAAAATTAAAATATTCTCGGGGTACATAATAACAAATTTACCCAAGTTAGTTTTCACCACTTCATTTATGAGTCTTGCTAATGTACTTGCGCATTTGATAACCAAGATGGCATAAAAACATTCATATAATTCACCGTTTATTTTGAATATACTCTTCCACTCATCGTAGAATCTAATTCAAATTTTATTGTACATAATATTCAAATCTAACTTGTCTATATTTCACTCCACTCAAATAGTTTATTAAATCATCCATGGTTGATGGAAATCTATATTTGATAGTTATCTTGTTTATAGCACACAAATCTTTACACACTTTCCATTCTCCACCCTTCTTAGGTGTCAATTGTATTGGAAATGCACACGAGCTCAAACTTTTTCTAACCAAACAATCCCTTCTCCAACAATTCATACACTATTCTCTTCACGGCTTCATTCTTCATGGGTGTTAGCCTATACATTACCTTATTAGATAATCTTGATCTAGGCATGATATCCTTATGGTGAGTAATGCTTCTCATAGGTGGAAATCCATATGAAAATAATCTAGCAATAATATATTATTGTAACAAATTACTCACCTCCGTGGAATTTCATCCATCTTCTTCATTTTCCCACCTCCAAGGATTTGAGAGTGAAATCCAAACCCTTCTTCTTCTTCTTTACTTCCTTCACAAATTATTTTTGAAAATCATGCAAATTATAGGAATATTGTCCACCTCTTATCCTCTATAATTAAATGGGCTCAATGTGAACCTTCTATTATCCTTCTCAATTATCCACAAATCAATTTTCCATTATGTATGAAATTTATATCATATTTCAATAATCTACCTAACAAGAGATGACAAACATCCATGGGAATTGTGTAACACATTACTTTGTCTTTGTAAGACTCAATTTAAAAATTCATTATACATTTATCCTCTACTAACACATGATGTCTTGTGAGAAACCAGACACCTAGTGTAAGTATACACCCCATGGCCATCATATGCTTTATGGCTATCATATTATCCACATTCAAAACAATTAACCAAGAATCCTCTACATCTTCTCATACCACAATATCCTCTCTCTCTCTCTCTATTTGATTTAATTCAAAGAAATTTTGTTAGTGTAGTATTATACTTGCACTAATATTAAATTAATATATGTTAGCTTAACTATATTAAGTTTTCTTTATGTACACAGTGTAGGCTTAGAATAGGATAAGTGGCATCGCTAATCACTTTCCACCACTTCCCACATGTGTCCATTATGTGTCCATCACTTCATACATGTGTCAGTTACTTAGTCAAAAGTAAAGTTGGTTCACAACTCTTGCTTTACTTAGTCAAAAGTAAAGTTGGAACCAAAATCTTGCTTTTTTTATATATTGACCACCTCTATTTGTATATTGTGATTGATTGTTAGAATAATATACTATTATCATTCTTTATTCTTGTGTATTTGCTATAACATATTATTGATTTGTCCATGACTAGTGCGAGTCCATGCTAAGGATCTTTTCTTGGGTTTAAAAATTCTTACAAGGTATCAAATCTCATTTTTCTATTTGGCCTTTCTCCAATAGTTAAACAAATCCATTTTTGAGTTATTATAGTGTGGATAATGACTCGTTATCTTATTTGGTGTTTTTGGGGTGTATACTTGTACTAAGTTGTAAAGGTCCGTGGGGAGTTTACCTTTCATAGTGTAGACTACCTTATTACGCATGTGCTTTATTTTACACACCCTTTTCTTAGTTGTTATGTATTCCCATCAAGGTTAATGTCATACTATTTGTGAGAGACCCAATTCTATATCATTCAACACCTTAATAGTCGGACCATCTCCTTCTAGAGATCATTTTTGGCATACCCGGCTTCTATCACTTTTGTTATTAGAGTAGTGGATTTAGACCACTCATATAGATATATTTGTTTAACTCTACCCATTTAGAATTATGGGGGTGTAGTCATACTTCTTATTCAACTGCTGTTGCGTCCCATGTTTGCCCTTGACACATCACATCATCTACTTCCTACAGGTTTATGGCAATCTCAATGTCCTCTTTTATACTTTTATAACCTCATTCAATAGATTGACAATTTACTTGGAGATATTCGGTGCATATATTGCTAGCTTGTCTTCTTCAATGATTGAGTAGTGGATTTAGACTACTGCATGCATTTAAATTATTCACCATTATTTTCACTTACTGATTCTTGTATATTTTTTAGTGATGGATTTCATCCCATATAGTACCTTTTTAGTGACATCTTCCATCCCATCCTTTGTACTCTTCACAATACTTAGTCTGGTTTTTTGAGATACCTTTGTTTTGTATCTCATATTATTTCTAGGTTGTACTTATTGTACATGGGTACCTCATGAGAACTAGTTTTTGTAACATATTTTATAGGATTAATATCCTTATCACTTTGTATAGACCTCCCTAAGTTGTACTTAAGGGGGTTTTGGTGCAATATTAAACTTGCACTAATATTAAGTTGACTTAGGTTAACTTAACTATACTAGGTTTGCTTTGTGCACACATCATAGGCTTAGAATAGGATAAGTGGCATTCTTTAATCGATTTCAACCACTTCTCACATATTCCCACAAATTCAAACACGTGTTAGTTACTTAGTAAAAATAAAAGTTTAAAATAAACTCTTTTTTTCTATATATTGACCACCTTTATGTGTATAGTTTGACTGATTGTGAGAATTGTTAGGTGAAACATATTATGTAGGTAATTATGCATTGTACTTAGTATGCTTACCTTAGTTATTAT
Organism: Taxus wallichiana var. yunnanensis; assembly: GCA_018340775.1. NCBI lineage: Eukaryota > Viridiplantae > Streptophyta > Pinopsida > Cupressales > Taxaceae > Taxus > Taxus wallichiana. The sequence continues at coordinate 937,236,332 of CM031235.1, read as the reverse complement.
AAAGTTGTCTATTAATTTGGGTAATTATTTGTTTAATATTTGTTGTATGGTTATATTAGTATAACCATTATTGAATTTGTATTTAGGAATAATATTCTTGTATGGTTATTGTGACAACACGTAGGTTGGTTCAACCTATGTAAATGTGTATTTGTTTGTATGTGGCTATGCAATACTTATATATTGCATCCCTATCATTTCTTTGTATCCTAACCATTTTCCATATTAATAAAATATTGTAGGCTACCTCCCTATTTCCTCCACCATTTGGTATCGAGTTGGTAAGGAGCTTGAAAATTCGAGTAGAAGTTGTAGGAGAGATAACATAAGTGTGTGAGGAAAATTAGAGAATAAAACTAATCCCTCAGACAACATGTGCTACCTCCAACAACTTCCCAATCCCACCATTGTATCCCCATAACCTGCAATTCAATTTCCATACAAAAGAAAGGTAATTTTTTTACACAAGTGCCTCCCGCACTAGGCCCAAATTGTTTACATTTTGGAAAAATTACGGAAAAATACACAAGGTGTATATACCGCACCCATTGGGCCCCACAATCCTGTGTTTGTAGTGCACATGAGAGATTTGATCAAAATATTCTCTCTAAAGGTGAGTTGAGAAAAATCATCTTCGTAGAAGACTCTTGCAGTGAGTTGGTTCATAGTGAGTGGTTGTAACCGAGTTGGGGTGGTCCAGAGAGCTCATCATCGAGTTACAAACCGACTTGGGAAGACCGAGTTGATCATAACATTGTAAAGGATGTCCCCTGTTTATACACCGAGTTGACATTAGGTAGCAGGTCGGGCTCTTCACATTCATTGACGAGTTGTTGATCTACACCAGATGAGCTCACCGAGATCCTAGAACAACCCTACAATAATAAAATTAGCTATTGGGTGAGATACCATCGAGTCGGGCTATATTAGAGGTGGATTGGTCTTTGATCCGGGATTCTTTACAAGGGGTAAGTTGAGCTGTTTATATCAGCGAGTTTATCCAAGAAGTATAAAACCGATGGTGGTCAACGACATAAGAGACCTTGCTTTCACCCCTGTCCACACTATGGCTAATTCAACTCCATTCCAAATCCTCGTAAAACTAAACCAAACAAAATATGACGATGAATAACATTGAACAAAATGACGATTAGCTAAATAATACAAAACGACGGATCTAAAATAGTGCTAAGGAAGTCACGAATAGTTTTTACGCAAAACCTAAACCACCATCCTCTTAACTTACACTATGTGAGTCCCAACAAACCTACCACGTCACATTTTAAAAGGTTAGCATTTTATTGAATTGTGTTTAAATACATTGTCTTTAAATTCATACCACATGCACCATTGACACTGAGTTGGTTAGTGGAAGGTGCTTAATACATTGAAAAAAGGGAGGTCAAGAAGTTGACCCTCCAAAACCCCTTTAGTATTCGAATTTTGGAGGAAACTATAATGGAACCACAAAAGTTAGCAATAAGAACTTCCACTAAACCAAGATAGTTACCACTAAAGTCCCTACTAAATTTAGCTAGAAAAACACTATCCTAGGGAAAATATTTTTATCCCACATAGCTTAGAATTTGATTATGAACATTTTTGTAAAAGGAAGGAGCCAGAAAGGGTCAATTTTGGAAAAAGTTTATGATTTTTTAGTAGTTGAGCCATTTTGAGCTCTAGAGGCCACCAAGACCCCAAAAAAAACAAAAAATAATAATTTACCTACCATTTAATTTTTTTGCGCAAGAGGTTGTAATTACATATTTTTAGTGTATTACTACATTGTTTTGTGCTAATGTGCCCTCCAAATTGGGAACATTATAACCACCACTATGGGAAACAATGATCCAAAATTATTCTTACGACTCACATATGCTCCATGGTGATAATTACGCCATGTGGAAGACCAAAACTCAACTTGAGTTTGAAATTTTTTTGTAAGTTGTAAATGCTTCAAGAATGCATTAGTAGATGATGTAACCCAACAATGTCAATTTGACAAGGCCATTCACAAGGGAAATTTGATACTCTTGTTTGTAGTGTCTCGATGACATGTAACCCCAAATTTGAGATGACAAAACAACCAAAGAATCATGGGACAAGTTGAGTACAATTTATGAGGCATGAAACAAGAACACAATACTGAATTTATAGAGTTAGTTACTTGCACTAAAATTCAAGCCGAACAAAAATTGGAGGCTTTCTTGTAGAGAGTTATAACATTGAGGGATTCACTTCTAGCCCCGAGACAAGAGTGTTATGTTTGTAGAGCCTGTTTTCATGTTAGATTTTGGTACACCTTCTATGTGTTACACTCGGGTATTTTTACGGCGGTCTCGCTCGCCGGTGTGCGGGTCAAGGGGGTTCTAGGGCAAAGCCCCCGAAGCAAATTTTCATGGGTGGTTTATTAACCCATGGGTAATGGGTAACCGTTATGGGTTGTTTTTGGGGCCATGGTTTTTCAAGTACCCATTATTTTGATACCCACGTTTTTTGCCCATGGTTTTGATACCCACTATTTTCTTGCCCATAGTTTTGATACCCATAGTTTTGTTAAATTGCTTAAGCAGTTGTCTATTTATATGGTTTTACGCATATGATAGATATATGAAAAAAATGCATTGCAGATGTGCTTTGAATTCGGGTGTGAATTTTGTCGATTTTGTTGAGCATAGCTCCAAACGGATTTGGGCATTGTATTGAGAGAGTGGTGGCTTGTAATAAAATTTGAGCAAGTGATTCTTGGTGGATGTAGCCCAAATTGGGTGAACCACGTTAAATATTGTCTCTCTGTGTTGTGTTATTTTATTCTACACTTTTATTAGAGATCTGTAATATTTTCTACATATTAGTTTCTACTATTGTGATTTTGTGAGGGATTATTCCGCATATTTTATCCCTTATTTCCTAACAAGGAGGAGGTTTTGATGTAGGTCTCATGCCCATTTTTCTTATACCACTTCCTCCCTCTTACCAAATTTTTGTGATGATAATCATCTTGTCATATCAGACATCATTTTTGAGAAGTTGGTGAATTTTCTATAGTAAGAAGAGGCACTATACAACAAAGATGAAGAAGAGCAAGCACTATCTTCTCATCAGAAAGGGAAAGGCAAATAAAAATATTCCCAAAAGTCCCAAAAACAACATCAACAAGGGGACAAGCAAAAGAAGAAATGTCCTATCTACAAACAAGGACATGACTTGAAATATTGCTGGTATAATACATACAAGAAATGTTCATCAAGAAATTCTAGACCTCAAAATCAGAAATCACAACATGGATAGTCACACTATAAGCAAGGGAAGAAGAATGGAAACCAGAGAAAGAAACCCCATCATTAAGGAAATGTAGTTGAGAAAGAAAACCATTCAGATGATGAGGACTTATTATACACTACACATTCTAGTGAACCATCCACGTCATCTAGTGCAATCTAGTACATTGATTCGGGAGCCACTTGACACATGACCAAACGCAGAGACCGGTTCACCACTATATGAGACACACCCTCTAAAAACCATGTTTCATTGGGGGATGACTCTTCCTACATAGTCCAAGGTATTGGAAACATCACTCTTCCTCTTGGTTCATGAAATTGTAGGTTATCAAATGTCTTGTATGTCCTTGGTTTGACGAAGAACTTACTATCAATTAGTTAGCTTCTAGATCATAATCTGAAGATTTATTTTGATAGTCATTTCTAGTAAGAAAATGTGTTTAATTCAAGAAAAATCTAGAGGCTCAAAAATTGTTGTAAAAGTCTCTAATGTGGGACGAATGTTCCAATTTTTTGATTTTGTCCTTATGGATGATCAAGTGCTAGTGGCTAAAGATACTTCTACACAGTTGTGGCATTGGAGACTTGATCACATCATTTTTGGATATCTCAATACACTTCATCGATATAATATGGTGAGAGCATTTCCATCTATAAAAATAATACAAACAAGTGTCCTAATTACCTCGTAGGAAAACAACACAAAGCTTCATTCCAGAAGAGTACTTATCGAGCTCCAAGTAAGCTTGATTTGGTTCATACCAATATTTGCAATCTGATGTAACCTAGTCATTTTGGATTTCAATATTTCATGCTTTGTGTTGATGATTATTCAAGAAAAATGTGGATTTTTTGTCTTTGTAACAAAAGTGAATCTTTTGAGAACTTCAAGAAGTTCAAAGTGGTTGTTGAGAATGAGACCTGGTTGTCATATCAAATCTCTTCACTCAGATCCGTTGGTCGCCGATAGGACTTTACGAAGAGCAACAGTCAGGGGACAAGAAGTCCCTCCTCTTTAATGGGAGAGGTTCCCTTATTCAGAAACGAACTTATTTACAAATGTACAAAACATGATTTGTTGGTTAAACTTGGATATCACAAAAGTGTTTTCTATGAAGATCATCAATTACAAAAGGACTGAGGAAATGAGAGTACGGGAAAGAGCAGAAAGGCAACATGCAGAATTATAGATATTAGAGTAATTCTTTATGTATGCGAAAGTCACAGTGAATTGAAACAAGATCATTTGTATCGAATAAATAAGATGGAATTTAAAGACACAAAGTTCTGTAAATAACATTTGCTTAGAACAAAAAGTTTCTTAACATAACACAGATTCATTAATCAAGGACACAAAGTTCCTTCTTGGTTATACAAGATCACCGTGCTTGCAAAGTTGAAGAGTATGCAATCGGTAAGACTAACGAACTTGAGACAAATGATCTTCACAAAGAAAATAAATGAAAGCTTAGGAATAACAGAGATCAGATAGACAAAGAATGGAAAAGTCCTTCTGTATTGATTTCTTTATAATCTATTTACACTTTTCAGAAAATATGCCAAGTTCTTCCTTCTTCAAAATGGCGTGGAAAGGCCATTATATAGCTTACAAGTCGGGGTTACTCTTTCAGAAACTACTTTTAACTAAATATTAGTTAAGGATTGCCAATCGCAATACCTCAACCTATTACAATGAATCCAAGAAAAAGAAATAGAAAAGAAGAGAAGAATAAGGAAAAGAAGACAGTAATGGTCACCGAGAGGGACCCACCGACTTGCATTCGCCGCTGAATCTTTTAATGACTCGGCTATATCTCTACCACGAGGGACTGACGTGTTAGTCGTAGACTGAGTCCAAAATCCCAGACACTTCTCCATCTCTTTATCAAACTCGACATGAGTATGATAATCTTTGTTTGCTTCTTCAATGGCAGATTGAAGAGAGAAAATCTCCTTCATTTTCTCCTTGGAGATGGAACTTTCCTTGAATAAGTTATTTTGACAAAAGCTCGAATTGAGCTTTGATTTCTTAAGAGAAAGGGAAGTACTAGAAGTCTCATCCGAAGATGATGATAGTGTATGTCTTTCAAAGCAGAGATAACGGTGTCTTGAAAGCTTCACCTTTCTGCCAACTGTTCTTCAGTTCTCCCAAAGCCTCCTCCAGGACTCTGATCTTCCACTCCACGCTGTAGACCTAGGACTTCGACAGATTATCCTTTGCATCATCAAAGAATTTACTCGCCAACAAAACGTTCTCATCTGCCTGTCCCATGAGTCGGAGGTCTACTATGCAACTGCTCCAGAGTTTGAGCTCTTTATCAATGATTCCAATAGTAGAGGAGAGCTTCAGTTGCACATTGCTCACCTTTTCGTGGAGTTTGAAAGCTTCATCGATGAAGTTTAATCCAGCAACAAGCATGTCATCCACCAGGGCTTCAATAGCTCTGCCATAGACAGAATACTTGTGCATATCTTTGATACTCGCACTTCACTTGGCTTAGAATTACGGAGGTGGAGAGTAGTCAATGGAGTAGGGTCTAAAACTTTGTCCTTAGACAAAAGAGACTTGATGAAACCTGTGAGAATTTGGGCCTGTTCTTCTAATTGCTCAATAGTTTGTTGCCCTTTCTCTACCCTCCCAATGACTCTTGTGACTGTTTCTTGGAGGTTGTGAATTTCACCTTCAGGGGTAGACTCTCCCATTGGGATTCTCGAGAGCTCTAAGTCAGATACCTGCAAGTCCTGCTCTGATTTATCCGTTGTAGGCTTGGCAATCTCCAGGAATTGCTGACCTTGAGCATCAGACACTATTCTGGAGGTAGTTCTGGCTTTCTTGGCACGAGAAGGAGTGGTGCCCAACAAGGTCAGGGTGACAAAGATCAAAATTTGACCCTGAACTCCAAGAGGAAAATTTCCTCTTCCTTTTGTCAACCAAAGGTTGCACCCACGCAAAAGAGGAAGAGGAATCAGCAGGAGGAGCAAGGGGACCAAGAGACAGAGAGCTCATGACGCTCAAGGTCTGCGTGCAGCTGTTGACTCGAGTTGAGAGGTGAGTGGGGCACTTGGGGCAATTGCGGCAGAAGAGTCAACATCACCTGAAAGCTCAGTGCTCTGGATTTCTTTATCTTTATCAGCTGGATCTTCAGGAGCACTTGCAAGAGTTGGTACCTCGCTTTCTTCACTTTCACTGAGAACAATGATGTTCTCTGGTCCCATAGGCAACTCTGCCTGCTTTCTTTGAGGGTCACTTTCCACAGGCTCCTTCTTAACCTCCTTGAGCTTCTTCTGGTACACTTGAGTGGATGAAGGAGTAGAAGCTGCAGGTCCTTGTATTGATGAGGCAGGAGGGGTCTTCACTGGTGTTTCTGACCTTGGAATAGATGCTTCTCTTCTTGGTGTTGAAGCATCCTTAGAAGAGGATTCTCCTGAATGCCTCCTGAATTCTTGAACCATCCTGTCAAACCAGACCTTAGTCCTGACTAAGACTGGAGCAAGGATCTCAGCCAGATCATCCCTCTCTTTCCTGTTCCAATCCAGGTCCTCCAAAGGAGTGTGCTTAACCACATTTTCATACTCATACGAGTATAGATCAGAGTTGTCATCCTGGAGACCTTCAGAACTTGGCATGACCGAGTTCTTGGATCAATTCATGCAGGAGAACTCCGCCACAATGCCTTCTCCTGGCCTCAAAATCATCTACACAGTCAGCCCAGTAGTCTTCTATATCTGCCCTATGATGGTAGATTATCTTGATGTTCTGTTCAATAAACTTCTTCAAGTCAAAGCAGGTTCTTGGCTTGAAGAAATGAACAGTGATAGGAACCAGGGCTCTCTCTATGTTCTGAGCATCCAGAGCTGTTTTACAAGTGTAATTTCCCAAAGAGATGGGAAAGTGCAAGCCAGAAATCTTCTTATCTCTGCAAGTTCTGTGCAACTTGTCTAGTTGCCTGCATATTTCTATCAAGGCCATTTTATCATTGCAGAACATGGGCAGTCTCAGAGGGGTGCCCTCATAGCCGGTGAGCCTGATATAAGAGAATTTCCTGAACTGGATGAAGTAAGCACCGTAGTGCGATATTAGAGTCATAGCTTCATCTGAAAATCTCCTGGCAGTGTCACCTTCGAGCAATCGACCATGTACATGGTAAAAGCGTCATGACCCTTCTCAAATCGACTTATCGCTGGTCTCCAAGGTGAATCAGGCGTGAGGCATATACTGGATCGTCTTTGTGTGCATCTATATAAGAAAAACCGAACCACTGCCTTGATGCTGCCAGAGTATACATCAGGTACGAAGTCATATAGAACTTCTTCATTTGCTACACATTGGACAGCTGCTCCGTCAAATTCATGCTTATGATTTCCACCCAATTGATATTCTGCGTTCCTTCGCACACCATGCTGATGAGCGGGCACATCCGTAAGTGAAATTCGTTGCAGTAGAGGCAAACCCATAACCCGAGCTAGCAAGATTATGAAGTCGACAACTCTTCATTGAAATCTACTTAAGAGGGTTTTGGTCGACGAGAAGCTCCCTTCTAGGGTTTTAAGCTAGGACTTCGCCACTCGTGCCTTATATTTGTCACTTTGTCTTGGTCGAACAGGCTTGTGCTTGATCCCGGAAACGACTATGGCATTATCCATCTCTCGGAATCCTCGAGTAGTGCTAATGGCGGCAGCATCCAATTTGGCGATGAGTTCCCCATGTATATTGGTCAATTCGCTCGAAGCGGGGTCGAAGTGAGCTCCGCATGAAAGCACGGTATCAGCACACTGTACTGAGATTGGGAAACCTCCAGCAAAAGCCAAACCACTATCATGAATCATCTGCGCCATTGGTGTAGGGTTTGCGTCCGCCATTCTTGCCCAAAAATCACTGAAATCAAGATGACGAGCTTCGTTGTCCCCAATATTGCGAACGGCAGACTCAAGTGGAGAAATTTGTTCCTGTCCCTGAAACTTGATCTTCATATTGATAGTAGCTAGGAGGACAGAGCCGCAAACCAGACTCGGAAAGGAATTACAGAGGGAGGGGATACACGCGCAGGTTTTCAAATTGCAAGGGTTCGAGCAAAAGATAGCATGGAAGTAGTGCGAAAAATGCAAAGGGGAAATGCTCGTTATATAGCCGTTTAGGAGAGAGAAAGGTCATAAATGTGCATTTAATACATACCCACCAATTTGAATAAGCATGATATTCGGGTAGAGCGGGAAAAATAAGCACGAATGACACTTGGTATGCTTGGGACATGTGAGACGCGAATGCGCGAAACACGCGGCTCGGCCGATTCGGGTGAAGCAGGGAGAAGACGCACAAATGCATTTTGGGACATTTGGGACGAAAACGCGCGAAGTACGCGGTTCGGGTGTTTCGGCCGAAATTGGAACAAAAGGCCCGTTTGAACTTGGGACATTTGAGACAAAAAGTTCCGGAGTACGCGACTCGGCCGGTTCGGGTGAAAATGGAACAACTTGCACTTTTAACTTTGGGACGAAAAGCTCTGAAGTACGCGACTCGGGAAAATCGGCCGAAAATGTTACAATAGGTCCGGAGAAGTTTGGGACATTTGAGACGAAAACGCAAGTACGCGGTTCGGGTGTTTCGGCCGAAAATGGAACGACTTGCACAATTCCATTTGGGACACTTGGGATGAAAAGTTGACGGGCCGAAAATGGAACAACTTGGGATTTCGCCGATCGGGAATGTAACGCACTTGGAACTTGGGACATGTGGGGACAAAAAGTTCCGACAGTTCGAAAATCACATGAATGACCTAAAAACACGATTTTCTCAATTTCACGACCTAGGAACTTCAGAGAAAACACTTAAACTCAATTTTTTTTTGAAAATGACTTCTTAAGAACGGGAAATTTTGAGTGGACAACAAGATCAAGGGGGAATTCACCAAAGATTGATTTCAAATCCTACCTAGAAGCTCATGGGATTCATCGACAGATGCATCCTCCACACACACCACAATAAAATGGTGTTGTTGAGAGAAGGAACCATACTATCATGAAGATGGTGCATTATATGATCAATGATTTTGGACTAGCGAAGACATTCTAGGCCGAAGCAACAAAGACAATAGTATATTTTCTGAACATAGTACCACAGTTTCTCTTGATGGAGTAACACCACATGAGGCATGGTCGAATCAAAAGCCATCCATTGCACACCTCAAAGTATTCGGGTGCAAAGACACATGCACATACCCAAGTAGAAAATAAAGAAGTTGGACATGAAATCTAGATAAACTCATCTTCATTGGCTACAATGAATAAGATCTTGAGTACAAATTGATGGATTTGAAGACCAAGAAAGTCTACACTATTAGAGATGTTGAGTTCTTTGAGAAGAAGGAATCTAAGACTCCTTCCACAAACTCACATAATGTAAATAGCACACATGTTGTGAAAACATAAGCATATATTCCTACTGATGATGATAGTGATGATGGGGATGATTAGACAAGACCACACAACCCACGTGAATAGCACATTATATGCCCAAGTGGTATACAAAAATTATTGAAGATGCTAAGTTGGATGCTCCTTCGAATACATTCACTCTTGAACCATGGAATCACAAGAAATCTTGAGAAGAGGTAAATTTTACTTTCATGATTAGAGTTGTAGAATTTTTTTGAGTCCTCTACTATCCAAGAATCCCTATAGTCAAAATATTGGAAAAATTCTATGGATACCGAATACCGATCAATGATAAAAAAACAACACTTGACAGCTTGTCAATATTCCACCAAGTAAGAATCCCATTGGTTGCAGATGGATATTAAAAAAAAGTACAAAACATATGGGACTATTTACAAGTACAAAGAAAATATTGGCAAGTAAAGGGGTATGCAAAAATGAAGGCATAGACTATGAGGAGACATTTACTCCCACAACTAGGATCAAAATGATATTTTCTCTACTTGCACAATTTTATTTGAAATTCCATCAGATGGACGTGAAAATTGCCTTTTTGAATGGAGATCTATAGGAGGAAGTCTACATGACTCAACCTAAGGGTTTCGTTACTGGAGAAGAAACAAAGGTATGTAAACTCATAAAATATTTGTATGACCTTAAATAGACACCCCGGGCTTGGTACATCAAGATTGATGAGCATCTTGTTCAAGCATGGATTTGTGAGAAATCCATATGATCCCAATATCTACCTTAAAAGGAAAGGAGGAGAGATTGTGATAGTTTTTTTATATGTTGACGATCAAGTGATCATTCGTAGCATAGTAAAGATGATCAATCCTACAAATAAATATCTTAATCGATCGTTCAACGTGACAAATCTCGAGCTCATGCACTACTATATTAGATTGTAAGTATGGTGGAAGGAAAATCATGTCTTTTCTCGTTGAAATATGCCAAGACAACACTCAAGAAATTCAAGATGATGGAATGCACACCAATTTTTATACCAATGGAAATGAGACTTTAGTTATCTCGTACATAAATCTATATATTCTAGTGAATGCAACCCTCTATCAATAGTTGATTGGGAGTCACATTTACCCGACATATACTATACTAGATATCACCTTGAGTTATCTATCTTTCCTAGTTCGTGTAGGAACCCAAAGTTTGTCATTGGAAAACAAAAAGGTGGATCTTGATATATCTCAAGGGTAGTATAGATCTTGGTCTAAAGTATAAAAAGAATGATCAGTTCTTCTTGACTAGATATTCGAATTCAAATCATGTAGGTAATATTGATGACATGAAATCCACTTCTTGATTTGTAATTTTGGGATCTAGACCGATATCATGGGGAAGAAAGAAATAAAACTTTGTTTCTCACTCTTCTACAAAGGCCAAATGTTATGTCATAAGTGGAGTTTTTCATGGCGATATTACTACATTGCATACTTGAGGGTCTTAGAGTACCATAGGAGAAATCCACTACCTTGTATGTTGACAATGAGGGTGTTCTAAAACTTGTTTGCAATCTAGTGTTTCATGAGAGAACTAAGCATATTGAGGTACATGTTTATTTCATTCATGAGCATGTTTTGAAACACAATATATAACTTCAATTTTTCCCAATAGTTAAACAACTAGCATATAGTTTCACGAAGTCACTGCATGTGAAAATTCGAAGTGTTTAGAGATTTCATCTCCCCATCCCTTGAGGCAATGAAAAATTAAGGGGGTAATGTTAGGTAAAACATATTATGTAGGTAATTATGCATTGTACTTAATATGTTTGCCTTATTTATTTTTACCTTAGGTAAATTAGTTATTAGATAGGATAATTGTATGTTTAATATTTATTGTATGGTTTTATTGTTATAACCATTATTGTTAAATTTATTTATATTCGGGGAATAGTATTCCCTTATGGTTGTTGTGACAACACGTAGGCCGGTTTAACCTATACAACTGTGTATTTGTTTGTTTGTGGCTATGCAATACTTACATATTGCAGCCCTATCATTGCTCTGTAACTTGATCATTTTCCTAATTAATAAAATACTACAAGATACATCCTTGTTTCCTCTAACAACAATAATATACTATTTTCACTTTATTCTTGTGTATTTATCGTATCCTATTATCAATTTGTCCATGGCTAGTGTGAGTCCACATTGAGGAGATTTTCTTTGGTTTAAAAAATTGTTACAAATTCTAGCCTCTATTTCACGAGTAGGTTACTCCCCTGATTTTTCTCATTTGTCCTCTTCCTCTTGACTCTTGAGAACCTTCCCTTACCTATAGAGTAATTATGTTCCCTTCTAGATAACTTATCTTCTACCTTCAATACACAATGATAATCCTTTTCCACCAACTTCAATGGAAACATTCCAATATTATCTTGAATTGAAATGAGTCCATTAACATACCTTGATGTCTTTTCTTGATCCAATTTAGTATGAACAACTCTAATATGATTTTATAAAACTTCTCTACACAATCTTTCACATTCACCTCCTTATGCCTCAAATTTTTCATCTTCTTTAATAAGCATATTTCATAATATGAACGTAAGAACTTTCCTTTCAACTTTTCAACCATTTTCCCCTGTGTTTTGATCTTGGTTTTCCCTTTTCCTTTAACTCTCCAATCGCACATTATTGCTGCGCTAGGATGCATGTCCTTTGAAATTGATCAAGAAAATATCACCTTTTTAATATCTTATGTAAGTATCATCAAATTACCTTACAAATATAAGATGATCGGGAACCAACTCAACCATATGAAGATGAAGATCTCTTAAATTTTTTTACTTCCAAAATTGATGGAGATCACAATTTCAACTCATACACACACCATCAAACCATGATTCCTTCAATTTGCTCTTTCTTCTTCTTCTTGGACTTGTATTCGCTCCAAACCCTTTATCACATTCCCTATAACATTCCTCAACTGGTCACCCACTTCTTGAGATCTAAAATAATGCAATAGAATCTCCTTCGCACCCTTAGGCATGCCACATTTTTCCCTCTCTAAGAACTAGTTCAAAAATGAACCCCAAACATCATTTTTATATGCATTTATTATTTCAATCACAAGGAGGTTAGTAATACCCATTTATCTCAACCATTACAACATTAAAATATAACCACATAGTTAAAAACATTCATCAAATGGACCCATGTAGGTCGGCCATGCCCAAATGCACCAAACAGGATCAAAACCACTCAAACCCCCATCACCTTAATGAGATAAAACCAAAAATACCAAAACCATGATTAGTAAAGCTAAATAATTCATCAAATATTTCAAATATGATGTAAAAAATCATCCATGGTCATTAATTATCTTTAACCAATCAAATTTATCATAACTAACTCAAGAAGGCTCATATCCTTCTCAAAACAACTATTTCCAACACATGTCTTCACCTTTGGGCCTCAAGACCACCCAATAACAACTCAAATATGTAATGTAACAACTCAATGGAATCCTCATAACCTGTAGATAACATTAATGCATGTTAGAGCTCATGAAACATTCATATGTGCAAACCACACTCACTTTCCTCTTCACCAGATTGAGCTTCCCATAAAGTAGTATTACAAACTCAACTTGTTCATGCCCTTGATGTTACTTCCAAGACCTGAAAATGCCTTCAATAGGAACCAAATTCATCCCTCTTCACTCTCCAATTGATATCAAGCATAAAAACATTCATCTCATGCATCTTCTACCTCATTCTTTCAAAGCAAAAGTAATTTTTTCCTAAGGAACAACAAACCTTCTTCTTTTCTGTTGACATGTATGACCCATAAAATATCATCATAATGAAAAAATATATACCAATGGAAATACCTCTAAATCCTCTTTCCATAAAATATCACATTTCCTTCCAAATCCAAGTGGAAGGCCTTCAACCAGGTCCATCTATGAAATGTTTAGCCTTCTAGGACTCAAGAACCAAGCTTGAGCTCAACTTGCTCCATCACCTCAAAAATCACTTCATCTGCTATGCACCTAGGGAAAGGATGTTATCATGTATATGTATTGATGGAGATGACAACATGTGGCACACATCCCCTTATCTTATTATATCATTCATTTATGATTTATTATGCTTAGGAGGTCGGCCTCAAAAGTATTGGCCATAGGTTAGAATGGTATAAATAGGGGTTAAAAGGTTGTAGTTAATGGTCATATTGAGTATTGGAGTGTTATTTTACGGTTTGGAGGTTACCCCTCGAAGTGGTATTGGAGGTTTCCCCCTCAAAGTGGCTAAGCTTTATTATTTCGTGCGCATTGAGAGCATTTATCGAAATATTGTGTTCATTGGTGTTATATTTCGCTAATAATCAGATTTATACAAGTAATTACATTACATCCACACTTTACCAAAGTATGTAAAATCCTTAAACATAATTTATAATCATTCATAAACCTTCACCAAGCATGAAAAACTCAAAACTATCACTTTACCTCATGAAGCTACTTGACACCATGCCAAACCAAACATCCTCCAGATTTGACCCTCAAAGAATAGGTCATAACTTATTCATACCATATAAAAAACAAAATTTTGATATACCATTGGAAATATATCTAAACTAGGATCACAACACAACTTGAATGGAGTCCTAACTCTTCATGTAGCTCTTGTAATTCCATTTTTAGTGCAAGTGGTCCAAATGCCCCAAAACTAGTGTTCATAAATAGGGAGCACTTTTCTATTTTTCACTTCAACTATGATGTGAAAGTATCATTGAAATAAAGTACAAGTCCCATGCTAATAATAATGTCAATTTATTCTTCACCTTCTTTGGGAAATGTTTCTTCATATTGAACATCTTCATAAAAAGCATTTTGGTGGGCCCACATATGGTCACACACTCTAATTTACCTTTCTAGAAAGCTGCAGAGTCCTGTAGAAACATTAAATCATTACATTGGGAAAAGGAATCAAAACATTCTTATTATACTCACTTTCTCCCAAGTTGCTTTGAGTCAGGGTTTAGTTAGGGTTTTAAAGCAACTTATCTTATTAACAATCGTTCATAAAAATGTGACTATCAAACCACCTCATTATTTTTGGAAAACCTTCATAAATGACCTAAAATTATATTCCAAATATATCAGGTTCCCATGGAAATCATTAAACTAACAACGAGCATCGAATGTCCACTTTTGTCTCAAATTTTCACTTTAGAAAACTTGGTTTTGCCAAACCGATGAATCTTTCAATTCCTTATTTAGAATGACCTGAAAATTGTCATGGAGCATCATGAAAACATCCTATAACTATCCATACTCATAATTTATTGCAAATAGCTATGAAAATCTCCAACTAATATCATTTACCAAAACCATCTTGTTTGTTCTCACCTTCGCTTCCCAATGACCTCATACAAGCATTGTACCTCTTATTAATGACCTAAAAATTATGATACATGCCCTATATACCATCACCATGATTATACCATGCTTAGAAAATACCTTGATCAACTCCAAAATTCATACCTCCAACTCATTCGGCATGCACCGGGACTAGGAATAAGCCCAAAATGACCTCGAGTTAACCATGTCGCATTTAAGAAATTACCATGTTGACTTCTTACGGACTCATTAACACATGAATAAACAAACCTTTATGAACACTTGTGATATCATGACAACATCCAACCAACTCCAGAAGACTTGTATTATGACCATGTAAGCTAAAACCATGCCAAGACAACATGACACCTCACCAAATCCTATCAGTACCAATCAACCTTTATACTTGGCATTTGATTAACACCTCTTGAAGACTCACATGACCTCATGAAACCCTTTTCCATCAATGTAATTGACATAAATGACAACATAAACACACAATGGTGAGCAATCTTAACTTCTTTCTTATCAAATAACTCAACGTCTCCACTAGTGTCGACTTTCCCGGTCTTCGAATCCATCAATATGTACCTAAGAGCTCCTCTTCACTATATCCAATGAAGACGTGTCTCTTTGATTTCATGTAAAAAAATTCTTTGATAATTGGGTATGTGCATGCTTTGGATTTGTACTTGAATACTATGGAATGTGCAATGGATTCCTTCCAATTCAACCATTCCTCATTTTGTGTTACTCCATCAAGAGCAATTGTTGGCACTATGCTCAACAAATATACTGTAGTCTTCATTTTTTTGGCCCATAATGCCTTCTCCAGTCGAGAATTATCAATCATAGAAGGTACCATATCCATGATAGTATGGTTCCTTCTCTCAAAAACACCATTTTATGTAGTGTATGTGGAGGAGGCATTTGTCGACACATATCATGAGCTTCCAGATAGAATTTGAACTCATTACTGGTGAATACCCCCCTCGATTTGAGTAGAGATCTAATATGGAACCGAGTCTCATTCTCAACATCCATTTTGAAATTCTTGAATTTATCAATAAAATGAACGATAACTAGATCATACCAAGCCAAGAACTCGATGCTAATCAAACACCACAATCAATAAGATGAAAGCAATTCGCTATAATAACTTAACATAAACCTTTGCAAACAAATGTGCAACAATATCATATATTATTATGGAACTCAATGAAATACAACGAGAATGGGCCTTGCTTATATAGGCAAGGAATAACAATATAGAACTAGTCAAGGTCATAGATCAAGCCATAAATCAAGGAAAGAACTAGTCATCAAAGAACTAAGCAAGACCATAGATTTAGGAAAGAACTAGACATCAAGGATTTAGTCAATACCATATATCAAGGAAAGAACTATACCTAACTAGATAATATCCCCTAATATCTAAATAAATAAAAGAAATATCCACACACATAAGTGGGTGAGGATAAATAAAATAAATGTAAATAAAGTTACTAGGTGAACATGAGCTAAGGTAAATACCTACTCTAACACCCCCATCAAGTGAAGTGGGGCAAAATAGAAGTGACATGTCCACATAGTATGAGTCCCGACAACTAGGCATGATGAGGTACTCATGTATAATATATCCATGACAAAATATCAAACCAAAAGAAGGAAAGAATCCTGCTAGAAGAAAAGAGAAAGAAGAAAAAGAAGGAAGATGTTCTCATGAACACCCCCAAGAACAACTTTCGAAAAACCAAGCATTGCACAAAACTCAATGTAGTGAGGTGATGCAAAAGACTTTGTAAAGATGTTTGTAACTTGCTTCTGAGTCGAATGTACTCCAAGTAAAGAACTCCATCCTGAATGTGTTGATGAATGAAGTGTATGTGTATCTCAATATGCTTGGTTTGTTGGTGCTCAACAAGGTTGCGAGAAATGTGAATTACACTTTGGTTGTCACACCAAAGTATAGTTAGTGAATCCTATGGGAATCCAAACTCTATCAATAACTGTTGAAGCCAAAGAATCTATTTGACTCATTATAATTGTTGCCCTGCACTCTACCTCTAAAGATGAAAGTGTAATAGCTTGTTTCTTTTTGCACACCCAAGCAACTGGAGAAGAACCAAGATAAAAAAATATAGCTAGAAGTGGAATGTATGTCATCAATAGAACCTACCCAATATGAATCTGTATACCAAACCAACTGAGTAGAACCCCTAGTGTAGTGTAGGCCAAAGTGGGAAGTGCCATGCAAATAGCGCAAAATTCTTTTAACAACTTGTCAGTGACTACTATGAGGAGAATGTGAAAACTGAGATACAAGCCCTATTGTAAATGAAATATCAGGGTGAGTATGGGTCAATTACATGAGACTCCCAACCAATTTCCTATACAACGTAGGATCACAATGTGGTGTGGTACATGTGGAAGTAAGAGTAACCCCAAATAGAAAAGGAGATGAACTTGGCTTGCAATCAGCCATATCAAAGTGCTAAAGAAGATCATGGGTGTATTTTTGCTAACTCAAATGAATCCCGAACTGTCTAAGAAATCAGAAACCAAGGAAATAACATAATAACCCAAGATCTGTTATGTCAAATTGTGTAGAAGGAGCCCTCTAAATAGTCTGAATGTGGGAAAAAGAGCTACCAATAAGTAATAGATCATCAACATACAAGACAAGTATCATAATATCCTCACCAACATACTAGAGATACACTTTATGATCAAGGTGGCAATGAACAAAACCAATAGATAGAAGAAAATAATTCATCTTCTCATACCAAGCCTAAGGGGCTTGTTTGAGACCGTAGAGAGACCTTCGGAGCCTACAAATAAGAGAAGAATCCTGAAAACATCCAGTCAGTTGCTCCATGTATATTTCCTCTTGTAAATCTCCATGTAAAAAGGCACTCTTCATGTCCATCTTGTATACAGGACACCCCTGTGATGCAGTAATAACAAGTACAAGGCATACAAAATCCATCTTGGAAACGGGTACAAAATTATCTGAGTAATTAATACCTTCACCTTGTGAAAAACCCTTTGCAACAAGATGAGCCTTATACTTGTCAATGGACCCATCACCTGCATATTTGTTTCAAATTATACCCACTTACCCCTAATTATCTTTCTTCCTTTAGGAAGAGATACCAAATCCCAAGTATGATTCTTCATCAAAGAAGAATACTCATTTTCCATCGCATCATCCCACTCCTATATCCCACAAACCTTTAAAAAGACCATGGATCCTTAGAAACTACTTGACACAAAATTCTAGAACCTGTAGAATGTGTGTGATGATGCCTAGTGGGTGGAAGATCTTGTATGAAAGGTGTTACCTCAGAAACTGTAGTATGAGCCCACTTAGGCATAGTGACAACATTAGTGGGAATAGGATCCTCAATGGCATATATAACCTCCTCATCAACCTCCTCAAATAAAGGATCCTCAAGATGAGATGAAGAAGGAGGCATGGAAGAAGATGAAGAATCATGAGGAGTGAAGCGCTCATCAAACTAAACATGTGTTTGAAAAATAATGTCATGAGTATTAGGATCTAAAAGTCAATAAGCTATCATGTCCTCACAATACCCTACAAAGATCAAGGGTTTTCTCTTCTTATCCAAAGATTTCATTTTCTTCTTTGGCATAAAGGCCCAAACATTACTCCCAAAGACTCAAAAAAATGAGACATCTGGATTAGTGTTAGACCAATCTTCCTTTGGAGTCAAATGCTCAAGTGCTTTGTGTGGTGTTCGATTCTGAATGTAGTTAGCACAATTAACTACTTCTACCCAGTAGAAAGGAGGTTAATCTCTAGAATGCATCATATAGTTATCCATTTCCTTCAAAGTTGTATTTTTCCGTCCTACTAAGCTATTCTATTGTGGAGTATGAGGGAAAAAATGTTGGTGAATAATGCCTTGAGTTGCCAAAAAATCAAAAAACTCATTGTTGAAGTACTCCCCCCATTATCAGTGTGAAGGTTCTTTATGCAACTAGAAGATTGTTTCTCGACCAAAGCCTTGAAGACTTTGAAGTGTGAAAAAATCACTTTTTTACTTGAGAAAATAAACCCAAGTACGCCTCAAGAAATTATCAATAAAGGTAAGTGCATACTTAGCTCTATTAAAAGAGGGGTAGGAAAAACCATCAAGTCACTATGCACAAGCTCAAGTTCTAAAGAATCTCTCTTAGAAAAATTCTTAGGAAAATGATCTTGGTTTTGTTTCCTAATGCACAACCATGAAAAAATCCCTCAAGACAAGAAACTCTAGGAATACCATCTACCATACCATGAGTTTTGAACTCCTTCAAATATCTATAATTGAGATGTCCAAATATTTCATGCCAAAGCTTACTTTACGAATGCATGAGAAACCAATCTTATCCCTATAGAGGAAGTGTCATTAAAACCCTCAAATTTATATATTCTAGAACTATGATCAATAATATCTTGAGCAACAAGTGAATGAGGCTCCAACAAAGTTTGTATTGCTGCCCCATGTGGTGTAAAAGTCATTGTTTTCCTCGACTGAGAATGACAATTTTGATAATAAAAAAACAATTTTTTTTTGTGATTTTAGGAACATATAGTGCATCTTGGATACTACCACCATCAAGTTGTATATCACCTTTTCCTTTAACACAAAGAAAGGAATAATCTCAACCTAAATTTTAGAAGTAGAAATCAAACCTAGAGAAACAAAAGACTCCTCAAAATAAGTCATGTGATGAGAAGCATCGGAATCAATAACCCAAATGTCTGCAAGTGGTGACTAAGATCTCTAACAAATTTAAGTGCCTTTTCATGCTGTTTAGAAGGAGGTGGAGTGGAGATAGAAATTTAATGTTTCTTGATTGCATCCTCTAAGACTTGCATTCACTTATAACACCTATGTTCTTCATGACTAATACCCCCACAAAAAGCACATGAAAGGCTAGACTTATTCTTGTATTTAGAACACTACTTGGGTTTAGAGTTGTTTTATTTGGGTTTATGAGCACTTTGAGATGGAGAAGGGGTGGATTTGGTTTTGCTTTTGGTTTTCCCTTGCCCTTGGGATTAGATGTAACTAATTCCTTTTGAGAGGTGTAAGACTCAAGGTGAGACAATTTGGATTCTTCCAGTAAGTTTTTCAAAAAATGTTTCTAAGTCAAACATTTTGAATGTGTCACCTAAGGAATCCATGCAAGAAAAAAAGGTAGAATAATTTTTTGGAACGGTCCTCTCAACTTAGATAGAATCAAATAAACACACTCTTCATATTTCTTATCTCTTCCACTCCCCTTCAATTGTATCAACAAATTCTTGAACTTGGTAAGATAGTCTATAATTTTTGGAAAATATTCAGTTTAAGAGAGGTGGTCTCAATTTCAAGTTGCATGACTCTCATATGATCCACCTTACCAAATAAATCCTCCAATTTCTCCCATATTTTGAAAGGAGAGTCACATTTTTCCAAATGAAACAAAGACTTCCACTTACATAAGTTCCTATAAAACCCATACACTCATCAAATTTATTTAGGTAAGTGCATACTTATCTCCATTCAAAGAGGGGGTAGGAAAACCATCAAATCACTATGCACAAGCTTAAGTGCTGAAGAAACTGTCTTGGAAAATTATTAGGAAATGGATCTTGGTGTTGTTTCCTAATACATAGCCAAAGCAAAATCCTCAAGAAAGAAACTCTAGGAAGACCATCTACCATACCATGAGTGCTCAACTCCTTCAAATATTTGTAATTAAGATGTCTAAATATTTCATGCCAAAGCTTACTCTCTGAATCTACATGAGAAACCAATCTTGTCCCTATAGAAGAAGTGTCATCAAAACCCTCAAAGTGATATAGTCTAGAACTATGATCAACAATACCTGAGCAACAAGTGAATAAGGCTCCAACAAAGTTTGTACTTTTATTCCATGTGGTGTAAAATTCACTGTTTTTCCTTGACCAAAATGAAAAATTTGATATACAAAAAGAAAATTTGTAGTGATGTTAGGAACATATAGTGCATCTTGGATACTATCACCATCAAGTTGTATACCACCTTTTCCCTCAACAAAAAGAAAGGAAGAATCTCCAACCTCAATTTTGGAAGTAGAACTCAAACATAGAGAAATAAAAGACTCCTTAGAATAATTCATGTGATAAGAAGCACCCAAATCTATAACCCAACTGCTCTACAAGTGGTGACTGAGTTCTCCCAACAACATTAAGTGCTTTTCCATGTTGATTAGAAGGAGGTGGACTGGAGATAGAAATTTTGTGTTTCATGATTGCATCCTCTAAGTCTTCCATTCACTTATAACACCTATGTTCTTCACGACCACTACCCCTACAAAAAGAGCATGAAAGGCTAGACTTATTCTTGGATTTAGAACACTCCTTGGGTTTATAGTTGCTTTCTTTGGGTTTAGGAGAAATTTAAGATGGAGAAGGGGTGGATTTGGGTTTACTTTTTACTTTTCCCTTGCCTTTAGGATTAGATGCAACTAATGCCTTTTGAGAGGTGGAAGACTCAAGGTGAGACAATTTAGATTCTTCCCTAGTAAGTCTTTCACAAAATGTTTCTAAGTCAGGAATTTTGAATGTGTCGCCTAAGGCATCCATGCTAGAGAAAAAGATAGAAGAAAATATTTGAAATAGTCCTCTTAACTTGGATAGAATGAAGTAAACACACTCTTCATCTTTCTTATCTCTTCCATTCCCCTTCAATTGTGTCAACAAATGCTTGAACTTGGTAAGATAGTCTATAATTATTAGAAAATCTTCAGGATTAAGAGAGGTGATCTCAATTTCAAGTTGCATGGCTCTCATATGATCCACCTTTCCAACTAAATCCTCTAATTTCTCTCATATTTTGAAAGGAGAGTCACATTTTTCCAAATGCAACAAAAGACTATGTTGGTTGGATATTTTGTCAAACCAAAATATGAGGTTCAACCACAGTATATGAGATTAAATCCCTCCTCAAAGACAGGTGAGGCTGCCTGCTTATTGCTAATCTAAAACACAGTAAAAACGATATATACAGTATTCACACTAATCTAACCATTGGGGGTGGGATGGAATCCCGAAATCCACATTCACACGATTCAAGGATATTTCTTTCGTAAATGAACTGGGTTAGAAATTGTTACAATGAAAGAAGCACAGTAGAAAGGAAATGGGAGAAACGTATTTTCTTTCGAGTAAACACAGAGCACGAAATAATCATACGAGTTTTAGATCACAAATATAATGTCTGAAATAATCAGAAACACTAAGATGCCATGCAAAGAATAGCTTAAGATCATGAACATAAGAACACTGTCTTAAGTAAGATATATTCTACAACACAAAGTCTGTAAAATAATATCGACTCCTATTCTTCAAAATGATTGAACGAAAACACAAAGTTTTTCTTCTTTCCAATAGCCCCCAAATATTCCAAAAAATCTCGACCCTTTGGAATGCATAAGCATTCCTTATTTATAATAAAAGAAGTAGAGATAAAATAGGGCAAATCCTAAAAAATAGCATTTTAACAAGAGTTTTGTTTTGCTTGATTCTCACGCAGGAGATCAAGTCAAAATATGATTCAAAAATGTGACGAAACAGAAATGAAAAAGACATGTCGATTTCAAGATTGAAATGACATGAAACGTTGAGACTTAATCTGAATCATCATCCTTTGCTCCTTCCTCTTTTTCTTCCTCCAGCTGAGACTGTTTGCTCTGAAATTCCTGGAACTTCCGAATTATGCCTTGCATTTCATTTTCATCAGGCGCAGTGGAATGATCATTCCAAATTTCACAGGTTTCATGAACATCACTTTGGCATTTCTGGGAAGCTTTTTCAATCCTTTGCTGAGCTTTCTTAAGGCCTCCAAAGAATTGACCCTTACCAACCGATCCATGATCTCAAGGTCAAATCCGCTTATTGGTTCATGCTGAACAGACTCTTGGATTTGCTTGAAGAGATCATTTGCTGATAGGATACCTGAGTTCCCAACTGACACCTTTGGACAAATCTTCAACAATTCTTCTTCCAGATCACTTTTCCCATCAATCAATTTATCCCTTGATTCTCTCAACTTACTGCAGGCTTCATTGAGAATCTTTATTCTGAACCTGATGGCCTTGGTCAGCTGGAAATGCTTATCTGTATGTGGGAGAATACCTTCTTCTACCAAGAGATGTGCTGGTATTTTCTTTAACACCTGGAGAGCTTCATAAGTCAAATCAAGATGTCCAATTTCTTGAGAAATCTCCTCATCCATCTTTTCTCCATCCTTCTGAATGTCTCCCAAGGACTGATGAACTTGCACCACGTCTTGAATTACTTCCTTTCCCTGTTGGAGCAACCTTTGGATCCATTCATCAACCACCCTTCCTTTTTTAGCAATCTTTTCAATTGTAGGCACCGATGAGAAATCGAATCCGGCAGAAAATGAAGAAGGTGGTATGGATTCAAGGGGTTTTGAGAGTTTAATCAAAACCTCTGATAACTACTCCACTTTTTCCTTAAGCTCATCTCTGCTGTCCTTTATTTCTTTCAACTTTTGGCACAACACGTTTATGGAATCCCGTGCATCTTGTTGCGCCCCTTCTGCTGTCACTTTCCCTAGAGCCACCCTGGTTACCTGATAATCAGAGGCTGTTATATCCTCTCTAGTTTTGTCAGCCGAGGGAGTGGCAATCTCTGCGAACTTATCTCCTGAAGCATCCACCAAAACCCTTGAAACTGTTTTGGGTTTCTTGGCTGATTTCACAGTAGGAGCCTTGAGTGAGCTGAAATCAAAGGCTGGTAGGGGCACAATCACCTTCCTCTTCCTCGGAGTTTGCTCGAGTAGCCATTGCGGCGTATCAGAGGGAGTTGCCATGGTTGCAGAAGCTGGTATCATACCCTCAAGGGGAGAAGATTCTACTAGTGGAGGAGGAATAGTTACCAACGTGGTAGTAGATCCAATAAAAAGAGGCACAGGAGGGGGCGTGTTGGTGATCACTTGGGTACCAGCAGAGAGGGGTGAAAGTCCAGAGAAAATACGCCATGGTTGCAGTTGATGGAGAATAAGGAGGTAGAAGTGGTTGTGAGGAAAGAGGCACAGATCCAGACTCCAAAGCCTTGGATGCAAGAGATAAGGTCTCTTCATTTGAGCAATCAGCAAATGGTGAAGACAAGTCGGCTTCCTCCTTCCAAATTAATTTGTCCTATTTCGTGGTGTTGGTGATTACGGCACATTCACCATTTCTCTTTTGGAGAAACAATTGAAGAGATTTCTCTTTCTTTTCTCTTTTTGACAATCTTGACCTTTATAGGCGTCCTAGAAGATTTTCTATCCTTTTCCTTTTTGGAGGGCCCCGCCTCTGAAGCAGCCAACTTTGAAAACTTATCATCTTTAAAATTCATTCCCCAAGAGGAGAGCCATGCTTTGGTGCGAGAAAGGATTAGAGCCAACCTATCTGTAATAGAGGCTTTTTCACTGGCTGACCAATCAATAGGTGGGAAAACATATTGATCCTCATTTAGTCCATCATAGGAAAGATCCAAAACACTTTCATTGTCACTGCATACCCTCGGTAAATCAGCAAGCTCCAGTGTTTGAATCTCAGAATAGTCAATCTGCTATTATCCTTTCTGTGAACAACAACCTCATTACGTAGATCCACCCAAATATCCTCTATGTTTGGCCTGTGCAGATGTTGGGTTCCATATGCCTGAGCACTCCTCGGATATCAAAACCGTCTCGAGGCTTCATATGCTTCTTCAATTTGTCCTCAAGTTCATGGACAACATTTTTGGCTTTCACTATTGTTGAGCAAGTATATCTCCCAATAGAAATTGGGAAGGATACAACAACCTTATGTTTGCTTTGTTGGAATTTATGGAAATCCAACGGTGCCTAACCAACTCCATCAATATCAGCCTATCCCCTGGATATCGGGGGCGTAAAAGGATCTCCGAGTACATGACCACCCGAAGATATGTAAACTTCTTGAATTGTAAGAAGATACATCCCCATTTAGAAACTTCACCAAGCCTCATCGAGACTCTTGTCTTCCTCAGCTCAGGGTTTATCCTGCAGATATTTTCATAGAAGAAGGCATCATTCACCCTCCTGAAATGGTCTTTGGACCCCTTCTTTGTCAATTGAGGGAAGTATTGATACACCAGCCCGCCATTCTCGCTTCCTTGGTATCCGGCCAGGATAGTTCCTCATCCCTAAGAATTGCGTATGTGACATATGAAGACATATAAAATTTCCCAATTGACAAGACCGTTGTCATTTGGGAATCAATCTCATCATTACGATGAGAGTACCCCGCCGATCCCTTGCTGATTCTTCGATGGTGATCATAAATTGATACATCCATCCTGAAATACATTTGATTCGGGCAAATCAAAAACCCGACTCGACAGCAGGTGATGATGTCATTGATTTCTTGGATGAAATCACTCCTGGGGATAATCCTTGGAAATCTGGAGATAGCTGGTTTGGGTTTGATCAGGAACTTCTTATTCACATGTTTGATGCAGTCTTCCTGATCATTGTCCCAGGATTTCTGAGCTGACTTGATGTCCAACTCTCCATACTCGTCAAAATTAGGCAATTTGAGGAGATCATCAAAATAACCTCCATCCAATTTGACCACTACTTCACCTGATTGACTTCTCACAGAACGAGACGCCGAGTCATAACTGGATGCACAAGCCAAGATGAATTCTGGACACTGAGCGGACATGGGAAGACCCACTGCGAGAGGCAAGCCACTATCGGCTATAGTTTTCATCCATGGAGTTTGGGAGGAACTCCTCACCCTACTCCAGAAATCTTCAATGTCTATATTTCCGAGTTCCGTGTCTCGGATGTCGTAATTTGTGCAATCAATATACGATGGAGATTCCAGCTTTTTAAACTTATATTTCATTCTGCCGACTTCTCGGTCTTTTCCTGAGATGGACTAGGGTCCGACATGAAGGACGTCGAAGGAAGAAAGTTTCGAAGCTCAAGATGCCGCTCACTGTGAGAATTCTGACCTGCTGGATATGCCGGAAGAACGGAAGAGTTCCGACACACGCCAATGATGTAGGAAAATCCTAAAAACCCGATGCGTTTAATAATGCTCGGAACTTTGGGAAAGCCCGACACTGCCAATGATGTCGAAACGGAAGAAAGCTCGACACTTGTGTTGATGCCGGGAACTCTGGAAAGTCCGGCACGCCAAGCCTTCAATATACTTCGGGTCTTCGACACTGCACAATGACCTCCAACACCCGAAAAGAGAAAAACGGGGTTTTCGTTGAATTTCAAACATGCAATCTCCTTTTAACCATTCATGTACTAGGCACATAATAAAACTTTGAGGAAATAGCACCAAGTGGTAACTTCGAAGAGATAAACCCTAAAACCTAAACCCCTTTTTGAAAACAACTCCAGAAAGAAGAAGAATAAAAATCCCTCAAAACCCAGCAAGAAAATGAGAAGAATTCACGCGCAATCAATCCATAAAAACTAGGAACAAAGAATGGAGAGAGAAATACCTTCAACCAGAGAAAGGGAAGATCGAAAAATGGTGAATCAATCGGGCACAAGCGAGCTTTCGGGTTCCGAGGTTGGAAGAGCATGTACGAAAAATCCACGAGTTAAAAATAAGTCCGGTAAAAATGACGTGGAAATCCGCATATTTATAAGAAAATTTGTAATTAATACACTTCACTGCGTGCGTACAACTCACCGACAACTCGGCATTAATGCCATGTCAGCATGTTTGAGAGGTCCGAAAACCCGACACAAGGGAGCTTAGAGCAATTCGGGTTTCGGGAAACACAAGACATAAAGCATGAGATGTTTAGATGCTTCACAGCTCCGAAAACCCGATACAAAGGACTAAATCAGACTTCGGGTATCGGGGAACAGGTGACACAAAACATGTTTTGAATTAGGCATGTTCCGATGCGCCGGAGGTCCGAAAACCCGATTTACTCAATATGAAGTGGGTTTCGGGTTTTGGAAAACAGACGACATAAAACATGTTAAAACCATGTCGAACTGTTGGACAAACCCGAAAACCCGAATTTCTCAATATGAGGCCAAAATGCAAAATCAACTTCAAAAATTTCGTAGGGGTTATCTAATCGTTTTGTCGTGAACTCAAAACGGAGATAACAACTGGCTCCAACTGGGGACTTTCTTTGTAATACCAAAGGAAGAGAACTCAGAATCTCTGGTCTCGCGGACCAGAGCCTTATCCATTGGGCTACGGAGTCAAGAAGAAAACCAAAACAAAACAAAATGAAGAAAGAAAGAAAGAAAACCAAAAGCAAACACACAACAAAACAAAGTAAAATATGTACAATGCAAGAGAGCATCTTGCATTAATGGTGGAACAGCTTTAGATGTTGTCCACTGAAAGGCAACGGGAGTAGTCCTCCATCTAGATATGATAGTAGGAAACTGTTTTCGCCATTCAGCTCATGGATTTTGAAAGGTCCTTTCCACAAAGAATCAAACTTCCCGTGCATTCCTTTTTGTTCTCTTCTCTTATCCCACAAAGCAACACCAAATCTCCAATCTGGAAGTTACGCTGCTTTGATTTTTTGTCGAAAATTTTCTTCACTCTGCTCTGATGATCTGCGATGCGATCAACCACCTTGATTCGTTCCTCTTCTAGCCTGGCTAGGTACATAACCCTCTTCTCGATAGAATTCTGAAAAGCCACATCTTCAACCGCTTTTGCCAATCGCAAGGCCGGAAATTCTACTTGAGATAGGAATTTCAGCATCAATCCCGTATAGCAATTGGAAAGGAGACATCCCTGTGGCTCGCTTTGGAGTGATTCGATCAGCCCACAATGCATCATACAATGCTTTGTGCCATGTCCTCTGGTTTTCATCCACTAGTTTTCTAATTATGGTAACCAGGTTCTTATTGCTGGACTCAGCTTGCCCATTACCCTAGGGATAATAATCAGATGAGTGAGCCAGAGTGATACCGAATCCATAGAAAAATTCTGTCAACTCATGTGACGAGAAATTAGAGGCATTATCAGCTACAATCTTATGAGGCACACCGAATCTGACAATTATATTTTCTTTAAGGAACTTGCAAAAATGACTGTGAAGTTGCTTGCTTGATTGGTGCGGCTTCTACCCACTTGGTAAAATAGTCTGTAGCAGTCAGCACGTAGTTATGTCCTAACTCGGAAGTAGGATTCAATGTTTCGATGAAATCAATCCCCCATTGGCGAAAAGGTTCTTCAATCACTACAGGCTTCAGAGGAAGAGCTGCTAACTTGGGGCGACCAACGAAATGTTGACAAGCTTCACATTTGGACACCCATTCTGCTGAATCCCGGAAGAGAGTAGGCCAATAGTACCTAGCCCGTAGGATCTTATACGCTATTACAGAGGATGAAAAATGTCCTCCGCAAGCTAGGCTATGGAAGGATTCTAATAACTTTTCCTGTTGTGATTTATCAACACAACGCAGAAAACACCATCAATACCTTTCAGTATATTGCATTATTCCACAAAAGGTATTTTTGCAGATCTCAACTTGACGGTCCTCTTCTCCTTTTGATTTAAATGCGGGGCATTCACCATAAGTTAGGAAGAAAGCAATGTCCGTGTACCATTCATCGGTCGTACTCACAAAAAGCACCATGGGCAGCTCTGAAGAAGTGTCTGAGTCTTTTCATACTCTGCTTCAAGATGATTTTTGTAATTAATTGGCACAAGCCCCTTCCTCATACCAACTTGGTAGGTCGATGTCTAAATCGTACTCCGAACCTTAGCTATCCAAGTACCTCGTTGACTTCCCACTCTTGTTGCGTCGAATGGATTTAACAAGCATATCGTGAATGAGAACGAGTATGGGAATTCAAAGACATAGTACTCGAAATGTTTTATCAAGCCGCACCACCGCATAAGCATGCTTTTCTATCTGTGACATCTTCAATTCATGTTCTTTCAACGGACAGCTCATGAATGCGATGGGAGCTTCGATGCCTTATTTTTCCCGCATTAGGATGGAGACAACGTGTGTGAGCAGAGGCGTAACTGTACATGATGAAATCTTTCTTGAAATCTGGACATACTAAGATAGGAGCGCAAGCAACTACCCTTTTGATTTCTTCGAATGCAAGCTTCCCTTTTGTACTCCATCTAAATGGAACTTTTCCTTTCATCATTCCAAGGATATCCTTGGTTTTTTCAGTGAAATCAGGTACAAATCTTCTCAAGAAATTAACCTTTCCGAAGAAAGAATGAACTCCGGTTTTACTTGTGGGTAAGGTGAGGCTCTGAATAGCCTTTACCCTTTCTGGGTCAATTTTGGTTCCTTCTTTAGTCACAATATGACCCAGCAACTTTCCTTCGGTCACCCTAAACATGGACTTCTTGGGATTCAATGAAATCCCGTGACGCCTGCATCTCAAAAGTACTTGTTCTAAATGATCATAATGATCACTCCATTTTTTAGAGAAAACGGTCAAGTCATCCAAATACACAACTATGACCTTGCCCATCAAATCTCTGAATGCCAAGTCCATAGCTCTCTGAAAAGTGGCTCCGGCATTGATCAAGCCGAAAGGCATCCTCCTGTAAGCAAAGGTACCCCATGGGGTCGTGAAGGCCATCTTGTGTTGATCCTCTGGTATTACCTCGACTTGGTTATATCCCGAAAATCCATCGAGCATGGAAAGCATTTCTGATCTAGTAACAGTTTGTAATACCTGATCCATGATAGGCAAAGGATAGTTATCCTTCAGTGAGGACTGATTCAAGTTCTGGAAGTCAACACAGATCTAGATTTCGCCATTCTTTTTCTTGACAGAACAATGTTAGCAATCCAAGTGGAGTGATGGATTGGGAAAATAATTCTAGCATCTAACATCTTCTGAATTTCTGCCAGGATAGTTCCTGAGATCTTGGGATTGTAATGTCTTTGCTTTTGTCTGTACGGCTTCACATCAGGCTTCAAAGGGATACTGTGCTGTACATCTTTGGGCTTGAAGGATTTTAAATCTGCATAAGACCAGGCCAACACATCGATGTATTTCTTTAAAAGCGAAGTAAATCTTGCCTTCTCTTCAGGAGAACAACATTTCCCAATATTCACCATCCGAGGTTGATCAGACGAACCTAGATTGATTTGATCTACTTCAGAGGAAGAAACTCCTTCGACTTGCCTTTTGTTTTGGATAAAACGATCATGCTTATCAAACAAGCCCTCCAAAGAAACCAAACCTTTAGGTATCTTGTTGCCTTTCAGCTGGATAAATTCACCATCAACCTCCTGATATGGATCTGAAATAGTTTCACGGAAGGCTGATTCTGAACCTTCAAAATATAACTCACTGAAATTGTCAGCCTTTTCTAGAAAAGCCAACACCTGTTGATCATCATTGAACACTTGCCAATGAGTTGCATTATCTGGAATACTGGGACGGTAGACAATCTCGATAGAGTATGTATCTTGCTTGAACTGAGGATGAGGAGAAGAAGGGATGCAGATACGGCCAAAGAATCAGCCTTGTCATTATAATCTCTCAAAACTGCCCTAATAGAAAATGCATCAAAGCATTCTATACTATCCCAAACTTTATTTTGGTAATGTTTCAACCGATCATTTTTCACCTGATATATACCCCTGACCTGATTTACAATCAGCTCCGCATCTCCCTGAACCTTGAGATTTCGGATTCCCTTCTGTCTGGCCATTTCTAATCCTAATAACAGGGCTTCATATTCGGCCGTGTTGTTAGTATTATCAAATTGCAACTTGTAAGCTGATGGGAAAATCTCGGAGCTAGGAGATATAAGGACAACACCAGCGCCTGATCCAGAGGTTGAGCAGCTACCATCAAATTCGAGCATCCAAATAGCATTGGGATCTTCTTCTTCAACATCTACAATGGGTATCTCTGAAGTCATGAAATAATTCCCAAAGCTAGCATCTTCGAAAAGAATATGAGCTTTTGGATCATCTGATTTGGTCACCAAATACTTCGCCTGTGGTTCAGGATGAAGAACCTGATGAACCCCATTGACCGGGATCTTAGCTTTGGTCCAATCCATATTAATCTCTCCTCCGACGTCTTTACAAAATCCTCTACCCAAGAGGATACCATAAGCTGCAGGAATGTCGGCAACCAGAATAGTCATTTTCACTCTCTTCTCAGGGAAGGCAACAAATGCAAACTGTGCGTCCTTGATTTGACCAATCAAAGGGACTTGTTTAGTTTCCATGGAGTAGCACCATCCATATGACTTAGTCAAAGTAAGTCCAAGGGCATGGGCCACTTTTGCGGGCATAACATTATCAGAGGCCCCGAGTCGATGATGCAATTGCTGAGTTTAAACCCATTTATAAGTAGAGACAAATAAAATGGTTCAATCTTTCCTGAAGAAGAAGCAGAGGTCAGATTGTTCTGTGGTGGGAGTTGAGTAGGATTTGGAAGGAGACCTTTTGAAGGTGATGGAACAGCCACTTTACTTCTGATGAACTTGGCCAGCTTTTCAAACTGTTCAGGATTCGACTGAAGGTATTCTGCTTCCGACATTTGAATTTTGGTTCTCTTTGCATGATCAATAATGTCAAAAGTAGTATAAGAAGGAATGATGGTAGGCTCAGATCTAATTACATGAGCTTGTGCTGAGGCACTAATCTTAGGAGAAGGAGAATAAGGAGCAGTAGCTTTTTGGTAACCTCTCTTTCTTTGCGCATACTAAATAGGGGTACCCTCTTAACTATGGATATGGGAGGTTCCTTATTCTTCTCCTTAGTGTTTTCAAGAGGTTTTCTTGGGATTTTGAGATTGGGACCGAGTGAAGACAAAGAAATGACTGACCATCTGGCGCACATTCATCTTCATCATATTCCAAATACCCAATGCTGGAGTCGCCAGCTGACTCGTCATAAGACTCATCAGCATATCCTGAAGCTTCGAAAGCCTCACGGGAATCTTGTTCTTCTCGGTTCATCTTCTTCTTCAATTATTTCTCTACCGTGCGCATCGACGGGAGGAGCTTCAATGCTAGTCTCGGTTGAGTAGGAGTTAACCGTGACCTATCTCTCGATAGGTGCACCATTGTTGTTATTGATATTCCATCTAGGGATATCCCGATACGGAACCTTGCTCACCGCTTTGGGACATTTGATTTTTAAAGCAATCAAATCGTTAGCCATTTTTGAAACATAGGATCGGTGTTACCTTGAGAAGAACCTTGATTTTTGAGTTTGGGTATGTCTTTCTTGATCCTTGGCCAAGATGAGATCATCCTCTATTTCAAGAGTTGTTGATCGAGCAAGAGCTAAGTCTCGGGGATAACCGACCTTCTTAATAAAAAAAGCTTATATCGAGGTTGAGCATTGATGAAGAAGCATTTTTGGTTTTCCGTGAGTAGTACCGCTATTTCGGAATCTTCTAGATCAGCTTGTTGAACTTTGCCACGAATTCCCGCATAGGTTCATGCGATTCCTTCTTCATATGCGTGAGCCGAGCTAACAAAGCATGGGAATCTTTGGCTGGTTTGAAACGTGCTTCAAACTTAGTTCGCATGGTAGCCTGGGCCATGATGCATGCATTCGGGAGGTGATAAAACCATTCACCGCCGCACCTCGCAACGTTTCAACGAAGAGTCAGACGGAGACATCTTCGTGGGCTACTCCGAGAACACCGCATGCAACAAAGAAAGATGCTATGTGCTCGTCAGGATGCTGCTTCCCATCCCCATTGAACTTGGGAATGTTTTTACGTGATCCACGTGGTAACTCATTCAATGGAGGAGTCAAAGAAAGAGGACCAATAACTGCGCCCCAAGGCACAGGTTGAACCGCCATCCTCCTGAAAAGAGTGCGTACAGGGATCCGAGTATCAGACAAGAGTAGTGCACGACAAGTTGCAGATGCTTCCTGTTCCACAGGATCCGGTTTCTCCGAACAGGCGAAGAACTTCTGGTTCGGTTAGAGACAATGTTGTCGGGAGAAAGACTGAAATTGTCGGTTGTGTCATGCAAGAACTCAAAGAGCGGATCAATTTCACCTTGAGCTCGGCGGGACCGAGTAAAGATCTTCCCGGCCAGCTTGAACTGAAAGGAGATCTTGTTGAAAATAAGGCAAATACGGAGTCGCCAGACACCAAGAGGATAAGCTTTATACTATAGATCCGTACTCCCCAGCGGAGTCGCCAAAAACTGTTGGTTGGATATTTTGTCAAACCAAAATATGAGGTTCAACCACAGTATATGGGATTAAATCCCTCCTCAAAGACAGTGAGGCCGCCGCTTATGCTAATCTAATCCAAAACACAAGAAATGATATATACAGTATTCACACTAATCTAACCATTGGGGGGTGGGATGGAATCCCGAAATCCACATTCACACGATTCAAGGATATTTCTTTCGTAAATGAACTGGGTTAGAAATTGTTACAATGAAAGAAGCACAGTAGAAAGGAAATGGGAGAAACGTATTTTCTTTCGAGTAAACACAGAGCACGAAATAATCATACGAGTTTTAGATCACAAATATAATGTCCGAAATAATCAGAAACACTAAGATGCCATGCAAAGAATAGCTTAAGATCATGAACATAAGAACACTGTCTTAAGTAAGATATATTCTACAACACAAAGTCTGTAAAATAATATCGACTCCTATTCTTCAAAATGATTGAACGAAAACACAAAGTTTTTCTTCTTTCCAATATTTCAAATATTCCAAAAATTCAACCCTTTCGAATGCATAAAGCATTCCTTATTTATAACAAAAGAAGTAGAGATAAAATAGGGCAGATCCTAAAAAATAGCGTTTTAACAAGAGTTCTGTTTTGCTTGATTCTCACGCAGGAGATCAAGTCAAAATATGATTCAAAAATGTGACGAAACAGAAATGAAAAAGACATGTCGATTTCAAGATTCAAATGACATGAAACGCTTCGAGACTTAATCAATCATCATCCTTTCTCCCTCTTCTTTTTCTTCCTCCAAATTTGAGAGATTTGCTCTCAAATTCTGGAACTTCCGAATTATGCCTTGCATTTCGCTTTCATCAAAGCGCTTGATGGAATGATCATTCCAAAATTTCACAAGTTTCATGAACATCGCCGGCGTAAAGTGTCGGGAAGCTTTTTCAATCTTTTCACGAGATTTCTTAAGGCCTCCAAAGAATGTTCAACCCTTACCAACCGATCCATGATCTCAAGGTCAAATCCGCTTATTGGTTCATGCTGAATAGACTCTTGGATTTTCTTGAAGAGATCATCTCGTTGATAGGATACCTGAGTTCCCAACTGACACCTTTGGACAAATCTTCAAGCAATTCTTCTTCCAGATCACTTTTCCCATCAATCAATTTATCCTTGATTCTCTCAACTTACCGCAGGCTTCATTGAGAATCTTTACTCTGAACCTGATGGCCTTGGTCAGCTGGAAATGCTTATCTGTATGTGGGAGAATACCTTCTTCTACCAAGAGATGTGCTGGTATTTGCTTTAACACCTGGAGAGCTTCATAAGTCAAATCAAGATGTCCAATTTCTTGAGAAATCTCCTCATCCATCTTTTCTCCATCCTTCTGAATGTCTCCCAAGGACTGATGAACTTGCACCACGTCTTGAATTACTTCCTTTCCCTGTTGGAGCAACCTTTGGATCCATTCATCAACCACCCTTCCTTTTTTAGCAATCTTTTCAATTGTAGGCACCGATGAGAAATCGAATCCGACAGAAACAGAAGAAGGTGGTATGGATTCAAGGGGTTTTGAGAGTTTAATCAAAACCTCTGTCAACTGCTCCACTTTTTCCTTAAGCTCATCTCTGCTGTCCTTTGTTTCTTTCAACTTTTGGCACAACACGTTTATGGAATCCCGTGCATCTTGTTGCGCCCCTTCTGCTGTCACTTTCCCTAGAGCCACCCTGGTTACCTGATAATCAGAGGCTGTTATATCCTCTCTAGTTTTGTCAGCCGAGGGAGTGGCAATCTCTGCGAACTTATCTCCTGAAGCATCCACCAAAACCCTTGAAACTGTTTTGGGTTTCTTGGCTGATTTCGCAGTAGGAGCCTTGAGTGAGCTGAAATCAAAGGCTGGTAGGGGCACAATCACCTTCCTCTTCCTCGGAGTTTGCTCGAGTAGCCATTGCAGCGTATCAGAGGGAGTTGCCATGGTTGCAAAAGCTTGTATCATACCCTCAAGGGGAGAAGATTCTACTAGTGGAGGAGGAATAGTTACCAACGTGGTAGTAGATCCAATAAAAAGAGGCACAGGAGGGGGCATGTTGGTGATCACTTGGGTACCAGCAGAGAGGGGTGAAAGTCCAGAGAAAATACTGGCCATGGTTGCAGAAGTTGATGGAGAATAAGGAGGTAGGAGTGGTTGTGAGGAAAGAGGCACAGATCCAGACTCCAAAGCCTTGGATGCAAGAGATAAGGTCTCTTCAGTTGAGCAATCAGCAAATGGTGAAGATAGAAGCTGGCTTCCTCCTTCTTCCAAATTAATTTCTCCTATTTCTGGTGGTGTTGGTGATTTTGGCACATTCACTATTTCTACTAGAGAAACAATCAAGAGATTTCTCTTTCTTTTTCTCTTTTTGACAATCTTGACCTTTATAGGCTCCCTAGAAGATTTTCTATCCTTTTCCTTTTCGAGGGCCCCGCTCTCAAGCAATGACCCAACTTTGAAAACTTATCATCTTTAAAATCATTCCCAAGAGGAGAGCCATGCTTTGGTGCGAGCAAGGATTAGAGCCGACCTATCTGTAATAGAGGCTTTTTCACTGGCTGACCAATCAATAGGTGGGAAAACATATTGATCCTCATTTAGTCCATCATAGGAAAGATCCAAAACACTTTCATTGTCACTGCACCTTCTGGTAAATCAGCAAGCTCCAGTGTTTGAATCTCAGCAATAGTCAATCTGCTATTATCCTTTCTGTGAACAGAACCTCATTACGCAGATCCACCCAAATATCCTCTATGTTTGGCCTATGCAGATGCTGGGTTCCATATGCTCTGAGCACTCCTCGGATATCAAAACCGATCTCGAGGCTTCATATGCTTTTTCAATTTGTCCTGAAGTTCGTGGACAACATTTTTGGCTTTCACTACTGTTGAGCAAGTATATCTCCCAATAGAAATTGGGAAGGATACAACAGCCTTATGTTTGCTTTGTTGGAATTTATGGAAATCCAACAGCTGCCTAACCAACTCCATCAATATCAGTCTATCCCCTGGATATCGGGGCAGGCGAAAAGGATCTCCCGAGTACATGACCACCCAAAGATATGTAAACTTCTTGAATTGTAAGAAGATACATCCCCATTTAGAAACTTCAGCCCAAGCCTCATCTGAGACTCTTGTCTTCCTCAGCTCAGGGTTTATCCTGCAGATATTTTCAGAAGAAGGCATCATTCACCCTCCCGAAATGGTCTTTTGACCCCTTCTTTTCACATTGAGGGAAGTATTGATACACCTGGTTCGCCGTTCTGCTTCCCTTGGTATCCAGCCCGGGATAGTTCCTCATCCCGATGGCTGCGTATGTGACATATGAAGACATATAAAATTTCCCAGTTGACAAGACCGTTGTCATTTGGGAATCAATCTCATCACTGATGAGAGTACCCCAGTCGATCCCTTGCTGATTCTTCTTGATGGTGATCATAAATTGATACATCCATCCTTGAAATACATTTGATTCGGGCAAACCAAAAACCCGACTCAGCAGGGTGATGATGTCATTGATTTCTTGGATGAAATCACTCCTGGGGATAATCCTTGGAAATCTGGAGATAGCTGGTTTGGGTTTGATCAGGAACTTCTTGTTCACATGTTTGATGCAGTCTTCCTGATCATTGTCCCAGGCTTTCTGAGCTGACTTGATGTCCAACTCTCCATACTCGTCAAAATTAGGCAATTTGAGGAGATCATCAAAATAACCTCCATCCAATTTGACCACTACTTCACCTGATTGACTTCTCACAGAACGAGACGCCGAGTCATAACTGGATGCACAAGCCAAGATGAATTCTGGACACTGAGCAGACATGGGAAGACCCGTTGAGAGGCAAGCCACTATCTAGCTATAGTTTTCATCCATGGAGTTTGGGAGGAACTCCTCACCCTACTCCAAAATCTTCAATGTCTATATTTTCGAGTTCGGTGTCTCGGATGTCGTAGTTGCAATCAATATACGATGGAGATTCCATCTTTTTAAACTTATATTTCATTTCGCCGACTTCTCGGCCTTTTCCCGAGATGGACCAGGTCCGACATGAAGGACGTCAAGGAAGAAAGTTTCAAGCTCAAGATGCCGCCACCGTGAGAATTTCGACTGCTGGATATGCCAAGAACGGAAGAGTCCGACATCGCCAGATGATGTAGGAAAATCCTAAAACCCGATGCGTTTAATAATGTCGGAACTTTGGGAAAGCCCGACACTGCCAATGATGTCAAAAATGGAAGAAAGCCCGACACTTGTGTTGATGCCAGGAACTCTGGAAAGTCCGGCACGCCAAGCCTTCAATATACTTCGGGTCTTCGACACTGCACAACAGCCTTCAACACCCGAAAAGAGAAAAACAGGTTTTTCATTGAATTTCAAACATGCAATCTCCTTTTAACCATTCATGTACCAGGCACATAATAAAACTTTGAGGAAATAGCACCAAGTGGTAACTTAGAAGAGATAAACCCTAAAACCTAAACCCCTTTTTTCAAAAGAACTCCAGAAAGAAGAAGAATAAAAATCCCTCAAAACCCAACAAGAAAATGAGAAGAATTCACGCGAAAACAATCCATAAAAACTAGGAACCAAGAGTGAGAGAAATACCTCCAACCAGAGAAAGGGAAGATCGAAAAATGGCGAATCAATCGAGCACAGGAAAGCTTTCGGGCTTCGAGGTTGGAAGAGCATGTACGAAAAATCCACGAGTTAAAAATAAGTCCGGTAAAAATGACGTGGAAATCCACATATTTATAAGAAAATTGTAATTA
The DNA here is from genome assembly GCA_018340775.1 of Taxus wallichiana var. yunnanensis. NCBI lineage: Eukaryota > Viridiplantae > Streptophyta > Pinopsida > Cupressales > Taxaceae > Taxus > Taxus wallichiana. Next base: position 937,198,258 of record CM031235.1, on the reverse strand, counting down.
ATACACTTCAGCTCTAAGACGCACCAACTCACCGACAACTCGCATGAATGCCATGTCAAGCATGTTTGAGAGGTCCCAAAACCCGACACAAGGGGCTTAGTGCGGTCGGGTTTCGGGTTTCGGGAAACACAAGACATAAAGCATGAGATGTTTAGATGCTTCACAGCTCCGAAAACCCGATACAAAGGACTAAATCAGACTTCGGGTATCGGGGAACAAGTGACACAAAACATGTTTTGAATTAGGCATGTTCCGATGCGACGGAGGTCCGAAAACCCGATTTACTCAATATGAAGCGGGTTTCGGGTTTCGGAAAACAGGCGACACAAAGCATGTTAAAACTCATGTCGAACTGTTGACAAACCCGAAAACCCGAATTTCTCAATATGAGGCCAAAATGCAAAATCAACTTCAAAAATTTCGTAGGGGTTATCTAATCGTTTTGTCGTGAACTCAAAATGGAGATAACAGACTATCACTTACATAATTCCTATCAAACCCACACATTCATCAAATTTGCACTGGTATTGAAATTTCTCACATTCTCTAGTGAACATTTGTTGTTCTGAATAAGTTAAAGCCCATAATACTTTCTACTTAATTATTGTTTCCATTCTTGGTTTCCATGTGTGGTAATTATGTGTTTCTAATGGTTCAACATGATCTAATGTAGAAGTAGACACCATTCTCAAAAACTCACCAAAAGAAATGCAAGAACCAAGCAATGCAACAAGACCCCCAAGCAATGCAACAAGAGCCCCCTAGATTTTGGCACTTTATAATGAGTGCGTGTTACAATATGAAACTTTATAATTATAGTGAAATTATCAAAATAAATATTTCCAATGGAAAGAGCACAAAAAAACAAGCACTTTTGCAAAAAATGACACTCAAATTCGAGTTTCCGATCAAAAATACAAGCTTTACAAGTTTATGCTCTACTATTTATTCTAGTTGCCACTAAAAATAAATAAAATGCTCGTCTTCACCACACAAATAAAATGAAAGGGGGTTGGAGTTAAGAACCTACTAGTAGGAATCACAAGCTTTAAGCCCTCGACGACCATACCATATGACCAAGGGCGAGGATTTTAGTGGGTGTCAATACCATAGATCAAGGAAAGAACTATACCTAAAAACTAGATAATATCCCCTAATATCTAAATAAAAAGAAATATCCACACATATAAGTGGGTGAGGATAAATATAATAAAGGTAAATAAAGTACCTAGTGAACATGAGCTAAGGTAAATACCTACTCCAACAATCAAAAGATTCAATTTGATGACGAAGACAAAAAATCCACATTTTTCTAAAATAATTATAAACACATAACATGCAATACGAAATCCGAATGACTAGATTGCATCAAACCAAAATATTGATATGAACTAAATTAAGCTTACGTGGAGGTCAATAAGTACTCTTTTGGAGTGAATCTTTGTGTTTTTTCCTGTGAGAAAATTAGGAAACTTATCTCGTATCCTTTTTGAGAGACGGAAAACCTCTCACCATAGTGTATTGGTGAAGTGTATCAAGATATTCAAAACTTGTGTGACCAAGTCTCTAATGCCACAACTATGTAGAGGAAAATTTCTTAACCACTAGTGCCTACTCATCCATGTGAAAAAAATCAAGCTAGAACATATTCCAACATTTGAAGTTTTTGCAACAAATTTTGAGCCTCTAGATTTGTCTCAAATCAAACAAACATTATTACTAGAATGAATATAAAAATCAATATTTATATTATGATCTTGAAGTTGACTAATCAATAATGAATTCTTTGTTATGCCAAGGACTTATAATACATCGATAGTCTACAATACCGTGAACCAATGGGTAGTGAAATGTTCCCAATACCTTGTATTGTGTAAGAAGAATCATCACCTAACAAAACATGATTTTTCGAAGGTGTGTCCCTCATGGTGGTAAACCAGTCTCTGTTCTCTAGTCATGTGTTAATTGGCTCCTTAATAAACGTACCAAGCAACAATAGATGATGTGGATGGTTCATTAGAATGGGTAGTGTACATGAAGTCCTCAATCATCCGAATAGTCTTCTTTCTCGCCTACATTTTTAAATTCAAAATACACCCCAAAGTTATTTCGATCATCGACATTACTATCTTGAACTTCAACAGGTAAAAACGATAAAAATGAATAAATTCAATGTTCTAAGGCTTTTCCTCTCCATTGCAATATTATACTACCCAACACTTAGCCAAAAGATCAAAATAATTGAGAAAAATATGCTTTGTTGTGGCTGAATTGGACTTTGGGGGAACAGAGGAAAAATTGCTTGTTCCTCCTGTTCCCCAAATTACTACATCAGCCATAGGAATAATTTGGGAAGTTAAGTTAGATGAATAAGATATTTTAAGAACTTGAGGAAAATTTCCTCGGGGCTTGAGTTCCCGCATAGCCGTTTGGACCAACAATGAAGAAAAAGGGTAGTGTTACAAATAAAGCGGGTCTTTGGTGGAACAAACGTAGCATTTTTATCGGGTCATTAGTTCCCTACATGGGCAAGTCATCTGACTCATGCGAAAATTGAAGCACAAGATACAATGTTGCGGGTGAAGCGCATTCGGTGGAAATGATGAAACAATTCTTGCATTCCACTAGTTCTCTGCATGGCCAATCAAACCGATCAAAGGGGAGTGCTTCATTTTGACTAGGAAGATATGATGACTCTTGTGAGCACCAATCGGAATTTTCCACCATTCCAATGTTTTACCGATCGACCGGTTCATCTGCACCATAAACAAACTGCATTGAAGTGTACTGTGGATGCCCACGTGGAACCCCGTCGTGACCATCCCAAGCCCCGAACTTCAAATGGCCATAAATTTTTGCCTTGTATTTCCAAATTTAGCAAACTTGGTACCATTGGGAAGGTCTCATCATTTAATTATTTTTGGAATTTGGTAGACAACACACTAATGGTGGCATTTAATGTGTTATGATAATACATTCATAATAAAAAAATTGAAATTGTAGAATCAATGAATTATATTACAAAACTAATATGTAACTATGATAGTAAAATAACTTTATTAAATGTTTATATAAAGTGGTCAAAATCTATAATAGATATGTATGTCAAATATCTTTACATTCGATAACGGATGTGAAATGGGAAAACTCTATACAAGAGATGCATGCCTCACAATTCAATGCAAATGAAGACATAAAAAAATGGGAAAGATTTATATGAGATATGTACGCCTCAAAACTTGCAAACCTAAAACCTTAAAATTATATGAGAGATAGGTTTTTACAAAAATTCAACTTTCAAACTTGAGTTTTCATTCGAAACCATATTATTTATAATAGAACAATGTGTAATATTGAAGGTTCTAGGAATAGTATATATGAAGGGTTCCAAATGGAAGTTGGAAGGTCATCCTTCATGGAGATGATATCCATCCACATTTGGGGTGAAATTTAATGGGAAATAGAGGACACAATCCAATATATTGGTGTGTGTGTGTGTGTGTGTGTGTGTGTGTGTGTGTGTGTGTGTGTGTGTGTGTGTGTAAATACCAATATATTGGATTGTGTCATCTATAAATACCAATATATATATATATATATATATATATATATATATATATATATATATATATATATATACACTTGTCAGGTCACATCTCTTATTCCATTGACTCCAATTGGAAAACCGTAGTATTTTCCTCGGAAAGATAAAAAAGTGAAATTAAAAATAAAAGATATGAAAATATACAATGATATCATCATACTATTTGAATCCCATAAATTCTTTCAAGACCCTTTAAAATGTAAAATATGAAAAGTTGTCAAAACCTGCTAAAAATAGATTTCAAGACTTTCTAAATATAATTTTTTAGAAATAATGTTTTGGTTGTTGATATGGATAATTCCTTCTCTACGAATACCCATCTAGATCATTCCGATTAAAATAAATGTAAGTAATTTCTAAAAATAAACTTTGATAAATACTTTCTGAATGTTGATAAGGACCACTTGTTATGAGAGCTCATCTAGATCACACATCAAAGTACACATTTATTAAAAGAAACAAGGGTGGTTTAAAGTTTCAATTTTTATGTTTGATGTTTAATTGTGACATTGATTTTGACGTTATAAATTTCATGCTAAATTCAGAATGCTTAAGGTGATGTTGAGGTCCTTTGTAATGTCACCAACAATATGTTATGACATATTGATAAAAACTATCAATATCTTGGTCATATGATGGAGTTTAGAACTCTTTTTTTGTCATAAATATTTTTCAATCCTAACATGATGGTGTGGTTAGGATGAAGTAATAATTCTCTAATAAGTAGGAAATTTTCAAATAACCTCATGGAGTAAACAATCAAAGTTTATAGGATTGATTAAGAAAATTCTATACCCATGCCTCATTAAATTGTCAGAATGAAGGAAATGTTGAATAGGGAATTAAATGATGGATGATGGAGCCCAAAACATGTTATGATTTCATAATTATGTTTGGGGTACTAAATTTTCCCTAATTTTATCACCATTTGTAGTGTCCTACTCTATTATAATACCTCATTGATGAGCTAGGTTCAAGCTTGTCAAGTTTGTTAACAATTCCTTTTAGATGTTTTAGTGTAATTTAATTGAAAAATATTTATATGGGCTTGTCTTTGGCACTTGTGTAGTACCCCAAATTGGTTTTTATGGAGAGCCTATCTAGGATCCTCATCTTGTGGTTGTTTGTGAGCATGTGCGATAGCTTTTCTCTTGTGTCATGCCAAGTATTCATGTGTTAGGGTGAGAAAAAAACGTGAGGACATAATTAAATAAATAAATAAAATGAAATCTTGATCCTACGTTAGATCTTGATATGGATTTTAGACGATTAAAATAATAAATAAATAAATGAAATGAAAATTAAGAAAAATTATGGTTTAAGGCTTGGGAATGCATTTAGGGTTTTGATTTTGCATCCTTTTGGTTTTGGCTTTTGTTGGAGATTGGAGGAGGGAGGGGTGGCCATGAAATATTTTAATGACGTCTACGAGGCCAAACAACCTATGGGACCCAAAAACAAAAACAAGCCTGCCAAATACACCAAAGAGACAAGACTAAAACCACTAATTCTATTTTTTATCGATTTATTTACCAATATTGAGCCTTCTATTATGGATTTTAGTCAATTAGTTTGCTTGTTTTTGCAATCTTATCCTCTTCAAACAAGGTTGTGAGAGCTTCCATTTTTAAAAAATCAACATAACTACTTCGAATGTCCTCATATGCTACACATTCCATTAGAAAATTCCATTCATTTCCATAGACAAACTGACCTGCAAAACTGGAAAACTCTTTCAGACCATTCCTCTTTTAGTGTTGTCCATCTTCCTGTTTCACATATGAGATGATGCAAACTAGTTTTCACTGGGCAATTAACATTTTAGCTTTCCACTTTATTTCCGCCTCCATATAGTGCTTTTTCTCATGATCACATGTGGGATTAAAGTTCTTGACATAATATTCTCTTTTTCTTCCCAGTTGTTTCGTCCACATGATGAGTTTTGAATTTCTCTCTCACATACTTTTTGATATCCCCAATAGTGTTAGACATCCTTGCATGTTAATTCCCCGATTCTTCATCCACTTTTCATTTTGCTTCATCCAAGTGCACTTCCTTTATTCAAATTTTCTTCCACTACTATCTTGGGCCACCGAAGATCGTCCATGCTTTCCACTTTCTTCAAGTACCCCAAAAGTTGAATCAAATGCCTCCACTTCCATCGGGAAGGCCCCAACTTCAACAAGAATGATCTCATAAGGAACCATGGATTTTATTTTGAAGCTATTTGTGATAAAATGTTTTTATAACCTTTCTATTTGTCTCCATTTCATTGTCGACATGTTGCTGCCCCAAACTTCACAACCATATAGAACCACCGAAGAAACAAGCAACCCAAAAAGGGTCAACTTGGTTTTCCAATCCCACAATTCTGTTGATCTGCATATATTTTGGAGCATATATAAAGCTTTCCATCCCCTTGTATCCTCTTAGCTCTACATGCCTCCCAATTGAGATTACTGTGGAAGTCAAGACCCAAATACTTGTAATCATTTACCACTTGCAAGGGACCACCTTCAAACTCAAAATTTATTTGCCTTGGTTTTCTTCTTAACGTAAAAATCATTATTTTGGTTTTACTTGTGTTCACCTACATCCCCACCTCTTTACAAAATAATTCCATATCTCTCAAGTGTTCTTGCAATCCATGCATTGTTTTAGCCATTAAGATAAGGTCATAAGCATAAAGAAACAATTTTACCACATAAGAGGCTAGGTGGACTCCACTCCCACCCATCATGTCAATCCACTCCTCTAACTTGTCTATGTATAGCCCAAACAAAGTGGGAGATAAAGGACATCCCCGGCTTTGCCCCGATGTCACTCCCAAAGCACTTGGATAATCCATCCTTCATTCTTATTTTGGCTTGAACTTGATCATAAAGCCTATGAACTATCTGCCCTATACTTTTCTGGTATACCCAATTCTTCCATTCTGGCCCAAAGTTTGCTTCTAGGCACCATGTCAAATGCCTTTTTGAAGTCAACAAAATAGAAATATTTCTATTCCCTTGCTTATCCCATACCTTTTCAATCAGGTGTCTGAGGGTGACACAATGATCAATAGTAGAATGTTTTGGTCTGAAACCAACTTACCCTTTCACCCTCTTACCTTCCTTTTCAGCCCAAATACTAATTCTACGTTCCACCATACTACCAAAGAGTTTTCCAAAAATAGGATTAATCATAATAGTGTGGTAGTTTGATGGATTGTTGACATCACCACTTTTGTGAAGAGGAATGACAATGTTGGTTGTCAGTTTTTTGGAAAACCGTACCGAATAACTTTATTGAAAATCTCTTTTATGTATGGCGCAATGTCATCCATACTCCATTTTAAATTGCACAAGCCCATCAATATCTTGAGCTTTTCCTGCTAAATTTTTGATCCTTCCTTGATGTTCCTTGTAGAAAAGAGTTTATCCTTATTTTCAATTATAGGAGGAGGGGGAGAGGATATTTGTTTTGATACAACATTTTTGCATATTCTAACCATTGGATATCTATGATACTATTCTCCACATTTGTTCTAGTCTGCTGAAGCTCTCTCCAAAAACCTCTCAAATTATTCTTCCCCATAGAAATCAGCTCCTTCCTCCTTATCTTCATGAATTCTTCCTTTTTATCTCTCACTAGATTTTTGTACGCTTTTATATATGTTTTATCCTTTCTCGAGGTATTCACCATTTTATTTGTGGCCTTGCAATCATCATCAAACTAAATATTATCCAGGAAACTATTTTTGGTACTTCTTCTAGCTTTAGAACGCTTGCACTCCAAGAGTGCCCTGTGAATTATAACCATCAAATCATCACTGTTCATAAATCTCTTGTTCCCTTTGAAATTGTCAAAATCTTGAATTTCCTGAATCTGTTTTGTAATCATAGCTTTAAAAGTGTCTTGATTCTCCTAGTCAAAAGAATAATTCTACTTTAAGCCTCTACTTTTTTATTTGGCTGAAGATTAGTCCTTTGTTGATCATAGTTTTTCATATTAATCTTCATAAGAATGGGGTTATGATCTGATTTCATTTCAATTGGGCAACTTCCTATCTCTACCTCTGATACCGTGACATCATGTTTGTGAACAGATAACATAATCCACAACACTTTGTCCATTGTGAGTATGACATGTGATGCTTCCTGACTTTGGCCATGCTTTTACCCCATTACAAATGATCAAATTATGTAAACTGCATATCCCCAATAATTCAGCTCCAAAATGAGAGATACCACCTTTTTTGTCTTATGAGATCCTTTCCCACTTATGCTGCTCATCTTCATCTAACCACAAAGGGTTGTTGTTCTACCCCTCTTTCATACCAAGGTAAAGAGCTTAATTATTTTTTGTTCTTGCATTAAAGTCCCCTAATAAAATGACCTCACCCATGGCATAGAATTCTACAATATCTTTTTCAAAGTTGCAAAAGGATCTTCTCTATCCAGGTTCCTTTTCTTGTATGTTTTAGAACCATAGGGAGTAAAGTAACAAACTGCTATATAAATTGTATCTTCTTTGTCTTTCAATTTCATCCATAATGTATTGATTATGCGGATCCTTTTTTTCCTCCTTTATGATTCCTTTCCATGTTTCCCAACCAAGATCGTTACCCTCCATGCCCTTTTCCATTATCCACTAACTCATTCCAAACCGAGACTTTTACATAACCTTCAAATTCTGGCACTCTGCAGCCCTCATGCTCATGATTTTCAACTAAGACAATAATATCCTTACCTTATACTATGGACCCCAACCTAAGACCTCTCCAAGGGTAACCTCTACAATTCCATCTAACAAAGTAAGATGATCCTGGGGGACCCTGACTCCCTATTTATTATGTGTTTTCTTATCACTAAATTGGGATTTCCCCTTGTATAGCCACACTTCTCTTCCTTCCTTTCTCATTGCCATCACTTTTTCCCATTCTTTCCTTCTTTCTTCTAGTTGTACAAGAGTTAGATCCTCATCTATATAGAATTGTGTGCCTTTGAGAGACCGTTTGTTTCTTAATATTTTATTCTTATCTTCCATGCTTTTCAAGGTTATCTTTATATTTCTAGTTCTGCCCCCTTCAACCACTTTACCAATTTTGTTTGCTTGGAGAATATGCCCTACCCATTGTAGTTTATCTAGTAAGAAGTCATTTACAAGCCTGCTGGTAATTTCTCCTTCTCCCTGTTCTTTCAACCCCTTGATTATTATGTTTGATGCTTTATCATGATGATCTTTTTCTTTCCCACATTTACAAATTTGATCTCGCTTATTTATCATCTCTTTTTGTTTTCGTTGATTCTCTTATTACTACTGTGCCCATGAATTCACTTCTTCTAATCTTTCTAACATGTTATTTTCCTTGAGTTCCATGTTTTCCATTGCCATTGTATCTCATTAATTTGCGGAGTATCTATTTTTCCACATGTTGAAGTTGTTATTTGTTTCTTTTCATTTTAGCTCAAGCTTTAATGATATTATCTCTTGCCTCCATGTTTCCATGATGTGTTGTAAATTATTTATCTAGTCTTTGAGCATCTTTTTTTCTTGTTCTAGTTTCAGTTGGATTCGAAAATCTCATGTAACTTAGTATCTTTCATTTGCTCCTTCATCTCCATGTTATTCACCCTTCTCTTTAAACTCAAGTAACTCCTTAACATACAACTTTGATGACCATGTTAGCGGTGTTGACATGGGAATATAGTCCCCTTGCATTTTTGATTTCCAACCTCCCTCTCCGTGTTAAATTCGTGGTGTTTTCGACCTCCCGTTACTTCGCTCCCTCTTTCGCTAGTAAACTATCTTTGAGTGATCACCTTAGTTGTTTACCCACATTTTGAGCAGTTCTTGTGTTATGTTTGCATTTGGTGAGACGAGGGTGCTGATGGTAGACTTGGGAAGAATTGCTGTAATTTTTTTACCTCCCAACCGCTTTATCTTTCTTGCTATTTTAACTTGTCTATGCAGCAAGATCATTTTATATTGTTTGGCATTCACATATGTTAGTCTCTCTCCTGTATCCACAAGTTTGATCTGATTGTCCTCATACTTTTTAGAGTGAATGGGAAATGCTTTTATGTCTTCTGTTGTGGGTGTTGTGTGGTTAGCCTGGTATTCCGAAACATGAGTCAAGCTATATAGGATTAGCATGCTTGTTTGAGGATCCAAATGTTTAATCTCTGAAACCACTTTTCCCTCTTGAATTTTTGTTGTCCTGTTAAGACACAATCTGTGTGTCCTTCAAATTTTTGGTTACTACCTACTGTAGGTGTGGCATTCTCTTCCATGATTCTCTTGTTCCCCGTGTAGAAGATTTATGGTTGTGTCATCACATTAAGTCAATGCAGAAGAGATCATTTCATGTAACAATCAAGCCCGTTGGATATGTTATTAGAAGGTTAACAGATCTGTGCAGTAATTTTGTCAAACACTTCCTAGACAACCTAGAATAACCTAGTGCATTTTGTCAAACAATTACCAATCATCCAAAATAACAACACTTCACCTACCACTTTTCAATGTTACCACACGACTCGCCTGATATTTGCTTCATCTATGTTTGAATACAATAGTGAACAGACTTCAGTCAGAGTTGTGTGGATTCAGATTTCTCTAAATGTGGCTCAACTCCTGTTAAAACCCAATTGTTGTCCAAATTTTCAATACCGTTCAAACTCATCTGTTAATCTATTCAAACCCAACTGTAAAGGAGAGAGCTCTTGGTCGGCCACTATGAAATTTGATGGGATACTTTGTGTTCGAATTCCAACCTTTCGCTGCCTGATACCCCTTTCGCTGCTTGATACCCCTTTCACACATGACTCACCTGAAATTTGCTTTTTCTCATTCTTTGATGGTTTGGAAGTTGAATTTATGTTATCTGTATTCCCTGTATTCTCTCTGCATATTCTTCCTGTCCCTGGTTTCTCTATCCCTGGTTTATATGTATTCATGATTTCTCTATCCCTATTTGTGTCTCTCGCTTGCTACCAACTCAATAGATTTGTTTTAGTTTTTTTATAATATATTCCTTTGGATGCATAAGTTAATTTGACATATTTTTAGATTTCACCGTAGGTATGTAAGGATTGGAATCCCGAAGTGAAATGTTGAGGATAATGTGGTTTCTTGGAAAATACTCAGACCAATATAAGCTTCATTTTTGTCTTATTTATTTTTTATATGGCATATTGTTGTGTAGAGGCGAAGGGACAGTGGTGGCTGTGCCAGTTATTTTAGGACCTCTAAACTTTGTCATCATCATGCATAATAAATCTATGGTTGTGGCATGGATTTGTTTGTTTAATATTTTCATAACATGGATGCATATGCAAGGTAGATAAACCAATTAGCATAGTGTGTAGGTGCAGATTAGGAAATGCACTATTTGACAAAATGCCTAAATGGAGTGAGGTCACATAGATAGACCTTGACCGTTAGTAATTCATTTTTTTTGTTTTTATTGACTTGATGGGCACATCCTTATGCTAAGGACGTTGACTACAATGGATGCATGATATACACAAAATGGGTTTGTAAAAAAATCCTTAGAGACTCTTAAATCAACGTGTTTGATAGTTTTTATCTATGTCCGCTACTTTGAGGAAACTCTAAAATTTTATTTTCTACTTACCAATGAAACCTATGTTGGGTATGTGGATTTGGTTTCTTAGTACGTGGGGGAAAGCAAGGGATACTATGTGAATTTGTTTACTATGTGTTGGTAGATCTTCATGCCTAACATGCATGAAAAACATGGAATATGTGTGCGGGTAGGACGAATGTGTAATGCCTCTATACATCCCGCATCATCCACCTTGGTTGGCTCTATCAACGCATATTCCTCATATGGACCTAGAGGTACTATTTGCTCTCTTGTGGGCCCCTGGTTTAGCTCTAGCCCTCCTCATTTCCCTAACGGGTCTCAACCATATATATGGCTGGGGGCAAGTCTGGGCCATACCAAAGCTGTCATGAAACCCATTCAACCCGAAATAACTCGATCACCCTTCGAAATCGATCCTTCAACCACATTAATTATCTAAACGAGAATTTATAACTCCCGGGTGTAGATCGGTTACTTCCCCCGATACCAACTATGTTAGCAATACTTTTTTCTTGATTTGGAAAACCAAGCGCCGGATTTGGTCACTAGGTGGGTCTAGATGCGCATTGAGACGGCTCTTCTTTCTCCACTCGAAAAACTTTCATCACACGTCAAAGGGGTCTTTCCCCGTGCTTTCCAAGATGAGGTAACATAGATTGATTAGGTTCCACATCCTCTACGTGAGCCTCAACTCCTTCCCACAACATCTACCTCCATAGGTCCATCACACTTGCGACCTCGCGTTGTCTAGAAATCTCCCTTTCACACGCTTCACCATACTTGAGTCATCTTTCTTCCCTCTCTTTTTTTGTTGCAATGTCTACCATCTTCCTCCACCCTAGCTTCCTCACCGAGAACTCGGATAAACTTATCTAGCCATGGGAAATTCCTCTAAACTTAGGGTAATGACCAAGTTCTTCATAGCCAAAGTTATAGAATGCAAAAATGATCCTTTGGGCTCCCTCTTAAACTTGAACTTAGAACCTCGGGGCAAGAATACGTAGAAATGGCATATTCCAAAGTATAACTAGTCATGACTCCTTTCCACCAGTGATCAACAACACATGTCTAAGTCAAATCTGCATCTTGTATCCGCCGATAGTCATCTTGGGTCCATACACATGATCTATAATACCAACTCGATCTAGATGCATATGCTGAAATCCATTCATATAGTTCTACTGGAAAACAACAGAATAATGTCTCATACAACTCATGGTACATGTTCTCTTCTACCCATCTACATGCATCAAATTTAGGTCCAATGTTGAATATTTTAGCAAACACGTCCTCCATGCTCTTGAACCATGCCTCAACATTCTCCAAGGTCAGATGTTTGGTCATCATGCATCACATGGACCAAGATGCATGCCCTTTCTCACAACGACTTTGAAAAGAGGTTCCTGCAACGGAACCAAGATGTATTCATTTTTACGCACTTCGAACAACAAGCCAAATCCATGCACGCGGCCTATCACACAACGGGCGCTAGGAGCTCACCCGAGGCACACGCGGTGCAGAGCCCTCCTTTATGTGAGTTATGTAAGAATACATCATCTATGACAGATACTTAAGTGTAAGAGAATGGAAAATAACCATGCATTCATTCTAAGAGCTTAGGATGAGTTATCATATCAATGCATCCATAAAAGAGAAGTATCTAACAAAATACATAACTGATTCATAACACAAAGGAAATGCACTAGGATTTATGCTCATGAACACATATATATTTTAGAACAAGACCTTATATTCATGTTAATATGTTTAATAACAACATTACATTCGCTTAAGGCCATAACAGACTCCACATAATACTGCAAAGCATGGTCATGCATCAAAAACTAAACTATGCCCTTCATATTACAAGGATAAACACATACCCATCCCTTTAAATATGCCATCACTCCTATATTTCCTCTAATCCCAACCCATAAAATCCTTCATAATATTTCTGCAGAGCTTCGCCTCTCTTCCACCACCACTGCCACTACCTTCTACTACCCGAGCATCTCTATATATAGCTTTTTTCCTTCACCACCATGCCTTCTGAGGTAACAAATTGGTTGCCAAGTGTCCAAGTGGTCCTCCCATGGAACATGCCTCCTTTGATCCGAGATCTCCACTCTTTGCAATGATGTCTTTCTAGATCCTTCCATCGCATGCATGGAATATTCCATTCTTGATCTTATAGCTGCCAAAGTTAGCACCTTATCCACTTCACATGCTAGATGGGTCATGTTTTCCTCATGTGTTGTCTGGAACTCTGAATATGGCTAATTCCCAAAAATTTGTCTTGTCTTACACATGTGTCGTGTGTTCTGCTAAAACCTGCTAGAACCCCGTCACATGCATGCCTTCAACCCGCACGCCCTTCTTCAAATAGGTCCCACACGCCCACACACCCTCTTGTACTTAGCCAATATCCTAGGGCCCAACAATCTTGGCGACTTTGATCGATTTTGTCGCTGGCTTTGACCTGTGGTGTTGACTTTGCAACTATCATCAGTGGCCTTGCATGCTATGTCGGCTTAGATGCACTAGATTTCGACCTTGATCTATTTCAACAACCTTGGGCTATTCACCAACGGCCTCAAAGGACTTGGCATTTTTCTAATATTTTACTATCATTTTGTCCTTTTGTTGTTGTTTTATCACTGTTTTGTATCTTTAATATAATTATTTCACTTTAGTTTATCAAATTTCCACACTTAAATGCATTTGTATACACATTTTGATCAAACTATGGGTACTTATTTCATGTTTTGGGCTTGAAGGTACTATTTCTAAAGCACTTAGTGAGATGGAAGTGATTTATAGCTGACTAGAAAGAGCAAAACACTCATCAAAAATAGTATTCAAAGCAAAAATTGAGATAAGTTCACTAAAAAGTAAATTTGTTCTTTTGTTCAACGGCCTTGCCTTATTCATTAGCGACCTCGCTTTGGGTGGTAGCAAACTTGCTTATTGTAGCAACCTCATCTCATATAGTAGCACCCTTTTCTAGTATAGGTGGCCTTGAGCTTATTGTCGGTGACCTCACCTTTTAATGGACTTGCTCTATTCAATGGTGACATCATTATCGTGTCAAGAATGTTAGGATAGGGAGCCGAGTTTTTTTTAATTTCTTTCACTTTTTTGTCACTTAGATTTGAATTTTGAGCTAAATTGTGTTTTTAAACTACTAATTCTTGGTGCGAAGGTTGTCATACTCACTTTCCAAAGACAAATTTCTCAAACAAACAAACCAACTAATGAAAAACCAAGTTGTGTGAACATAGACTTTACTATCTTGTTATGAACTTTACTTTTTTTTATGAAATGGCATTTTCCCATCATGATTGGAGTGGAACTATTGGATTCATCATTTTATTAAACACATATGTTGTTTGATGAAAGTTAACAATATTGGGCTAATTGCTTCTTTAACCATTTAGGCTTCTTGTCAGAATGTTATACATCATATTAACTTTGTTTTAACCACCTTTATAAGGGTGTTTATTTCTCTTTGACATCTTTTTCTTATTGATTTTACCTCATCCTAAAGTTTTGTATGCTCTTTCCATGCGCTGAAATTGTAATTCCCACCGTGAAATTAGTTCAATGAAAATATAAATAAATAAATAAACTATGTTACATTTCAAATTAAACATTTTGAATAAAAATAATAAATAAAAATGTAGGAAATCTTGGGGTTCACGCAGTCCTTACACTTTATTTTTTCAATGTCTTCCCCCATTAGCTTTTCATTTCCCCAACCTGCACCAATATGAGAGATGTGTTGAATTTTCTTTTGAATGTAATTTTAATTGGTTCGTAGATATGTAAAAAGGGGTTTGTTAATAAGACCTTACAAACCTCAAGGAAACATTTTTGGGAGGTGTAAACCCAGACTTTGTCCATTTGTTTTTTTCCTTCCCTTCTCACCTACACCAAAAATGAGAGCTTGGAACTTGGAAATTTTTGGGGTGGCAATGCCATGGAGAGGATTTTTATCATATTTTAATGTTGTGGTGGCATGGAATCGTGCTAAATGGACCTCTCACTAATATCTATCCAAAAATTAGTACGAGTGTGGGTTAAATCACCCCTACACATGGAGAGAAATACTTAAGCGTAATATCTCCTCATTTTACTATATACAAATTGATTGATGTGGATCTGTATTTGTATCAAGCGGGTTCATTTGTCTCGATAGGATTTATAATGAGGAGTGAGATTCCAACTACAAATGATATGGGTCTAAGTCCACTCATGCTAGAGGTGAGTTGTGTTAAGGTAAAATTGAGACTATGTTTTCTTTATTTTGGGGTTAAGCCACATAATATCAAACTTAATGGGGTGACCTAGAAACAAATCTACCATAATAGCACTAACATGGTGGTCAAAGAAGTTTTCATAAGTGAAGAGATTCTACTATGCAAATATATCTCTATAAAACATTTCACCACCTTCGACACCTTGTCTAAATTGGACCGGGTAAACCAAAGGGATGTGGTAGCAAGTGTAGTCATTTTTACACCCATCACAAAGGAAAGAAATCCCATGCACGTCGGCCTATCACCCAACGGGCGTTGGGCACTCACCCGAGGCACGCGTGGGTGCCGAGTCTCTCTTTTATGTGAGTTAAGTGGGAAACCATCATCTATGTCATGAACTTAATGAATAAAAGTGGAAATGAGACATACAATCATCATAGGGCTCAGAATGACCTCTAGACAAATGTATTCATTCCAAACAGAGAGTGTTTACAGATAACAGATAGAACTACAACAGAAAGGAAAATACATAAGGATTTACATTTATTCCATAACATCCATGAATAGAAATGAAAATATATAGATATGAACCGAATCAATTATATTCATACTCATTCATGTTTGTAACCTCATTACATTCAATGGATCCATTAGACTACCATAGCTTGATCAAACCGAAGTCATACATCATAACAGGGATCATGTCCTTCATCCATACAAAGAAAAAATTACAACCCAACCCCTTAATACATTACTCCCTTATATAGCTTCTACCCAATCCCACAGAGTTCTCGCAAGTATTTCTACAGAGCTCCGCTCTCTATAATCTCCTCTCTTTTCTATCTGATCTCTCTCTCCTTTTCTCCTGTGGGTGCTCGCATACATAGGCATCCCAAAGTGCCAACTCATCCTTCTATGGCCTCGGATCGGTGCAAGTGTCGAATGCGGTCCTCCATAGGAGCATGCTTTTCTAGGCCTCGAGCTCTCCATTTTTACCATGATGTCTTCAGAACCTTCTATCATAGGGAATATTCCTTTTGTGGGAATTACGTTGCCGGTGACACCTTATCCACTCCGCATGCACAGTCGGGTCACGCTTTTCTCATGTCCTACCCAAAATTCCCAATATGGCTAAGTCCTAAAACCTTGGCTTTATCCGCGTGTGCCACGAGTTTTCTTAAACCATTCCGTAAACCCTATCCTGCATGCCTTATCCTTGCGCATCCTTCTTCAACTAGGACTTGCGCGGCTACCCGCCTTTGTGTACTTAGCCACTATTTTAGGGTCCCAACATCACCCCACACTACGCCTGTTCTCCGTCTGTAGGAACACTTCTCCAAAAGAATTACAGTATGTTCCAGAAGAATAAAAGAATTTTGGAAGAGTAAGAATAAGGGGATGAAGGAATGGGAAAGAATAAAAGAATGGAAGGGTAATTATTGCTACAAAAGGAGTGGGAAGTCCCTCTTTAGGTTGGCCTCCAACTTGTTCCAGGCATCTACTTCACTTTGTGCTCTCTGGAAGAGGTCACCGACCAAGGTGCTCACCTCCTTAAAGCTTAACCCATCTCCCTAGGTATTCATAGTCTCAAAATTTTCTCCAACTCCTTGCTCATGTCTTCAAGTGCATCCATCCTTCTAGTAATCTGTGGGTACATTTCCTTCAACCGGTTTTTGATTGAACCCCTTAAGGTTTCAATGGCCTCAGATTTATTTTCAACCTCGGCAAGGATTATGTCCCTCTCCGCCCTATTTCCCTTATTCTTCTCTTGAAACTCCTTCAGCTTTGCTTTGTGAGTGGCGACCAAGATGCTCGCCACTCTATCCCTGTCTGCACAATTATCGTATGCGGCCTCAGCAGATTGGGTAGCAATCTTGACATCCACAAGTACCTTGCTATACTCAGCAATGATTACTACCACCTTCAATTTGTCCTCCCTCTCCAAGCGTGCTACCACTTCTTTTGTGGAATCCAGGGCCAACGGTTGTCTCTCCATGGTGAGGATGCGCGTCAGATCTTCTAAGCATTCAAGAGTGGATCCATACTTCTCGCATGGGTGGCATTAGTTCTGGATGCTTCAACATAATGGTGCTTGTGATAGTCTCCATCTTTTTGTATATTTCATGCACCTTCTCCTTCTCATCCCTTAGTTCACGCTTCAGCTGTGCGCTGATCAACTCTTCTTGCTTCAAGCCCTTAGTTTTCTCAGCCAGCTCCTCTTCCTTCTTTTCTAGCTTTTCCTCTAGAAATCTTACTCTATCATTTCTTCTAAAGAGCCTAGCCTCAGTCTCGATCGTGACCTTGTTCAACGCATTACATAACTGCTCATTCGAGAGTTGTTGGGAATTTACTAAGGGATTGGTTCCCTTAGACTCCAGTACTGGTATGATTTCCCCTTGGTATATTTCAAACTTTGGCTCATCAATATGGGACTCAAATGCCCAAGAGAGCATCTTCCTTTTCTGGGGTACGCACCCTCTTTGTCAAATGACTCCATAGCTAGAATTTCTTCCGTGGGTATAATGCTCTAGGAAGCGTGCGCATAACACCTTCCTTTGGTCATCAACATAGCCCATGACTTGTCCTCATTCTGTATCAAGGATCTTCCTTCCCAAGCACGTGGCTTTGGGGAAACTCACCATTAGACTAGGACCTCCTCCCATACTGACTTGTTCTTTCTCAACGCTTTCCTCCTTATCCCCTCCCATCACTATGTCAGCGTTGCGCTCCAATTATTGTTCTACCAAGGCCTTGATTATTTTCATTGCTTCTCTTTCTGCCACCTTGTTTACTTATTCCCGCATAAGGCCTGGAGATTTTTTCTTTTGCGTGCCAACCTCCTCACTTCTCGCCATGTCCTGGGTGCCTTCCTTCTCCTAGATACCCTTGCGCCACACGAAAAGGAACTTCTGTTCTTATTCTCCTCCCTATTCTTCTGAATCATGCACGCTGAAGACAAGTGGCTCTTGATCTCTTTCAGGATCATCTTCTTCATCGTCATCATCCTTTTCACCTATGTATTTCCAAGCTCTCCGTCTCCTCCGAGTTAGCTTCCTCTTCTATCCTCTGCTTCTTTCTGAGAGGTGACTCTTTGGTAGGGGATTCAACCTTCTCTACTTCCTTTGGTGACTTCTCCTTGGCGAGGGGTTTCTCTAGCACCTCTTCTTTCGGGTCTTCTCCTTTACTCGAGGATTTCTTCCTACGCGTATAGGTGCTAGGTTTGGCACTTGCTATTGGTTGGGCATCCGCACACTTGGTGCTTTTTCCTCTTCTCTCTCCCTTTTATTAAGTGCGGGATTTCTTCTACCTGTGGGATCTTCAGGTATGGAGACATCATTCTCCAAGTATGCACTTTTCTCAAACTTTGGCCTAATGCAAAGATATACACACGCCGCGAACTTTCCTATAATTGTTAGAGTCATGGGTTTCATCATTCTGATTTCATGCGTTATGTACTTTTCCATGTATGCACGCTTCTTGGGGTAGACCAGCATCCTGCACAACTCCATGTGGTCTTGATCAACTTCACTAAGGTCAAACCTTAGTATCTTTGCTTCTTTGAACATGTTAACTCCCGCTTGGAAGTATTGGGCGGTGAAGGAGAATGAGAGTTTACACCATGGGCTCATGGTTTCATCCACCAACTTGAATATTCCTATGCAAAAGTGTTGGTACACAGAAAACTCAAAGCTTCTCCCATTATAAGCACTGGTAGTTGCTCTGGGATTCTCCACTCTACCCCGAATGCATCCCTTAAGTACTTATACCACTTGTCCAGCGTGCCTTGTGGGAGGCTGTCATTTTTTCACATGTATACTTTGCAAATCTTTTCACGGGTGAGGGATCTTCAGCGGATACTCCCAAAAAACTTGTCTACCGCGTCAGAACTCCTATCTCCGAAAATACAATTGTCAGGAGGACATTTCCAAAGAGTATCTTGTCTCCTTCCTGTGCGTTGTTGATTATCTCATCTATAATGAAGGCCGATAAATTGTAGATTGTGCCCTCTGATATTTTCCTGCATACATTCAACAGGCCTTATTCACCTACGTCCACCTTTCTTGATCATTTAACTTTATGACCAAGTGCGCGGCCATTCTCATGACGAGATTTGGGATTTCTGCAATATCAAAATACCTTGACCCCTTCTTATAATCATATGCAGTACAGGTTGCTTTGATGGCATCCTTGCACTCGGTCATCATCTATGTTGTCTCCCACGCAGATGAGGCATGTAAACTTAGAAATCAGCTGAGGGGTTATGTGCATCTTGCGCCCCACGAAGTAAAATTAATCCTCATGCAAACGTAACATCAGCCATTGATAGAGGCGCTCAGGCTTTCCAAAGTAGGGAAAATCATAGAGTTGCAATAACCCTACCTTCTCCAACTTCACTTTTACCTCATCGCTATAGATGGGAAAACCCTCTGGTGTCATTTTTTTATCAGGCGCACTAACTCCAGCACCATTTCCTTCTCTGTTGTGCTTATGCAATGGTTATAATCACTCATCGCCATCTTTCTCAAATGGGATTCCCACTCCTTCCCAAGCAAAACTCCATCCGGGTACTACATTTCTGCATACCACTCCTCATTCATGCTTGTGGTGGTTGTTGTTGGCTCTCTACCCTTTCCCTTGCCCTTGCCCTTTGGCTTCTTGGGTGACACGGTTGGTTTCTTGGGTGCCATTGTCTAGGTCCTCTTATCACTTCAATCTCTTCTTGTTACTCTGCTCTTCCACTCCTTAAGATCTCAAACTTGTGAAGAAAACCTCTTAAACCCGTGCCCTAGTTTTTCAAACCCTAGCTGGGATAATTCCTTCACAAGACGACATCTTCTCACAAATTCTCCTACACCCATGATATCCCTTCCTTCTGGTTCACAAATCCAAACTGGTTATTCACGCTCAAACTCTTCAAATTTTTCTTCACACGGATTAGTCTTGGAAGCCCTAGTTTGTAATGATGCAGAAGTGCTTCTCTTCTTATATGCAAAGTAAATAATGAAATGCCTTGACCCTTTATTTATAGTTTTTCCCACTTTGTAACTTTAAATGCTACCATACCCACCACCGTACTTTAACATTTAATGCAGCTTTTTCAAACAAACCCAACTTTAGCGCTTTAACTCATGTGCCCAACCTTACATGGACACAAGCCTTCCAACCAACCTGGCACGTAACCAATCCATCTTGATAGGAGACTCTTTCATGCGCGTAACTAGTGCCGAAGGCACTTCTTCTATCATGATGTTTGCTCTTGCCTACCTTTTTTGTTGCTTAATACACTTCTTCTTCTCTTGTCGTGGATCTCCAATGTAGCCTTATCCTGATACCAACCATTCTTTTTCACCTTTCCTTCAATGTACTTTCTTCACAGGGCCATTCAACCAGGATTTCCAATGCATTCCTTCCTAGCGCTTCATACTTCAATTTCTTCCACCTTACTCCACCCCACACTAAAATGATGTGCGAGTCCTCTGCGTAGTTACAACTTCAAAAAGTAATGAGATTACCGGCACCCAAGGTGCAACACAAAACAACAACGAGAAAGGGAAACACAAGAAAGGAAAATGCATTAAAGAAAATCCTAAACTAACTGGCAATATTGCCTTATTTACAAACACCAAGAAGACTTATTTATAGTAGGGCTTCAGCCTACTCCCATTGAAGTGTCTTGGCAATCTCGTCCCATCCAGTGCTTGTAATTGGCATGTGCCCGAATCAAGGATGTACGAGATGGTGTAGGGACCCAACCAATGCACTTTTAACTTCCCAGGATGGCACAAAACTTAGAATCATACAAGTAAGACCATCTGCCCAACCTCAAACTTCTTGTTCTTAATGTGGTGATCATGCCATGCTTTTTTCTTTTCTTTTTTTGTTGTTTGGCTCCACCTGGCAAGTGATCATCTTTCATCCAGCTTCATTAATTTATCAATCCTTTCTTCCAGCGCTTGCTCATTAGCCAGCCCTCCTGTACACGCTATACGCAGAGAAGGTAACATAAACTCAATCGGCGGGATAGTTTCGTGCCAAACACCAATTGAAACGATGTGGCTTCATTAGTCTTTTATAAGTTGTCCTATAGGCCCATAATACAATTGATACCTTGTCATCCCAATCTTGTCTTCCGACATCACAAATATTTGTCAGGGTATGACTCAGTATCTTGTTAAATGCTTCTATGGTTCCATTTTCTTGTGGGTGATAAGGTGTAGTTTTGTGATGAGCCACCATGAATTCTGCTAACAGGATCCTCACGGTCTCATTCAAGAAATGTGTACCCCTATCGCTGGTTAAACTTAAAGGGCATCCATACCTTGTGATAATGTTCTCCCACAAAAATATTGTTGTTGTAGCTGTTGTGTAGTCTTTAGTTGGGGCTGCCTCTGCCCACCTTGTCAAATAGTCTCGTGCAAGTGATTACATAGCATGATCCAGTCCTACACATTTGGTGCAATAGGGCCTACAAAGTCTATTGCCCATTTCTCAAAAGGTTCAAGTGCTAGGGATAGGGCGCAAAGGAATTTCATCTCTCTGCCTTGACTTTGCAACGTGCTGACAATGGTCACATGCTTTACAATACTCCTTGCAATCCTTATACAGATTT
The DNA here is from genome assembly GCA_018340775.1 of Taxus wallichiana var. yunnanensis. Taxonomy (NCBI): domain Eukaryota; kingdom Viridiplantae; phylum Streptophyta; class Pinopsida; order Cupressales; family Taxaceae; genus Taxus; species Taxus wallichiana. The sequence goes on along the minus strand of CM031235.1, from coordinate 937,176,188 downwards.
TCCCACCACAATCCTACCATTAATATTTTATGTGTGGTGGCGTCACTGCATAATGTCCACCGCACTTCCTCCATGTGCTTCCTCTATGATGGCGAGGCACTCATGCTCTAGTACACACCTGCGCAAAACTTCATCACACCCTAGTTTGTATAAGTCCCCACTGATCAACATGTAGGGCACGACACACGTATGGCTAGTTTCTTTTTCTCTAATGTCTTCATCCCTTAGGTGCTATACCTATTTTAAGGAACACAACAATATCCTCCAAGTCTAAGGGCGTGCCATGCAACCTAAACAGCTATGCATTTGGCATGGTATCTTCAATGCTTTGTGTGTCCTCCCCCGAATCAATCCTAGATAAATGGTCAGGTCGGCATTACTTTTTCCTTGTTTGACAACCACCGTGAACTCGAACTCTTGGAATAATAAGCACCCACCGACATATGCGCCCTTGTAGGACGAGCTTGTTCACCAAGTATTTTAATGCCATGTGGTCAGTTTAGAAGACAAAGGGAGTTGCCTCAAGTAGATACTTCCTAAACTTATGAAGCATGTAGATCATAGACAATGCCTCGCACTTGGTCGTAGTATAATTCTTCTCTATTGGTGTCAACTTCTTGCTTGCAAAGCATAGGGGGTGATCAACAATTCCCTCACTAGCTATGCAAGCACTGCCCCAATGGTCGTTTTGGAGGCATCTACATGAACATGGAAGGGCTTATCCCAAGAGGGGAAACATAATATAGGCGCGGTGACAAGCCTATCCTTTAATGTGTCAAACACCTTTTATTGCACCTCTCCCCAATGAAAGGCACTTTTATGTTTGAGCAACTCTTCTAAAGGTGCAACAATCTTAGCATACCCCTTGATGAACTTCCGATAGTATCCCACGTGTCCAAGAAACCCGCACACTGTGCTTTGACTAGTTGGCTCCCCTAATCCCACAATCACTGCAATTTTGGCAGGATCCACTAGCAAGCCTTCTTTGCATATGATGTGTCCCAACAGGGTCCCAAACGGGGTAGAAAATACACACTTCTTGATGTTGAGGGATATCCTCAATACTCGACACCTTTCAAACATCAATCTTAGATTGTCACAATGGTCCTTGACCAGTCCATACACGGTCCAATCATCAAGGTAAACCTGGAGAAACTTGTGGATGAAGTCCTAGAAGGCCTGCACTACAATGCGTGAGAACACAATAGGCGTGTTCTTCAACCCAAAAGGCATGACTATATAGGAAAAAATTCCCCACTCGGTGGCAAAGGTTATCTTTCTCTAGTCTTCCTTTGCAATCCTCACCTGGTGATAGCCTGAGAACCCATCCATGAAAGAGTAGACTTCACACCCTGTCACTCCTTCTAGGATCTCTTCAGTGAATGGGGTTGGAAAGGGATCAATGACACACACTGCATTCAGATCCCTATAATCAACACATATCCTTATCCTTGTCCTTTTTGATACTAATCACCATTGGACTTATCCACTTTGATTCCTCCATAGCCTCTATGATTCTTGATGCTATCATCTTTTCTATTTCCTCCTTGACCTTCACGCATGAGATAATGATTCATTCGATATGGCCTCTCTTCGGAAGGGCACACACCTTATTTCAACTTAATTCTCATTTCCCCCAAGGAATGGTGAACACCTTTGAGTTCATGATACCCCACTGGGAATAAATCCTCAAACTCACATAAAAGATCAATGATCTTAGAGACTTCCTTCTCTGACCAATAATCTCCAATGATAGCTTCCTTGGGTTCCACCTCTAACCCAATATTAACCTTCTTTGTCTTTAAAGGCTCATGATAGGTGCACATTCTTTCATCAGCACTATCCATCACTTCGTGCGAGCCTAGAGAATGGTTAACCTCTAAATTTTCCATCTCTTCACCATCTATGACATAGACCATCTTGCCTTTTTCTTTCTAAACATGTGCGCTCAAGTTGTATCTCTTCTATTTCTTCTTCCTCAAAGCGCGTCTCCAGGCCAGGTTCACCTAGCAAATCTAGTAGCCTATCTTCTGCCATGACACTATCCCCAATGGTAAGGCACTTGACAACCTGTAATGCCTTATCCACCAATGGTTTTGTGCTTCAATCAATACTTAAATTCTTGGACGAGATCAAAGTGGATGTACCATACACGCGTAACCCTGTAGTGTAGAATATAGTTTGTGTACCTAGAGGGATGGTGGCAAAGCTTCATGCCTTCCCTCCAGGATCTCTCATAGGCTTGGATGTGGAAAGAGGTGGGCTCCTTACCATGGTAGTCTTTGATGGTGGTGGGCACATTACTTCTAGAGAAACAAACAGAGAAGGCAATTCTCACTTTACGCCATTCCAAGAGATTATCTCGATGTGTTGCCCACCAGCGTACCAGTTCCGAGTAGGACGTAGCTTAACATCCCCTTCGTTCATTTTCCTCCTTCCACTGAGCTTCCATCTTCTACAAAAATACCTTAGGGGAGGCTCCTCCTAAGTACTTAGGTAGCTCCTTTCCTCTTAGGTGCCGAATTGTGTGCGCCTTTGTCACCTTTGTCACCTATCCTATTAAATTTCATCCGATCAACTCATAGGTTCCATGCGCCCAATTATCGCACACTATACTGGTGGTGTCACTTAGGGACTGAGCATCCTCAAACTGGATAACTCCATCTGTGGGATGAATTATCTTTGGATCCCTGATTAAGCACACATAAATTCTATCTAGGACCTCTTCTCCCAAAGGTTCAAGTATAGGGTGTTGACTTCCCATTAGCCAGGGGTATGATGACCCGTTCCTCCTCATTTTCAAAGCTTATGTATCCCTTGTTGAACCGAAGATCTGCATTGTTCTTATAACACCATGGGTGCCCAAGTAGTGTTGGGAAATTTTCTACCTCGGCGAGCGCTAAGACTTCGAAGTCCCCAGTAAACTTAGCTCCCTAAATGGTGATAGTTGCATCCTTTAAGACACCGATGGGCATTACCTTCATTTTGTTTTCCATATACAACACATTCAAATATGGATATAATGCAGGCCTTCCCATCTGATGCCATGCATCCAAGGTGAGAACATTGACCTCTGCGCCTGTGTCAATGAGGATATTACTAAGGAGCCATCCATCCATGACCGCATTTAATGTGATCTCCCTATCATAGTCAAGGTTGTGAGGGGGAAGTTTTACATGCAATACCTGCCTCTCACACTCTTCTCTCGGCGCATGGTACCTTCTCTCTCAACAATTCTCCTAGCAAGGGAATAATATTCTCTTGCCTTAGCATTTTACATACTTCCCTGACCTCATCCAGGTCATCTCTTGGTGCCTCGACCTTCCTTCTTTTCTCCTCCCTCCTGGACTGCTCCTTTAGACACTGGATTTCTCCTTGTAAACTCCGAATGACGTCCATGGTATCTTGATATACCTCCTTTTGATGTGCAGGATCCGGTACTTCCCATGTACCACTTCTTCCCTTGAAACCAGGTTCTTCTGCCTTGGTATTTCCTTTGTGTGCGCGGCCTCTGCTCTTGTTGTTACCATAACATATTCCAAACCCGCATCACGTGTCACCCATGGCATCCATTGTGTGTCTGTCTTCTTAATGCTTACCATTACAACACCCTTGTCTTTCTAGTGTTGCTGATTCATGTGCTCAAACAACTCAGGGAACTCCTCATACTTGTGCTTCTTTCCACACCATGAGCACTGCAATAGATCTAGGCACTCTCATTTGTAATGCTCTGTAGACCCACAATTAAAACAAGTTCCACGTGGGAACTCACTTCTTCCTCCTTCGCGGTTACCACGACCACAAAATCCTCCGTGAAATCCCCTTCGCGCACACCTCCATCTATGCACTCCTCATAATGGCGATCATCACCTTTAGAACTACTGACAATGTTGGTCTGGCACACCCCATGATCAATGGCCTCATGGATCTGATCAATAAGCCTACAATCCTTAGTATCATGGGTTATAGAGGTGTAGATCTTACAAGTAGTAAGACACATTCTTCCGAATTGCGCACTGTAACAAGGGACATCTACTTGCATCATGATAGATTTCACAATCTATTGTTATGGCGTGTATTGTCTTTCGGGGGCAACTATCCTTGACATGCCCCTCTACTTCACAATCTATACACCATATACCACTACGAGTCTCATGGGATGAGTTCACAGACAACTTCTCTAGCTGCTTAGCCATAACAACGATCTGAGCTTCCAAAAATGAGCTAACACCAGTATCAATACTTCCAACAAATTTGGCGCGTAGAGCGAGCTTCCAATGCCTCACGTGGATCTGTGAAAGTTTTATGAGATAGGGCTCTTTGTAACGAATCGTTACACCAAAACCTCAAGGAATTAGTGAAATCCACACATGAGGATCATAACATCCCACCACGCTTCCGTAGCCCGGACCCCAAGCTAGATTTGCGCCCGTATAGCGGGGCCACACCCTTCCTATACGAGCCTTGGGCGAACACTTTGCCAATCTTGACGTAGCTACCCGTCTTTGGGACTCGAACCTAGGTGGTCACTCGATACCAAATGTAATGAACCATTACACCAAAACCTCAAGGCATTAGTGAAATCTGCACATGAGGATCATAACACTCTTCTAAAAGGTGTTATCAACCCCCAACAAACCATTGAGCATGCTATGAAGGGTGAATGTCATATGATAATTTTGACATGAGGGTTTTGAACCTTGCATCATACTCCCGCACACTCTCCGCCATTCCCTGTTGAATCTCGTTCGGGTGTTGATGCTCTTCTGCTCAAACTCAGAATGTGGAATTCGCCAAGAAGTGTTCTTTAAAGCAGTATAATCCACCACCATTTGATGAGGGTCATATTTCCTATACCAACTATGTGCACACCCTGCAATGTCATTACAAACTGACTAGCCTTCTGCTCCGGGGTTGTGATCCCCTTCATGCACCATAACATCTCACACTTGTGAACATGTTCTGCAGCATCTTCAATACCTCTGTAATCTGGAAAATGTAAAGATATCTCAAAGAAGAGTTGAGGGGGTTGTTGGGGTCCTTGTCCTCTTGAGTCAGAGCCTTGGTTTCCTCTGCCCCCAAATCCACCAAGTCCACCAGGTCTTGTGCCTCCTGAGCCACCAGATCCATTGGATCCACCAGGTCCTATGCCTCCTGATCCACCAGATCCACCAGGTCTACTAGGTCCTGTAGTGCTTGTGCCAAGGGTCTCCAAAGTTCCACTAAACTATGTTCGACGGTTTGTGATAATGCCCCACTACCACTAGTGTACCCCACGCCACTCCCAGATGTGAGACTGAAGGCTTGTGTACTTGCTCCTTTTCCAAAAATTCCTCTAAATACTGGAATAGTATGCATAGCCATAGAAGTGGGAAATGAAAAATTGTATCTCCTAGGCGCAGATCTATCACTTCCACTGATACCAACTGGGTCAGCGATACTCCTTCCTTGATTTGGAAAACCAAGTGCTAGGGTTTGGTCACTAGGTGGGTCAGATATGTGCCAATGACTCTTCTCTCTCCATGTGACAAACTCTCATCAGAAGCTGAAGGGGTCTCTTACGTGCTTTCCAAGATGGGGTAGCACAAACTGCTCAGTTCCACATCCTCTCGCATGAACCTCAACTCCTTCCCGCAATGTCTTCCTCCATAGATCCATCACACTTGCAACCTCACATTATCTAACAATCTCCCTTTCATGTGCTTCACTATACTTGAGTTGCCTCTCCTCCCTTTCCTTCTCTGTCGTAATATCTACCATCTTCCTCCACCCTAACTTCTTTGCCCGGGCGCTCGAATTGGAAATGCCTCTAAACTCAAGGTAACAATCAAAATCTTCATTGCAAAGGGATAACACGTAGAAATGACCCTCTGGGCTCCCGTAGAAACTCAAACTCAAGCAACTTCCAAACAAGAGTATGTAGAAATAACGTACTCTAGAGTGTAGCTAGCCAACACACCTTTCCACCAATGATCCATAGACGAGTCCACATCATATATGCATCCTACAACCTATGGTATTCTTCTTGGGTCCACACACATGATCTATAATACCAGCTTGATCTAGACGCAGAGATGTTGAGATCCATTCATACAACTCTATTGGGAAGATACACAAAATTTAATAAAAACATCCACCCGAGTGAGTTTATAATCCATCGCCAAAATGCCATATGTCAAAAACATTGTTGGAGGTGTAAATATTTGCAACTTACCAAGGGAATGGTCATCAAAATAAAAACACTTACACACAAATCAATGCATGAGGTCAAACCCTAACCAACTACATAATGCAGAGATATATTTAGTGCAATAAGTTTGACCTCACTTTTTTTTGGCCTAAGAAAAATAAAAATATTAGTCTAAGTTCTATATGTACATGTCATCCTCTCTCGAATCCTCGAAGCTAGTTTGGCAAGATAGCCACGAAAAAGGGTGACCTTCTTCCAAATGCTAATCACATAATTAATAACATGACTAACGACTAGAATTTTTGTTGGAATGTGTTTGTTGGATTGATAGAAGTTGATAATGTTGATTGATGTAAGAGAAGTGTGGTTATGCAGATATGTAGTAAATTTCGAGAAGTTGTTTAGCAAATGCGGAAGGTGTTATTACTAGAGAATGATGAATAGGGTATTGAGAAAATATTTTGAATGGAAAGAATGTTGTGTATAATTTTTGTAGAAGGAATTATCTATAACTAACCTTGTCGATACAATATTGTATCGACCATTTTTTTTTCCAATATAGTGGTTCATAGTGCCCAACTATATGATTTGTATCATGAAACAACATGTAGTATGGAAGTTTTAGACTATTTTCATTAAATTTTAAGTAATGATTCCTTTTTGTTCAAGACCACAATGATATTAGTTATTTCGAAGGAAAGCAAGCGGAAGGGAATTGTCTATCATTGAGACTTTTCTTACTCTTGATGGCATGATCAAGATCTATGCCTCTTTGGTCAAGATAATTCATAGTGGTGGCATAACATTTTTGCTTTTCTGTCTTCTGATGTTTTGTAATCGGATGTATTCCTAGGATTTTTGTCTGCCTAGTTTGAAGTCGTGGCTTTGGGGCGTACTTCCATATCGCCCAATTTTTGGTGAATATTCATATATCATTTTACTTGTTAATATAATATAAGATTTTATTCATAAATAAAACACACCATCAATCCTAAATTAGTAAATTAAAAGTATATGTAAAAATTATTGAGATTACTCGAAGGACCAAATATAGATTTTTTATTTTTCAATGATTATTAATAGTTTGAAGATTAAATTGTGCACTATCACGATATTGATTACCGAGGTTTTCCCCGACTGTAGATTATGGACCTGTTCTCGCCCAATGTAAATTAATAAATGTATGAATCAATAAATTAAAGTGTTGGAACATTGTTGGTCTCTTGCTAATGACTTGAAGAGTAATGAATTAATTATTACAGGTGACTCTAGTTTTATTCCTAACACCTCCATAAAAAAACTTTTGTGAATAAAATTATTTTTTATGCTTTCATTAATTACGGATTGGACCTTAAATATTATATATTGGGAGGCTACCTCATAGGTGGATTTTTATAGAAAATCATGGGTCTATCAAAGAGTTTTTGATAAGATTGGAAATAAATATTTTGATTGCCCAAACTCATCACCTTTTCCAATAAAGGTCGATATTAAATCCCCTAACAAGCTTATATTAATTACAAGTATGTGATGGTGTAATCACTTAATATATTTATCAATCCGATCTTCCTTATTTTCACATCTTTTGGGTTTATTTCAATGGATTTCATTTCCTCTTTCATAGCCTTTCCAATGTTGTCTTTCATACAATTTTCCGTGTCAGTGTGTAAAATGCCATTTTATACCAAAATTTTACATCGTCGTTTGAAATCCAATTTTGAATTGGAACAAAGAAAAACCAGTTACTTATTGAGGGAGTTCTTGGAGATGATTATCCTTCTTGAGATGAATGTCCAAGGGTAAATGTGGAAGTTTCTTCGACATTTGTTTTTCATCTTCTTATCATACACCGACGAAGGATTGGGATTTGGAGATGGGTCATCACTGGATCAAGCCAACGTATAGGGTTGGCATGGAAGTGGAAATGGAAAAAACCACGAGTGCTTCGTGGCCCTTACTATCTGAGGCTCGTTATAAACAAGAAGGTTTGGTGGACGTGGCCATTTTTTTGAGTTGTACAAACGGTTTGGTATCCTAATGTGATTTGTGTTTGGTTTGTCAAAATGGGGTGAGACATTGAGGGTGGGACGTAGTTCACTCCACTTTCTTTGGGTAAGTGCATGGAGATGGGGGACAAAAAGGGGGTAAAAAAGGGACACCTTTTTCTTGAAATCAACGAAACTTGAACTTCATCAAATAATTCGGCATGCTTAGGCTCAAAATTTGAAAAAGTGATAAGAATAAGTACCATAGAGCTCAAAATCTAGTTTCTAAACTACTATTTTTTTTAAATGGTTGAGATTAAGAGGGTCAAATGTGGTGCACACACAAAGTATGTCTATTTTTGTGTCAAAAAGATAAAAACCTATTGTGTGTGCGCCCCCATTTTTTGAGTTCTATAAATTTTATTTTAAATCCCTTCAAGTAGAAAGTTAGCTAAGACCATGTACAAGGTCCCATTAATTTTTCATAATTTTTGATGAATATATAATTTTTTAATTAATTTTCAAAGTGCACATATCCCGAAAATGAAATATTTGAGGGTTCACCCCCATAACTTTGAGAAAAAAGTCATTTTTTAGTTTTATTTTTTTGAGTGCATGTAGAATGGAGTTTATAAAAAAAAATTGGATGAAAAATCGTAAATTGTGCACCAAAATGCATGCATAGGTTTTTGTAAGAAAACAAAGCACTAGTAAAAGAAGTTATGAATGAAAGCCTTAAACTAATCAGATTTTAGAAAGAATTATATCGTACTCAAGGTAAAACCGAGCTTGACATCGTAGTATAATTTATTTTTGAATATTATGTTTTAATGCATGAGATATTGGGGTACACGTGAAATTTTGATGTTTTTTTGTCAAACACGGTTTTAATCATGCAGAAACAGTCCAAACCTTTGGTTTGGAAATCTAAGGAAAATACAAGCCCATGGATTAGGAACTTCAAAACCAAATGAGATGAAATGCGAGTGCACTGTAACGCAAGTGCACTATAACTCGCATGCGTTATAATGCGCTCGTGTTTCTATGTGTTATGTGGTATATGTGTTTGTTGCTTGTTTCTATTAACTAAAATAAATGTTTAAGTTTTTCTTTTATTATTATTATTTCTTATACTCTAAATTTATTTTAGTAAATATAAGATGTTAAGGTCACTCTGCACTTTATATAACTATACTCATAGCTCCATTTTTCATGGTTGAGAAGATAGTTTTTCATATTCTAATATGGTCAGTACATAGGTATTGTTCACGATTTCAGCATTAAACATTAATTTTTTTAGAGTTTAAATTATACAATCGATGTCTATTTTGTGAAAGAATATAGTCATTGTTTAGGTTTTGGGGCCTTTTGAATTGGTTATTGACATTTGTAGGATTGTTTAGGAAGATTTAGGAAAGGTTTACTCATTCAAGGGAAATCTTCTCAACAACGAGTTTTCTAGGTGTAGGGAACAAACACTCTAATGGTGAAATTTGACTTTTTCGATGATTTTGGGAGCTCCATAAGGAGTTAGGAGGAAAATAAATAGGCACTGGAAAGATATGTGAATCCTATACATGTTGGTAACATCCATTTTTCTCTAAGAATTGAAGGTTTCATGAAGAATTTCAAGATAATGTAGCTACCCCTTTTGGTTTGCACAAAAATGGCCCTAAATTTGTAAGTACTAAAGATATGATCACCACATGGTGATAGGTTAATATTTGTAAACGTTGATAAGTACCTTTGGGAATGGGTACTATCATAAATAGACTATTGTGTACCATGGGTAAGGATCTCATGAGGATGAGGCCAATTTTTGTGAGTTGAAAACACCTTCCTAACACCCCATATTGTGTTTTTGAGTGACGAAACTTCTAACATGAAATTTAAACCCTAAACCCTAAGCCCTAAACCATAAACCATAAAATTAAACCCTAAACCTTGAACCCTAAATCTTAAACCCGAGACCTAAACCCTAAACCCTAAACAATCAACCCTTAACCATGAGCCCTAAACCCTAAACCCTAAACCATCAACCCTTAACCTTGAGCCCTAAACCCTAAACCATAAATTGTGAACCCTAAACCCTAAACACTAAACCATGAACCCTAAAACCTAAACCTTAAACCCTAAAACCTAAACCCTAAACCCTAAAAACTAAACACTAAACCATGAGCTATTAATCTTAAACCCTAAACCCTAAACCTTAAACATTCAACCCATAGCCCTAAGCCCTAAGCCCTAAACCCTGAACCATGAGCCCTAAATGCTAAACCATAAACCATAAACCCTAAACCCTCAACATTGAATCCTAAACCCTAAATCCTAAACAATAAACCCTAAACCTTGAACATTAAACCCTAAACCCTAATCCTTGAATAGTTATGAGCTAATCAAACACCCTCTAGGATAGTTCAAGAAATATATTAAGCATCTAGAGGTGATGTCAAAGAATCTTAGAAGTGTTGGAGGTAATTTAGGAAGATTTAGGAATATTGTTTAGGGCTTAGGGTTTAAGGTTTAGGGTTTAGGGATTAGGGTTTATGGTTTAAGGTTTAGGGTTTAGGGTTTAGGGCTCATAGTTTAGGGTTTAGGGTTTAAGGCTTAGGTTATAGAGCTTAGTGTTTATGGTGGTAAAAATAGGGTTTAGGTTTTAGGGTTTAGAGTTTAGGGTTTGGCTTATGGGGTTTAGGTATCAAGGTTTAGGGTTAAGGGTTTATGGTTTATGGTTTAGGGTTTAGGGTTTAGTGTTCGGTGGTTAAGGGTTCAACGTTTAGGGTTTTGGCCTCTTGGATTAAGGTTTAGATTTAGGGTTTAGGGTTTAGGGAACATGATTTAGGGTTTAGGTTTAAGGCTAAGGGTTTAGGATTTAGGGTAAAAAGATTAGGGTTTATGGCTTAGTGTTTAAGGATTAGGGCTTAGGGCTCAAGGTTTAGGGTTGATGGCTTAGGGTTTAAGTTTTACAGTTTAGGGTTCATGGTTTATGGTTTATTTTTTAGGGTTTAGGGTTAAGGGTTTAGGTTTTAAGGTTTAGGGTTTATGGCTTATGGCTTAGGGTTTAGGATTTAGGGTTTAGGTTTTGGGGTTCAAGGTTTAAGATTTAACATTTAGGGATTATGAATTAGGGCTTAGGTGTAGGATCAGATGATACCTCTCTAGGTGTAACTCCCCTCTTGAGGATCATATTCATATTCGATGTATCATTGTTGAAGAGGGAAACTCCCCTATCAAATCAGTTATTCAATATGACGTGGAAGATGAGTAAAGAAAATGAAATTTGGAGAATTATATTTCATTGGTAATTAGTACTAAGTATCAACAAGACTAATATGGCTTCCAACTACTCAACTAGGAGGGCATGAAAATATTAGGACCATATTTCCTAGTCTCGTGCCTAGAACCATCATTGAGTCTTCTTGTGAAAAATAAGCATAGAAATAGGGGTATGACTAAGAACACAAAGGATTTATCAATCACCTAGTAAATATTTCTTGTTTAGTTTTGAATGGGAGTCAGTTAGCCTATGGCTTAGTGACCTTCCATTCATTGGTAATTCCTTCTATGATAAACCCATGGATGCTTTCAAAAGCACCTTAAAAAAGATAGGGGTAGTCATCAATCCTAATGAAGGGTGTGATGTGATGTGTCAAAACTATATATTCACAAGAACCTCTTCTTCCTTGAAAGTGTCTGGTTTGTCCCAAGTAATGATGTCTCCCTGTATCCAAGGATTGAGGACTACTGGGGTCTATGGCAGGATTGGAAATTCAAGAATCATCGAGTGTTTGAATCAGAATGTCATTACATCTAGAGAAAAATTCTCAAACGTTGGAGTAATGCATCTTGGAAAATAAAATTGAACCTCATAAATCCTCTCAAATTTCTAGTCTAGGTCGTGTTCCTGGTCCTATTTCTGTTTCTATTTCTGGTTCTGGTCGTGGTCATCGAATATGGAAGTTTTAGGAAAGGCATCCACACTTGAATAATTATTCCCATTTAGATTGTTTATAATGCCAATAGCAGTGGTAGTGCCTATGGAATTCAGTTTGTGGAAGGCAGGGTTGTGCCCTTGTTAGTTTTTCCCGATGGCATCACGGGTAACCTTTACGGTATAAACAAAGAGAACTCCCCATGCTTGTGTGATAAGTTTAAAATCTTCCTCGGCTCCTGGGAAATTATTTTTATCAGGATGCAATCGTAAGGCTAGTTTTAGTAGGTATTAATAAAAAGAAATTAAAATTTTATTGGAATTACTTACGAAATGCATTCCTTCGCTTCAAGCTTATCTTTATAAATGCAATTTAGATTTCCATGTTCTCCAAATTTGGGTCAAATTGACATTTTAGACCTCTGAAGGCATGAAGAAAATGATGAGTTCATTTCCTCTAACCTTTCTTGAAGTGAATTTAAATGAAATGAAATTTAGAATTTGGAGGTGGCACGTGGTAGACATTGATTGTCCTACCACCGATTTTGAGTGACGAAACTTCTAACATGAACTTTAAACCCTAAACCCTAATCCCTAAAACATAAACCATAAACTTAAACCCTTAACCCTAAGACCTAAACCATAAACCTTAAATCATCAACCATAAACCCTAAACCCTAAACTATGTACCCTAAACCCTGAGCCCTAAACCTAAAGCATAAACCCTAAACCATCAATCCTAAACACTAAAGCCTAAACCCTAATTCCTAAAATTTTAGCCCTAAACCCTAAAAATTAACTATTATTCTTGAGGCCTAAACCCTCAACACTCAACCTTAAGCCATAAACCTTAAACTCTAAACCCTAAATATTGAACCCTAAACCTAAGCCCTATATTAGAACATAATGATTAAGTAATCTAGCCAACCCTTAATGTATATGGTGTTAGGTTGTGGAGCATGTTCTCATGTGAGAAAAGTGTTGAAGACTGTACACTAAGAGTACTGTACACTTTCCATAGTCGTCTCGGCCAGGGTTCGGGGCCGGAGCCGCGAGTGGGGCTCCGGGCGCAACCCCGAATTTATTTTTGTCCTTAAAACATGTCCGATATATCGGAAAATGTGATTTTCTCATATGGACGGGATTTTGACCCATAGGTTTATTGGACGGTTTTGGCCCATGGTTTTAATATCCATGTTTTGTAAAATTGCTTAAGCGATTGTCTACTTATATGGTTTTTCGTATATGGTAGGTATCATGTAACATTACAGATGTGTTTTGAATTCGGGTGTGAATTCTCAGAGAGTTTGTTGAGCATAGCTCAAACAAATCTCGGTATTGTATTGAGAGAGCGGTGGCTTGTAATAAGATCTCGAGCAAGTGATTCTTGGTGGATGTAGCCCAAATTGGGTGAACCACGTTAAATATTGTCTCTTTGTGTTGTGTTATTTTATTTTACAATTTTATTTGAGAGATTTGTAATATTTTCGCATATTAGTTTCTATTGTTCGATTCTCGTGAGGGATTATTCCACATATTTTTTCTCTTATTTCCTAACATATGGGTCCATCACTAATAAATAGGTTAATATTTAATAATATGAAATATTCATATTTCTATTATTAAATATGCTAACCTACATATATACTTTAGGTTAAATATTTAATATTATGAAATGATTATATTTCTAATATTAAATATTATAAACCTAGGTGTTTGTGTCAATCATTTTAGGTTGAAAATGTGGGTCGGGAGTCATACTCGATCACCTTATATAAAAAGGACTTTAGGTCCTCATTTGATATATTCCATAAATATATCAAAGGTGTGTAAATCAAGTGATTTGGTTTTACCCTTGGTAAATAGGGTTTCAAAGGAGGAGGTGATCTTACTAGATGTAAAATAAGTTCTCAAGCAAAAGGTTATTTTGAAAGTTGTTTTTACCCTATTGGGGTTTTCCACTATAAATACTTTGTGTCACATATGTTATTTATTTATTTTCTTTATTTACTTATGTTATGATGTAATCTTTATTTAAATATTTATTATAACATTATATAATATGTAAGTTGATTAAATCCGTATTTATTAGAATCCTCAAATTTTAACATGGTAACAGAGCGAGGTAAATTAAATAAATTAAGATCAAATGATTTGTATTTTATTTATTTAATTTGTATGAGGTTTTTTCAACCAACTCGAAAGGGTGTTTAAATCTTAATGCTTATTAAATAAAACCTAACATATATCCTTAATTATTTATATTATCTATGTAAGGGGGTGGCCCCATTCATTTATATCTTATAGTTTATAAAAACTATATAAATCAACCTATTTAAAGGTTTTCTTTTATATAAGAGTGGGAGTGAAGAATAAAATGAGATAATATCTCATGTATAAATGTGGAACTCTCAAATATAAATTGAGAATTTAAAATGGGGTTATTTTATTGGTGGCCCAAGTGAAGTGTGGTAAATATTTTTTAAAATATTGGTAGTTATAGCCACATAAAAGTGTTAAAGTTTTTAGCTTACAGGAATTATATAAAAGATTTTACAATATTTCCATAGTTTTAAATATGTGCGGGGTAAAATTAAGAGTAAATGAAGGGAGGAGACAAGGTTCATGAAAATGGGGATTTCAATTTATTTCATTGGTCAGGTGAAATTACTTGTCCCCTCTATAAACTATGCAGGTTAATCTATACTCGAATAAATCTACTTACTTGCACCCAAAGAAAATTCTTTTAACTCGGTCTATGTCATTTAAACCCCTTTAATAAGGGTTATGTGTTTTTTATGTATAAAAATATATACTATAGTTCATAATTTTTATGAACTATATGTTTTTTATTTACATTCTATAAACTAAATACCTTTTTTTTAAATGTATATATTTTTACAATATAAATTATAATAGGTTATTATAATGTATTAAAATATAACCTCCCTAATATTATACGAGAAAAATAAATTTGGAATTTCACATTTTGGAAATACACAAGTTTTTGCTTCATTAAATTTGCCTAATGACCGTCACGCTGTAGACCAAACATAAGACAATAATGATCATTTAAATGTCAAATTTCATGGCCTGTGCGGATCTTTTTCATATTTTTTTTTCAAAAATTTGATGTTATTATGCATTCTTAGTCTCTTCTTCACTTATATATGGTCAAAAATATTTTTAATGTAAACGGGGTATAATGCAGAGTCAGTTTATATTGCGGGTTATTATTATGAAGACAATATGAGCATAATTAGTTATAATCATTTAAATGTCAAATCCAAACCAATCATTTTGTAGAAGCTTTTATCTCTTCTATGGGGATTGAGAGTTGCGACGGACCCAAAATATCTCATTTTTCTTAATATTATTAAATATTTTTTCCTCGGAATTCAAAAAAATTTGATGTTATTATGCATTCTTACGGGGAGGGTCTCTTCTTCACTTAATATATGGTCACTAAAATATTTTTAATGTAAACTGGGTATAATGAGACAGCCCGTTTATATTCTTCCACATGGTTTTATTATTATGATCTTAAATGATAGGGAGATTTTGTTTCAACTTCAAGTGAGATGCTAAATTTAAAAATAAAGCATAATTAGTTATAATCAAATAGTTTCTTTAGATCTATAAAATTTAGATATGATTCTATTCAACAAAATTATTTTTTTTATTATCGATAAATATGTATCTAACTCTATGGTACTTTTATATTATAATGGGTGTGTTTTATGGGTCCCTGCCCGAAGCACCTTATCTTTTTTTGAATCACTTTCAGTAGGTTGGTTTGCTTCCTCACTCATTCAAGTACCTTCAACGCTCCATTATGGAGTTCAGCATACCTCGGTGGTTCCCTTACAGGTTTAGGAAAATAATGATGTCCAACTATTTCTTTCTTGACAAAATCACCCAGATCCTGAATGAAACCAACTACAACATTTGGGTCAAAACATAATTTATGATGATGAAACTTTGGACGATTGTTTCTGGATTTGAGGTTACTCCCACCTGGTTGTCAAGCAATTGTAGATAACATGAATGTATTCTCGCAATGTCTCTACCTCTAAATGTGGAGGAGGCTATTTCTATGATTTTTCGCTTGAACATTAGAATGTGAAAGATGAATACCTGAAGGATGAGGTCTACACATTGGTAATATCAAACATCCGAAAGAGGTATGAACATAACTAGAATCCATGCATGAAGGATACTTGGTATATCAAGGATAGTAATGAGAGTATAATAGTTGAAGGAATTCAAAGAAATGGTCTATATATTTTTGATGATTTCTCTTACTTTGCTTGGTCCTTCGCATCTTTTTATATCTGTTTTTGCCGTTGTTTCTTTGTTAAGTCTAGTTTGAATAATTCTTTTGTACACAAGGGTATAGTCCCTTTCAAAACTATTTACCAATATTAAAAAAACTATCTTTAGATCTATAAAATTTAGATATGATTCTATTAAAATTATTTTTTTATTATCGATAAATATGTATCTAACTCTATGGTACTTTGTATATTATAATGGGTGTGTTTTATAGGTTTAGGAAAATAATGATGTCCAACTATTTCTTTCTCGACAAAATCGATCCTGAATGAAACCAACTACAACATTTGGGTCAAAACATAATTTATGATGATGAAACTTTGGATGATTGTTACGGATTTGAGGTTGCTCCCACTTGGTTGTCAGCAATTGAGATAACATGAATGTATTCATGTGAAAGACTTCTACAATTGTAATTCAAACATCTCAAAGAGGTATGAACATAACTAGTGCATGAAGGATACTTGAATATCAAGGATTAATGAGAGTATAATACTTGAAGGAATTTGGTCTATATGATTTTTGATGATTTCTCTTCCTGGGCATCTTTTTTTATATCGAATTTGAATCAGATGAGTGATGTGAAAGATGAATTGCATTGAAGGATAGGTATATCAAGGATAGTAATGAGAGTATAATACTTTGAAGGAATTCAAAGAAATGGTCTATATATTTTTGATGAATTAGGACATGTTAATTATCGAATATTATATGAAATGTATAGATATAATCTAGTGAAAGGTTTACATGTGTTGTCTTCTTCTCTTGAAGTTACTTCATTAAATTATTCTAAATGATGGTTTTGATTTTGATTTAGTAAATGATCATGATGATGTTTTGATGTTATAGATGTTTCTGAAACTCTTATCTTCCTAGATAAGAAATTAAATTGGGCTCAATCTATGTTAGAAATTTCAAATCCTATTAACCTTAGGAAAATGACCAGAAGCCATCATATGTACCATGCATTAATTACCTTGTATGAACCTGAGCCGTGAAGTATTATAAGGTCTAGGTGGATATACAAAGTAAAATATAATGCTGATGGTAGTATTAACAAACATAAAGCTAGACTTGTTTTAGAGGTTTCACTATAAACCCGGTATTGATTATGTTGAGACATTTCGTAGCTAAAATGAGTAACCGTTAGGGCCTTATTTGCAATCACAATCAATTTGGGTGGGAAATCCACCAAATGGATAAGAAAAATACTTTTTTAAATTGTGATTTAAAAGAAGAACTTTACATGTTTCAACCTAAAGTATTTGAAAAAACTGGTAAAGAAAACTATGTTTGTAAGTTGATAAATCTTTGTATGATTTAAACCAAGCTCTTAGATCTTGGTATGTGAAAATTGTTGCCTTATTTAAATCTGTTAGGTTTTGTTAATTGTTCTTCTAACAATGATATATTTATCAAGAAATAAGGCTCGCATATTATCATTATATGTATATATGTTGAACATTTTCTTATGTCGGTGACATTTCGATTTAATTCATAGGATTAAAGAGAAATTGAAGCGTAAAGACTTTGAAATGAATGAGTTAGATCTCTCACATCATGTTATTTGTATGATTGTATTTCATTCTACCGTTATTTTTCAAAACACAATATGTAACCATTATATTGAAAATGTTTCTTATGATTGATTGTAAACCATTTTCTACTTCAATGGAAGTTGGAATAAATATTGATCATAAATCTACATATGAAAAAGGTTGATCATATTTTATATACGTTGTTAGTTGATAGTTTGATTTATCTAACTATAACTAGATCAGATATTTCTTATACAAAGAGGAATTACTTCAAGGTTTATGCAGAACCTTTTTTAGAGATCATTGGAATCTTGCAAAAATAATTTTTAGATATTTGAAAGGAACAATCAATTATGGGTTGCATTATAATAAGAATAAAAATTCTATCTTATATAGATTTTGTGATTCTAACCATATTGATGTTGTGTTATAAAATATACTAGATATGTGTTCAAGTTTTTTGGTGTAGGAACCATTACTTGGAACAAAAATATAATCAACAGTCTCCATTTCTTCTACTGAGGTAGAGAAGTACAATGGAAGAAGTAAAGAAGCCATGTGGTTGTAATGGCTGTTGGTAGAGATACACATGGAAGTTAAATGAAGTATTTCTCTTCTATGTGGTGGTCAGAGTTATATTACTCTTGATTAAGAATCTAGTTCAACATCAGAGGATGAAGAACATTGAGATACATATACGCTTCACCCATGAGAAGGTGTAAAGTGATGAGATAAATCTCAAGTTCGTGTTGACTAAAGAGCAAGTTGCTAACATCTTCACAAAGTCCCTGAGTGCTCCAAATTTTTGTCACTTTCATGAAAATCTTGGATTGTTAGAGTATCCATTGAGGGGCAGTGTACATGACAATGTCACCTTCTAATGGAACTTGGTTTTTGTAAAAATCCCTTCGGGAAATTGTAAAAAAATACTTTCGGGCAAGTATAAAAAGACCTTCCGGAATGTATACCTCATCGGCTTCTTTTTTAGAAAGAATGTAGAAAGATCTTAAAGTTGGTCTTCAGTAAAATCTTTAGTGTCACTGAGTTTACTAGTAAACATCTAGTACAAACATATTGTTAAGGAGGTCATTGGTTGTAAAAGTTTCATATATGCATGGGTTTAATAACCTTTTATGAGAACCTATGAGAACATGTAAAACTCAATAATCATTCTTAGCCACCGATCATGGGATGATATTTGGGATTCCAAATCCTTTCGTACTCAAAAGGTAAATTGAGTATAATGAAGGTGTTATAATTTCTCTAACCGATATGCTAGCCTAAAACTTTAATGGTTTAAGGATCAGTAAATCCTATAGTGTACCGTGTGCAGTAATCTATTGGCATATGTTATGTTATCCCACTTAACATTAAGGGGAGTGTTGGAACATAATGATTAAGTGGTCTAACCAACCCTTAATGTATATGGGTCCATCACTAATATATAGGTTAATATTTAATAATATGAAATATTTCTATTTCTATTATTAAATATGCTAACCTAGGTATATACTTTAGGTTAAATATTTAATATCATGAAATGATTATATTTCTAATATTAAATATTATAAACCTAGGTGTATGTGTTAACCATTTTAGGTTGAAAATGTGGGTCGGGAGACATACCCAATCACCTTATATAAAAAGGACTTTAGGTCCTTATTTGATATATTTAGGAAATATATCAAAGGTGTGCAAATCAAGTGATTTGTTTTTACCCTTGGTAAATAGGTTTTCAAAGGAGGAGGTGATCTTACTAGATGTAAAATAAGTTCTCTGAAATAAAAGGTTATTTTGAAAGTGGTTTTTACCCTATTGGGGTTTTCTACTATAAATACTATGTCACCTGTGTTATTTATTTTCTATAAGTATTTATTTGTTTACTTATGTTATGATGTAATATTTATTATAACATTGTATAATAAGTAAGTTGATTAAATCCGTATTTATTAGAATCATAAAATTATAACACCCTAAACACTAAACCCTTAAATCTAAGACCTAAATCATAAACTGTAAACCATGAACCTTAAACCCTAAATTTTAAACCTTGAACACTAAAAATTGATCCCTGATCCCTAAACCCTAAACCCTAAATTGGTAATCTCGAACATCGAACCCTCAGCCATAAACCCTAAACCATGATCCCTAAACCCCAAAACCAAACTTTAAACCCCGAACCCCAAAGCCTATTTACCCTAAACACAAAACCCTAAACCATAAACCATCAAACCATCAAACCTAAACCCCGAAACCTAAACCATGGGACCTAAGATCTAAATCCGAACCATAAACCCTAAATCCTAAACCCTAACCCTAAACCTTAAATCCTAAACCCTAAATCCTAAACATTTAGTCTTTAACCCTGAGCCCTAAACAATAAACCATAAACCCTAAGCACTAAAGCCTGAGCCCTAAGCCCTAAACCTTGAGCCCTAAGCGCTAAACCATGAACCATGAACCATGAGCCCTAAATGTTAAACCCTAAACCCTAAATTGAGAATAACAAGTCTAGTTGTATTTTTGGGTCTGACATATTAGGATACCAAGTAAATTTGATCATTTTTATGCTCTTTTGAATAATTCTTTCAATTGCAAGCTGTCGGGAATGAAGATTTCATTCAAAGAACATAGCTTGATATGTCCAGTGCTTGTGTAAGCTAGAAATTTGAGAGGATTTCTGAGGTTCAATTTTATTTTCCAAGATGCATTACTCCCATGTTTGAAAATGTTTCTCCAGATACAACGACATTCTGATTCAAACACTCAATGATTCCTGAATGTCCAATCTTGCCACATACCCTAGTAGTCCTCGATCCTTGGATATAGGGAGACATCATTACTAAGAAAACTAGGCACTTTCAAGGAAGAAGAGGTTCTTGTGAATATATAGTTTTGACACATCTAAAACTCCTACAAATTTCAATAACCAATTGAAAAGGCCCCTAAAAGCTTGAAGGTTGAATGCTGAAATCTTGAAAAATACCTATGTACTGACCATATTAGAATCTGAAAAACTATGTTCTAAATCGTGATGAAGGAGCCGTGAGACTACTTCCATAAGGTGCAGAGTGACCCTAACATCTTATATTTACGAAAATAAATTTAAAGTATAATATTTTATTTTATTATTATTTATAATAATTGAACATTTATCTTAGTCAAAAGAAGCATGCAAAAAAACAAATATACCACATAACACATTGAAACAAGAGCGCGTTGTAACGAGAGTGCACTATAACGCGAGCGCACTATAACACACGAGAGTGTTATAACACACTCACGTTATGGCTCAAAATTACCAAACCATATCACGCTGACGTTATAATGTGACCCGATTTTTTCTTGTCACGTTATAATGCGTTCGAGCCATAATGCGAGCGCATTATGGGAAAAATGGCCAAAAAGTGGATTTTTGTCCACTTTTTTACCTCCCTTATTTGTGCACTTTCCCCCTGACCTGGATGATATGTTTTCTCTGCTACAACAAGAACCAACATGTTGGTATCTTCTTCACCTAGCAATGTTACGAGGCATACGATTGGTTAAAGAGTCAAGCTACTACTAGAAAAGAGCATATTTTTCTGGAACCTCTTGCAGAAACTGTTTTCATCCCCGTTAAAGTGGAGGTCATGGAGGTGTCATCTGATTCAAATAAATAAGTGCTTCTAAAATCTGTTAGGTTGTAACTTTGTTTTGGTTACTATATAACATTTTCAGTTCCATTGCTACCAAATCATCTTGTCTGTCTTATTGGTCTGGGTTTTTTTGTATTCCCAACTGATTTTTTTTTGCATAGGCCCTTATGCATTTTTTCACCAAAGTATTGTTGGATCATTTGGGTTTTTAGACTAATCCTCTCATTATATCTATAATGTAAAGGGAAAGGGACCCTTTAACCCTCCTTCAGTTATAAAAACAAGAAATCATTAAAAAAAAATTGTTGTGTGTTGCACTATGCAATTTACACAATTAATCACTATTAAATTTGGTTTGTTTCAAGATGTCAATTTGTTGCTAGAAGTGAATAATAATGACCACTATCATCAATATATTATAGAATATATTTTCGTTAATGTAAAAAAATCTGTACAACTTTAGGATAAAGGAGCTAATAGTGGATTGATGGCTATCTTCCCATCACTTTTAAAAAAATTGAGTTACACTACATCATTGTGGAAACCAGGAGGTCTTCACTTTCAAAATAAATCGAGATATTTGTGAAAGGAATAAATTGAATTCACTTTCCCTGATTATAGAAGATACTATAAATGGATTTATTTCTTTTATAGAAAGCTCTCCTACAACAATCTATCTGGGGAAATTCCTGTCATTAATTTTTGTTTCATGTTTTCCTGTATACAGTTGTAGATATAAACACAAATTTTCTCTGCGTACCAATTCAGTTTTGTTACTTATAGTTTTTGGATATCACCAATTAATTGATGCAAAAATACTAGTTTTCTTTTAAATAACTCGAGTTCTAGAGACATTCTTCTATTGTTATCAACAATTTGGCAATCTTGGATTTGTATGATGTTGTCTAACAAAATTATGGCCCAATGTAATAAACAACATCCATCTCAAAACTAGACATTTTTGCATCTGTTGGGGTTCAATACTACTATTGTACATAATTATAGCTATGTACCATTTAAATCATCCAAAGGTATTTACAAAAGGCTCTGCAAACAACATGGAGAAAGGTGTTAAAACTAACATGGCAAGACATGATTTCATATTGTATAGATTATCAGACGACAAATCAAAAAGCAATATAATATTACAATTTATTTATCGACACATCTATTTGTTACATTTAGGTTCTCCAAGGTTGGTCATACTGCACATGAACATGGCTCTTTACATGTACGACGACATAATGACAATCACAAAAATCTTAAAGAGAAATACGAAATTGGTTATGGTGCTAAAATCACTATTTATAAATTTGATCTAAACAATTCTAAGAAAATTTATATAAAGAGAATGTACAGCTTTCTACCCACTAAGCTTTGTTGCATTATAAATCGATGTGGAAACAATCGAAAGCATCAATCTTGAAAGCCTACATGGATGTTTTCTTTCTCCACTGGAAACCCGATGTTTTATAATTTCATGGTAAATAGAAATCATGGGACATCCTACATGGTGATTAAAATGATTATCTTATGAAGAAAAATGGATGTGTACATTGTAGATTCAATTTTTAAAATAGAAGTGTCCAGTCAACCTCTAACCTTTATATTAAAATGTATATTTGGAAAATATAACAAGTGTTTTATTAATTTTTATTTTTGTATAAGATCATCAAAGAAGATTAAGCAAGACTAGAACAATCGGCTAAAGATTTCTCACGGTATTGAAGAAATATAGTCATATCTTCATTATGACTGTAACCCACACATTGATTACAGGGATGTGAAGAATTATAACATTCTTTTGGATTATAATTTCGATGCAAATTTGTTAGACTTTTGCATTGCCAAGTGCATTTCCTTAGCCAAACACCGTACCTCTACCTATGTTATGGGTGCCATTTGTTACATTGACCTATAATATGCAAGAACATCAAGGTTGAATAAGAAATCTGATGTATACAATTACGAGATTGTTCTTCTGGCATTGCTGATGGGAAGGAAGTTGTGGCCAATAACTCAAATCTTCCAAAGTTGGTAAGATTTTTGTTTGTTAATTTTCATTCGGAGCTTACACTATAAGTTTTTAAGTATTTTTAAGGTTTGTTGTTAGGAGCAATCAAATGTGGATGGAATTGTCTTTGACATTGGCAAGTGAACCCATATTCTATCAAAAGAAGAATATAACACACTCATGGAAACTATTGATACAGAAGTTGCAGAAACCTGTAGGGATCTTGGGATTGTAAGAAAAAACTTCCAATTGGCCTTGCTTTGTACCAAGAAACAACCATCTGTTCGACCCACCATGCATGATGTTTCCATAGTTCTAAATTCAACGACACTAGTGCCTTCTCCTACACAATTTCCTAGTATCCAAACAAACCAACTGACCCCAAGTCATAATTACAGGATGTATTTGGATGGATATGCAGATGGTAAGCACAATGATGTTATAGAGAGCACAAGTTGTGCTTCTGAAAGGCATTTGTTTGTGAGATTTAGTGAGGTGATTTCAAAAAACACTTTTTTACTGGAACGAGACTTGGACGGTGTTGTGATGGGAAAAAAATCATCCCCTGGAGTCCTCTCTTTCCCATGGTTTGCTTTTCTCAATGGCTGAGATGATTTTCAAGTAAACAATGACCAATTTTACCTGTTATAGTCCAATTTTTTTCCATAATAATTCAAACCACTTTGAACCCTTAAAACAGATAAAAGTGTGCCTAAATTTCTTTTAAGGGGAAATATTAAGTTTTGGGAAATTTGTTCCTTTTCCACTTGCCCAATAGGATTGTTTTCATCATAGATAAATCAATCAACTTTTGATACTAGTAGTAGTACACTCTTCTACTACTTTGGTTGTCAGAATACTAGTATGTACTTTGATAGCACCTCCACTACTACTTTACTCAACACTACTTGTATCTAAACCGACAGTACCATTCTAGAGGCAACAAATGTATTCATGTTTTGTGTAAATAAAATTTTCCACAAAAGGCAACGAATCATATAAGACTCACATCTATATATGCATGAATTTGTAAAAATTTGAAATGTATAGATAGGACCTTTCAATGTAAAGATGATGAAAGATCATTTTTGTTATTTATTGACTCACAAAGAATAAAATTGTGGCACAATGAGTGTTTTGATTGATATAAACTATAAAATAATAGTTAAATGTATCTCTGAGGGCATAAGAGAACATTTCTCAAAAACATTTTTCTTACATTGTGTCAAGGATGATTTCATTTTCTTTCTCACTGAAGCGACTCATTGTTTATACAGAGAATGGAACAATTTACAAGCATAAATTATACTATCTTTCAAAGTAATAGAATTTGTGATATACATAAACTCCCAACTATGTTGTTTGCTTTTTATGATTACTTGAAGATATAGTTTATAATAATAAACACTAGTGAACTAGTAAAATCTAAACAACAATACTTGAGTTATTATAAGGTATATTTTGGGGTGAGGACGTAATTTTATTGTGAGTTCCACCAGAAGACAAAATAACACCACTAACATTTAAGGTCAGTGTCAAATTTAAGGATATGTGCATACTAAACATTGTGTTTCACCGTTTTCTTTACGTTTTCAAAGTGACGAAATAGATAAGGGTAAAGGCCAAGGAGGAATACATGTTAAATGTTGGTCGGTTGATGGTTGTTGTGCACATTCTGACTTATTGATCCATAGCTGAATGTGAGAGATTCCTTTTGGCTAGGAGGAACTACCTGTAATAGAAAACAAGACCACAAAAAGATAGTTAAATTATATATGACAAAGGACCGCCTAGCGTATCCTAGTTTCGGGAAGCATGATACTTCCTAGATGGTCACAATCCACTGTTTAAAACAAATTAATGCGAGAAATAAATAAAGTCCTACTGTAGTTGATATGATTTAGGTATCTCATTCAAGTACAATAAGAAAATATTAACATAACATGCTAGGCTTTGGTCGATCCAGAAAGGTTGGTAGTTGGCAGGGTTCTTGAATTGGTCATGGTCAAATTCTAGGTTGTTTAGGTCAATTGGTGAGATGACTGTTGGGTCTATTCTTGGTCAAGGTATAAAACAAAGAGACCGATGTTGGTCTGGTGTAACCGACGATGGTTTAGGAAGACCGGCAACGGTCAGGTTTTGGGTTGTTTAGGTCACTCGGTAAAAGGTTGTTTGGTTTTATTATTAGCAAATGTGTAAAACACAGACCAATTTTGGTTGGGTATAGCCGACGATAGTTCTGGGTATCCGACGTCGGTATAGTCAAGGTGAAAGGAACTCAATGAAATCTGGTTGGGGGATTGAGTTGGAGCTAAACAGAGATGGAAGGGTAGAGAGGGAGGTAGGTAAAGGTCTCAGGTATGCTCAGAGGTGGGTAATAGGTGAGAATGGGTGATTTGGTGGTGTGGGTAGAAGAATGGCTTGAGTCTACAAGTGGGTAAGAGGTGGAAAATGGACATGCAAGGTATGAACTGATAACAAAAGTAACAAAACCTATATATTGAAATAGACTATGCTGGTAGAAAGTATACTTACTGTGATGTAGATTTAGATGGCTGAATGGAGGTGGTTGTTGATCAAAAGAATGGTGTTAGATATCGTAGCTGGCTCTTGGAATGATTTTGTGAGTGAAAATCATCCAAAATTTGTCTTGGTGCAAAGCTGGATGTCCTGGAAACGTGAAAGGGTGTCTTGGTTTCACTTGCACGCTGCGACTTCTCCGATCTCCTTTTTCTCTAAGAATGTGCCAACCCAAAAGCAAGGTTGTTTAGGTGAATAAATGGTAACCGACGATGGTTCCGGCTTGACCGGTGTCGGTTTAGGGTGATTGGCATCGGTTAAGGTGGGATTCCCTAGGTTTACTAAAATTGGCAGATCTCACCTCTTTTAGCTCAAGTTCATTCCTTGATCCACGGATTTGGAACGGACATTACGTTTTTATGAGTGGGAAGGTGGTTAGGGAGATTTTAGGGATTTATTTTAGGGTTAGACCAAATCTTAGCTCATTAAGGTAGGTAAGACTTAGTTATTGTTAGTTATGGAAACATGCCAAGAATAGGTCTAGGGTGAGGTGGCTGGATGAGGTGTCTAGGTGAGGTGGTGGGGTAGAAATTAGGGTAATTAGATATTAAATATTGTGAGGATATATATTAATTAAATTAAATTAATGGTGATGTGGGGTGGAAGGGGCCATGGTTAGATGAGGATGATTGCGATGGTTATTTGAAAAAGGACCAAGGGGAGTGTAACCCAATTTTGGTGTCTACACATTGAAAGTGTGTGCCTCACACTTTCAAAGTTTAAGATTCAAACTCAAAGTGTGAGTGCGAGACTTTGCACTTTCAAAGTGTGAATATCAAACTTTGAAAGTGCGGGGCTCACACTTTTAGAGTGCGAGGCTCACACTTTCGCAGTGCAAGGCTTAGAATTTTCATAGTGTGGGGATCACACTTAGAAATTGTGCGGCTCCGGAATTTCAAGAGTGTGAGGCTTTTACTTCGAAACTACGAGGCTCTTGGGCTTTAAAAGTTCGAGCCCCACACTTGCAGAGTGTGGGGCTCGCACTTAAATACAACGAGATCATGACTTAGAATAGTTACTTGCAGCTAACCATACATTAATGATTTTTCATTTTCATTTAATACAATGGGTTCATGACTTATAATAGTTTACAAGTGCTCATCTTAGATCGAGGCTCATGACTTATAATAAATAGAGACCGCTCACCTTAAATCAAGGCTCATGACTTATAATTGTTAGCGACCACTCACCTTAGATCGAGGCTCATGACTTATAATAGCTAGCAACCTCTCATCTTACATCGAGGCTCATGAATTATAATAGTTAGTGACTACTCACCTTAATACGACGGGCTCAACAAATAATAGTTAGTGATTGCTCATGACTTGAACCTGTCTTTTACAGGAAATCATTGTTAATTTTTAATTTTTATTAATCCAACAGGATCATGCCTTATAAAAGTTAGCGGTTACTAGCCTTACATACTCTCAACATTGAAAATTTGAAAAATGGTGAAATTGGAATCCAATTATAGCGATATTGGAACCCAATAATAGCGATATTGGAATCAAATAATAGTGAAATTGGAGCTAGAATAATTCCAATAATGAAAATATTGGAATCCAATATTTCTACTAATGGATTCCAATAATAGTAATAATGGAATTCAGTATAGACAAAAATGGAATCCAATATACGCCAAAACGGAGATGGATTTCTTCCAAAACTTGAAATACTAGAGTCTTAATTCACTGGAACATGACCAGATTTAGTAAAATATGCGTTTTAAGGATTTGGCTCTCTGGGTGGCCTCTCTACTTATTAAAATTGTTTGACTTGAGAAATTTGGTTTTTTTAAAGGTCACTACATTTTGGAGAATATTATAGCTGTTTGGAAAGGAATGAAATGGGCTCTCTCCTCTCTTCAAAAAGTTATTTTTCTAAAGATCGAATTTAAGAAGGCTTATGATTGCATAGAATGGCCATTCATCATTTATATGCTCAAGGCTCTAGGTTTTGGAGATTTTTTTCTAAATGTTGTTTGCACTCTCTTCGTTGATGCTTCCTCTTGCATCACCATTAATAGACACCAATTTCCTCTAGTTGGGTTATTTCGATCTATATGACAATGGTGCCCATTAGCTCCTTCTCTCTTTGTTCTCACCGCCGATGCGTTTGTGTATCTTATTTCTAATAGAGATGAGCAAGGTCGGATAAGAGGAATTTATTTCCTTCATCATTAAACCTAACTTATCAATAGCCAATTTTTCTCGACGATTCTTTCCTCACTCTTCTTTGAATCAAAGTAGAATGTTCAGAGGCACTCTCTTTCCTTGATATTTTTTGCCAAACATTCGGATCCAAGGTTCATTATGCCAATTCATTGGGGTTTCATCAAATTCCTTGGCCAATGCCTAAATGGATGGCAACCTATCCTTGGAAGTGGATTCAGAGAGGTAAAATATTATGTTTCTTAGGGTTTCCTTTTTCTTTTGATAGAGAATCCTCCACTTTGTGGCAATTTTTGGTCAACCGAGTTGAATAGAAGGTGCAAAAATGGATTTCTTGACCTTTGTATTTGGCTGGGAAGTTCCAAGTTTGAACCAAAATTATTGTTGCGACTTAGGTCTATTATGAGACGTGTTGGTGTCCATCATGAGCTTCTTTTGACAAGTTGGCCAAACTCTTACTGGACTTTCTCTGGTCAAGTTACAAGTAGGGAAGATTTCAAAGAGTTGTTTGGGACATTTGCACACTTCCTCAGGAACAAGGTGGCATGGGCATTGTGGATGTGTATAGGCAAAGTATTTCTCTTTGTGCCAAATCATTCATTCGTTGTATCCAGGGAAGCTAATTCTGGTAGATTATTTTACAAAATTATAGCTCTTTTAGAGTGCCTTTCGGTAAGAAATACTGGAAAAATATAGGGTTTCAAACCTTATTAATTACTAAAGTTTTGGTTAAAATACATGGCACCTTTGTGGTTAAAAGCATCTGGAAGGATTTTGATTCGGTCAAACATCTGATACGGTGGGTGGGTGATGGCTTCAAAATAGGTCTCTCCTTTAACAAGCATAATATCTGGTGGTCACCTATTTTTTATTCATATAATTTACCCTTGGTGGAAATATCGAACATTAAGGAGATGTGGTTGGCTTGAAAAGGAATCTTCACTATTAGGGATCTAATTTCCCACAGAGATTGGCTCCCTGCTTGCACTGAAACATAAATTCTATGTTGACAATTATGATTTGCCTTCATTTATGGAAATCTAGTCTTTCGTGCCAGATGTTATGTTGCACAATTTGGGCCTTCAACCGCCCCATGCTTGGTGGAAGGATTGGAGATGGAATGTGGATATCCCCTATTTTAGTATAATTTTGGATTTATCTACTCCCTTCTTTCACCTATCTCGCCTGCCTTAGACAAGATCAATTCCAGATGGACTTTGCAATCCTCTCCCTCTACTTGGTTAACACTAGTCCTGGAATCCTTTATTTGAGCCAAAGATTAATTTTTTTCTCTGGTGTCTCATCTACCAAGGGCTTCCATGTGGTAAAGATTAAGTCACCTTGGTATTCCTAACCCTGTCTATCTCTATTATGGTTTCCCCGAGCCTTTCAAACATGTCTTCTGGTTCTATCCACGCGCCTAAAATGTTTGGTCTTGGGTTCATTCTCTTTTTTGGCCTTATCACCCCGAGTTCTTTGATTGGAAAGTTGTGTATTTTGGAGATTATGCTAATTGGGCCTTTTATATTGCTTCACTTTGGTAGTTATTCACTTTGTTATTCTTTTCCAACTCTGGAAAGCTAGAAATAATGCCTTGTTTAAGCATTTTGATTCTACCACGAAATTAACCATTAATGAAAAGGTGGCAATTTTGTCTTCTGTTAGCATGCAGATTTAAACACAAGTGTAGAAGGTGGTGCTAGAGTTTTCTCATCTCCAACAGCTACTCGACCATTTGGAAAACACACCTTGTACCATGAGTTGTGTACCCCTAGATAATGATTGATGCCCTCCTCCTCTATCGCCGCCTAGACACGTGGAAGATATCAAAGCCATTAGGAAGTTCTCAACCATCTCCGTCATCGGCTTACCTAGGTTCATCCTCCTCTGGGCTCCTGGTGAAGCTCGTCGCCTTGTGGAAAAGTGGTGGCAAGCTCCTCGACCGAGGCTCTCTACCGGTGGGGCATCTCGGTTCGATGGCTCGCCACCTCCCGAGTGGGGAATCATGGTCCCTCTTAGTGTTCAAATGCTAGACCAGGATGGTTGGCTTCTCTACTCCCCTCTAATGAGCCACGCTCTCCCAAATTCCTTCTACCATGGGATGAACCTCCTCCTCCTTCGGGTGTTGCTACTCTATGTGCTTAAGTTTGTTATGATGTAGTCCTCTATTTCCTCCTGGTGGCCATTTTTATTGTATACGTGGCTTGTTTTTGTTTTCCTTTATGGCGTTTGATATATCATTTTTTTAGGTCGTGACCACCGCTAGCCACCCTTACTATGTAATACCTTGTATTAGTTTTTTCATATTATAACATAAAGGAGGTTCTAATAATAAAAGATAAATCATCCTTTGACATAAAAAATGGCCTCGTAAAAAAATTAAGTTTTAATTACGGTATATATTTCATTTGGGGCCATGGACAATGGTGATAGTTTGGGCAACAAAGAGGGGGTTGATACGTGGATAATAAGGTAAGAGTTTTGTTTTATCTAAGTGCATTACAAGGAGTGGTAAGTGGTTAGCGTTTATTTCAATGCTAAGGTAAGCGTATAAAGCAAATGTAAGGGATTAAATGTGGCCAAAATGTATGTAGATAACCAAAGTGCCATACATGGAGCAGCTAGAAAATACACGAGTGATTAAAGTGGTTAGGTATTTAAATGGGATTTAAGCATGTGGAGGAGCCCACTCAATCCTCTTAGAATATGGTTTAGAAAAAATATTTAAAAACTTAGTATATGCCAAATGCGTTAGGGTGGAGCGGTTAGAATATATGTTAGATGGTAATTTATTTAATTTACCATTTAGTTTATGTTATAAACATTTAGGATTTTATATTTAAACATATAGTTTAAATATGTATAGAAGAGACATAAAAGAGAAAGGGACCAATATTAGATATAGGTTTATAGTAAAGTTATACCACCAAATTAACCCTTGTCAATATTTTTAACATGAGCTAAAAGGAAAAATTCAAATCCTATTATCGAGGAGGGTTGTTTCTATGTGGGAAAATTTTATTTTTGATTTTACTTGTTTTTACCTTTACTTGTAGCAAAAACTTTTTAAAAATGTGTGAAC
Source organism: Taxus wallichiana var. yunnanensis (assembly GCA_018340775.1). Lineage (NCBI taxonomy): Eukaryota > Viridiplantae > Streptophyta > Pinopsida > Cupressales > Taxaceae > Taxus > Taxus wallichiana. The sequence goes on along the minus strand of CM031235.1, from coordinate 937,144,724 downwards.
TATTTTTGCGTAAAATAACTTTTCTATCCACCAACCAACCCATCAAATGGAATCAATTTAATAATTAATTTAAAAACATTAGCACTCTACTAGATCCGAGGGGTTAATTATATTAACCATTCAAGTAAGATTTAATATTAATTAAATAACATTGCAAACATTACACAAAACATTATAACAAATGCAATGAAATAAAATAACACCAACACAAGATTTTACGTGGGAAAACCATAAAGGTAAAAAACCCCACAAAAGCACTTTCCTTTATTTAAGAATTTTACATACACAATTTTACCCAACACCTCCACTTCCTCCTCGGGTCCCACAATTATTCACTTCACAACTATATTCAAAGAATATAATTTTTGTCTCAATCTCACCTTTCGGGAGAGATCACCCTATTAAATAAAATAGAGTGGGGGTTTACACACGGGTGTACCATTTCACTCTAAATAAATTAAATCATAAGATTTAATTTAACACATCCACATTAAGTGGAAAGGGGACCCAACAATATAAATTTTATAATTAAACTTTAAACAAAGGGTGTAAAGTGGTGGCCCACCTAAATGGTGTCCCGCACTTTTCGAATTTAACAAATAAAAATAATTGTCCTCAATCAATCTTTGTATCATTTTGACCTCACTTCACCTTCTCGCTTCTGCATAGATGTTTGAAAGAAGAACATGAGTTGCATCATTTTTGGATCCAAAACAAAATTCCTTGTTCCTAGAGATACTCCTACACCTATATTGATATGTAAACAACATGCACCAAGAAAAACTTCCACATAACCAAAATAGGTTTAACAGGCATCTGAATAATAATGTTTAGGGAATCCTCAAGATAGTCAACATGGGATAGATAATCAACCATGCACACATAAATGTCAATTAGAGGTGCAATGCAATAAGGTTTTCTCATGTGATTCAATGATTGAGTATGCATAAGCCTCATCTACTGAACCTATAGGATGGACACATATACAACATGAGGAAGGGTTGTGGGATTGGATTTACTCCTATTAATTGCATTAGTTTGATAATTTCTAAATAATTTTCAACAAACCTAGTCCGCGCATAGCCTATAATTGTTGTTGTTCACGTAGCCACACAACCACCACAAGTTTAATTGTCATCATCTTGATAAAGTTTGGAGAATGGAATCTAGATAAAAAAGTGCGATAAGGACTTCCAACCATCCTCCTATGAATGGATTCCCAACAGGAGAAAATAAAACAAAAAACAAAAGCTTACATGGTTAGGGTTTGTCTATGTGCCCTAATAATTTCAGGCCTTTTGTCAATTTTTTAATGTGCCTAGTATCTACTCCCATATTTTCTTCCACACCTACCAGAGCATTTGAATATTTGACATTTAACAAGATCCTTATCCTGTACACTTTGATGGGTGCATATTCTCTTATTCATCTCAGAAAACAATTTAAAATAGTCACAACTATTAAAGTAAGCTCTCTTCTTCCTCTTAGATTTACGTTTAGGGATTTTCCTTGGAATTTGTTGGATCCAAACCTTGTACATCTCTATTCATGGAGAGTCATGTCATGGTGTCTGTACGCACCCAAAATTACATGTGCTACATTATTGGAAAATGGTTCCAAAAGTCCCAAATGATGATTCATGTCGTTTAAGAAGGTGTTCGAGCTCCAAAACCCATTCATAGTATATATTTGTGGCCTAGACATCCTTACTTAGATTTTCCATGCTTTCTTCTAGCTTCCCGCTCTTTCTATACATGTTTTGGCCTTTAGTGCTAGGACCACCGCTCTGCCTAGGCGGTGGTTCAAACAACCGCCCAAAACAGGGCGGCAGTCTTGAAACCACCGCATTCTACATAGGGCCACAGTCCTTCCCGCTTTTTCAGATTCTTCATGCGTGTTTTAACATGCGACGGTTCACTTAATTTCACTTTTTACATGCATCCGTGAGCCGAATTGTCTAAAATTAGCTTTGATTTCTTGGTTCTCCTTCCTCCTTCTATTTTTAAATAGATTTAATTAGTTAGAACTGCTCCTTCTTTCCTTGTGCATGAAGGCACCTCCCATCCTCCATTCCTATATATTCCATGCTTGTATTCAAGCAAAAGAGGGGGCAAATAATTTTTGTGTATCTTGCATTATCTGTGGATAATTTTAGTGGCAAATATTTGTAATATGGTGAATATTCCATTTTTGAAAAAATTGAAAAGGCAAATTTTCTAGCGTGGGTCAGTGACCTGTTCACCTAAAAATTACAGTTTAATTTTTTTTTAGGTCGGCTTCGCCTACCCTTAAAACTATCCCCTATATAATCCTATATTATTCGCTAGGTAGAACACTATTAGCTCACTCATACCACCTGGGGGCATATGTATTATCAAGTACAAGTAAACACGCGACAGGAGGGTGGAGGCTGCAGATGCGCGAAAAAGAGTTTGTTGATGTGCAAAAAAGAGTTGTTGATGCGTGTCGTGAGATTTTATTGACATGCGACAGGAGAGTTTGTTGATGCGTGACAGAGTGTGGAGGAAGTAGACACGCGACAGAGAGTTTTTTGATGTGTGACATGGAGATTTTTTTGTTATGCGACTAGATGGCGGAGGTTGTAGACGCGCGATAGAGATTTTTTGATGCACATCAACAAGGTGGTTGACCCACGTCAACAAACCTCATTGACAGGCGTCAACAACCTTGTTGATGCATGTCAATGAGGTTTGTTGATGTGTGTCAACCACCTTGTTGATGCACATCAACCACCTTAATGACGCGCGTCAACAAATCTCTATATCGCGCCTCACCTTTTGTCCCACCACTTAAAAATTAGGTGAAAATTTTTCTGTCAGACCCCCAAAAAATTCACCTTCCCACGAAACCAGTTATGAGGATATTTGCCAGGTATTTTCCACCTCTGATTTCTAAGAGGTCTCTTAAAATGAACCCCGACATTGTATTGCTACCACAATCTTGCTAGGAATTGCATAGCCAAGCTCTGATCTTTTGTGTTATCTCTCTTCTACATGCATCGCATCCGGGCTGCCTTCAAGCTTCCATTTCTCAAGCGCCATCCTCCTGCCACTATTCTTGCATTCCCAATCCCTTGGACTCATATGAACACTCGGAGAAAGAAAAGACAAATTGAGGGGACAAATTACTACACAACTAGATTTACCTCTATTCTGTGAATTCCAAGTTGGATTTGTTGTTTTATTTCCTTCATTCTTACAATTTATCATTGTTACATCATATCAAATAGAGTAGAAATCAATTTCCTTTCATTTGTAAGTAATTAGTTAATTTCCAAGAGGGTTTGAATCTTTCATAGCAACCCCTGGTGACGGATCCTCTTCTTCCCATCCTTGTGGATATGAAGGAGAGAATATATGTAGGAGGTTGTCTACATATCATAGATCATTTGGAAAAGTTCTTGTTTTAAGTTAGTTTAGATTCAATACACTCAACACAAGTGAATAACCACATTGGGTTATCTCGTTTGTTTAGTTTTAGTGTAGAAATATTTTAATTATTTAGAATAGAAGAAAATTGTTGTTTGTGATTGTAATATTTCAGTTTTGTGATTTGTTTAGATTAGTTTCTTTCCAGTAATAGCATAGATTGTTAATTTCATTCAGTTTACATGGACACTTCAAACTAGTTTAACACTTAGATATAAGTTAGGAAAACAAACCATAGGGAATTTATGATACCCATTTATAGCCTCTAAATTTCCCCTTTTCCAACTGGGCTATAAGGAGATCACACTACGAGATCTTAGTCATTGATCCTCCTATCGTTAGCCACACACATTCAACATCGGTTGCTTCGGCACACGATTCCTGGGGTCGAGTGTAGTTGAAGATGATATGTTCATTTTCATTCATACATTGTCCACCATCAAGCTCTGTGCAATGGCAAAACCCTATTTTCTTCCTTCTTTCATTGAACTCTTCTCAAAACCATCTCACATAAAAAACTCTTCACCATTTGACCTCGCTCAAGATATTTAATGCATTTCAGCCACTTCTCCAAGGAATTATTATTGAATAAAACTCTTGAAAACTTCCTCACCATGTCTAGAATATATGCGTTCCTCAAAAATATTGGAGCTTTCTCACCATTCTCAAATTTAATATGGATCCTCCAACAAAAATCACAACAGCTTGATCCTCTCGTTATCTCCTCTCTAGAATATCTACTTCATGAAATGGATCCGTAGCTACTAAGTATCATACATTCCATTCTTTACAGAGTTGAGAATTTAGCTTAGGGAATATGTTTTTCCACTCTCTTCCAAAGATTCTCATTCGAACCATTGGGATAGATGAAAAAAATGTAGCCACGTTTGCTAATATATTTGTAGTGAGGAATGACCTCCTTTCGCACAACACTGCTACACATCGTCATCACATTTGAGATCGCACTCATACTCGAACCTACAACGTGCCTTGAATTCACTTGAAAACAACAATAAGTCTTATGGGTTTTAAGAAAACCATGTTTCATTTTCTCTATTTTATAAAGATCTATAGAAATGCAAAGAATAGTGCTCCTCCTACACATATTTCTTATGTCAAATATCAATAGAAGCAGAGGCTCCCCTCCATCAAGAAATAAAATAAGCATGAAATAGGTGAACTTAGGAAGATATGAACCTCATTCATTTACAATCCCTGACAATAGTGTGCTCCTATTTATGGCGCAAGAAGGGAGTATGATGGATAGGGTGGTGAGAGATTTATTTATAATCCCAAAAACATTTATTCTACCCAAAACCTCACTATCTTTGCATTAATGTACATATGTTATCATGTAGTTATTTTCATTTCAAATTTATGAGAATTTTCTTTATTATTATTTGAAAAAATAATATTTCGATCAAACTTTATTTCTATACTAATATTTCAAACTGAAGAATTTGTGACATCAAGTTAAACAAATTACAAATGAAAAACAACATCACCACACCATTCGGAAACATGAAGACACTACATAAAGTCTAGATGGTTAGTCCATGTAAATACATCTATAAATTTATCATTATCATGGTTTAGAAAAATGGATTTGCATATAAGACATGATAGCTAAACATGTGAATACATGCTTATCACCCTCTTGAAAATCTCCATGCTTTTGTTTATTAGATCGCTAAAAGTAGCATACTCTATAGTCTTCACCTTTGTTTAAGTATTTATTATTATTTGTACCTTTTAACCAATAAGACATGTTTTGTAATGCCCACATTTTTATAGCCTCAGTTATCTGTTGACTTCTTTATTCATAGACATGATTTGACAGGGTTTGATATATTTTGGACATTATGCTACACGTTATTTGATCTTTATGAACATGTATGATGATTTGGGCGCGTAGTGCCAATTTAGCTTTGATTAGCATGATGAAACATTTCATTTGATGTTGAGGATACTAACATATTTTCTATGATATTTGGAACCATTTGATTTATGTTGGATATTTAGTTTAGTCGCATGTGTTTATTTTATAGAGTATTCGATTTCTTGATGAGGACACATGATGGCATGGTAATATACCATTTATATGTATTGCAATGGATAACGTATGAGGAATTGTGTGAGATTGTGCATGTTTCACATTTATGATTCCATGTTGATGTCGTGATATCATAAATTTGCATGTTTAGACTTGATCGTTTATAGAGTAGATGGTTTACACTTGTATTAGACAAATGCATTTAATGTGTGCATTGAGTGTGCAGGTGACAGGTCAGAGGAGAACGTGGGTTTTAGGGTGGCTACGCAAATTATGCACAAGCAGCCCACGAGGCTAAGTCCTAACCATGTTAGTTATATGAGGCCTTAGTGTTTGTTTGTACTATTTGGGCACCATGAGTGACCCCTTAGTGTAATGTTGAATGTCATGTAAAATTAATTGTTTTTAGGTTGTTTTATTTTGTTAAGTAAACTAGGTTTGGGGACTTAATGGTCCCCACTTGCATTAAGTTTGTATTTGGGTAAGTTGGTGTTTATTAGAGATGATTAGGGTCACATGTGTACCCTTGAGTGGGTCCCACATCCTATACACTTCTTCCCAAATGTGCCAAAACTGAATTTATGGCATTTTATGTGACCCCTTTGGTTTTGGGAGTTCACTTAGCATGAAAATAATCCCTTGAACCCTACTTATTAGGTAGGGTGGCTTAATTTTAAGCCATAGATGGAGTTTCCCTCCCATTTTTCTTCTCTTTATCACCATCCATGTAAGATGGATTGGTATGTGCGCTTTGTAAAAATTTGCACAAACTTATTTTATTTTCTTTTTGGGTTATTTGGGAGAAGAGTGCTAAAATTGAGTTTATCTTTTCTTCATTTTATTTTTGGGAATCTTTGACTTGGAGGGAAGAGAGGGGTGACTCACTTCACCCCCTCATTGATGAGGAATTTTTTTGGCTTTTCTTCAAATTATCCCTCGTGGGGGAGAAAGAGAACTTTTTTTTAGCTTTTTCTTAGTGCTTGGAGACTTTTTTGGAGCTACAGTTTTCTTGGATAAAATAAGTGGGAAAATCTTAGAGTGTTGGAGATATTTTGGTGGTAGGATTTTGATCTCGTTCTATGTTTTATGTCATGTTAGATCTTATCTTTTCTTATAGTTGAAATGTTTGTTTTGTTGCATGTTTTGTATATTGCTTTGGGTATGTTAATTGTCATTTTCTCCATTCACCATATGGCTTGATGGATTTTGGAGTTTTATGGGGAAGAGGGAGGGATTTTCCCTCTTACACCTCATGCTTTGGTGTGCAAGCCATGTAGGTTCTTTTCACTCCCCTCATATGGTTTGATGTGGGGAAGGTGGTTCATATGGTTTGAACCCCCTTCCCCATTCTTGGAGAGGAAACCCAATGGGTTTGAAAATTCTCCCAAGAAGGATTTAGGCGAATGGGTGGAGCAATAAGGAGGGTTTGTTGTCTTGGAGGAATAAGGAGGTTGTGAAGAAATTGTTAGTGTGCATCCTATGGTTGGACCACACCTTTGGCACTTTTGGGTATCTCATATTCTCTTCCCCATTTGTGAGGATGAATATGGTTTTCTCCTCCTTTATTTTGTTTGCTAAATATTTTGTTTTCTTTAGTGCATGGACTTTTCTTGTATGTGAATATGTTTTTGTTCATGTCTCCCTAAATCTTTTGCACATTTGTGGAAGCTAGCTCTCTCTCCCATGGGCTTGGGGGAGGATAACATGTCTTCCAACCTTAGAAAGACATGTAATGATGCCTATAGGTTGGGTGGTAAAACAAGCCTTTCTCTTGGTGTTGTTCTCTTGGAAAAGCATTCAAAGTTGGAGCTCATGTTTGGAAGATGGTTGGAATTTCTTGTCATCGTGGCTCCTCATTGTTTTTTCCAAATTTTGTGAACACTACTCTCATTGTAATTTCTTGAGTATGGCTATGTGAAGGGTTTTCCTTTCCTTGTAGAGTTTCTATTTTGTGATTTGGGATGGATTGTAAACTAGTGTCACATTTGTTGTGTAACCTTCCTTCAATCTTGGAAAGGAGACTTGTAATGTGGTTTCTTGAGTAGTTTTTGTATTTTGGAAATATATTGCATATGTGAGCTTAAACTCCTTGGAAATGAAATCTTGTAAAATAGATTATTATTTTAATATCAATTTTTTGGAACTCCATTTGAAAGGAAAATTTGTTTATTGGAAATATGTTCTTCCACAAAAAAAAACATATTTTGATGTTATTAGCACTAAAAGAAAATGTGTTTTCTTCCTCGTTATATCTCCCTCTTGTAGAAATCTGTAGTATTTAATTAGTTATTACATTTGAAGTAAATTTAGTGTAATATGGAGTTGGGGATTATTTTAAATGGAAATATTTTCATTCTTATAAAATATCTCTTCTTGCAAATTTTGGTAGCATTATACAATGAAATGAAATCATTTTTTTACTTTCTTTCCCCATGTGGAACTTAAACAATGATCCTATTAGGGAATCCAATATGAATGTGTTTTCTTCTTCACTAATTTTTAAGCTTATTCCAATACCCTCTCTTCTCATTTGAAATACTTGTTACTGACTCTTGTATCTCATAAATATGTAAATCATTTTAACATAAATAGATATTGAAAACTTCTAAGTTTCATACTTCACAAAGATAGCAAAATAAGATCGGTATTTTACAACTTGAAATGGTTAACATTATATGTAATATAACTATGTTAAAAATATATTAAATACAATTGTAGTCTAACAATATACTATGTTACACCCATACATAGTTACATATTAATTTGTTTATTAATATAGTTATCTATATTACACTATAATAAATTAAGATATATTATAACATATTAATATGTATTATAATTTATTAATATGTATTATAATATATAATATAATATATTAATTATATATATAATAGAGTGTGTATTAATAAATATTTATCATAACAAAAAAACAAGAAAAAAATTGAAATTAAACTAAAGATTTCGGTGGAAAGTGTTTTGATTTAAGTTTTTAAACAAAGAAAAAATGAAAAATGGGGAGGGGTTGAACCCTCCCCAATGCCACGCACCCAAGCAAGGTCCTCCATCGGTTCCCACGCCTCTGTCCACTCCCCCAAACCTGCACAAGCCCACTCCTTTCACCGCCCACTCCACTATCCCTACTACCCAAATACCACACATCCCTTCCTCCAAACCTTCTCACCCCAAACCCCTCTCCAATCTACCGCCCATAATGCTCCAAATCCATGGGTTCAATAAACAACTGCGGATTTTCACGTTTGGGTTTTATTTGAATACAATTTTTACCTATTATTTGATGTGTGTGTGTGTGTGTGTGTGTGTGTGCGTGTGTGTGCGCGCATAAGGAAGATTTGTCTTCATCTTACCAAAAAAACAATGTGGGTATAAAAGATATATCCAATCGAGGAGATCTTAGTTATGGAAGCATACAAAGAAAAGATAATAATATAACGATAATGAGATCCTTCTAATCAAAAGATAAATTCCATGAATCCATCTTTCCCTTAGCTCCTCCACAACCTGCATATGCAAATGAAAAAACAAAAAAATGAGAAGAGGAAAATGAAGGAAAAGAAACCATTAAGTTGAGTTAGGAAAATTTAGGAAAAATTCAAATCAAGGAAAAGATTTGATTAATCCTAGGGACCATATGTAACCCTAGACACTTTTAATTCATGGGGAATTTAATAGGAATGAGAAATAAAATAAAAGGAGGGTGAGTGGGGACTAATTAAATAAAAAGTGGGTGTAACTTCCCAAGTGACCCTAACAAATATTTAGTAGGGTAAACCAAGATAGTGGAAATAAATAAATAATTAATTTGGGAATCGGAAAGTAGTTAATTAATTTGGGTTAATCAAATTAATATGAAATAATTATTAATGGAAATCGGTTAAGCAAAACATTAGGATTAATTGTTCACTTTATAAAAAAAATTGACCCATATTTTTAGTTACATTTTGGTGTGGTTTATAGTTTCCCAGGGTAGGGCATTACATTTGGTATCAGAGCGATGGTTCACACACACGGACCCTCTGGGTAATTAATTAATTAGATAATAATTATTTAATAATAAAAATAACAATTGAAATGTTTCCACAACCATTATAACTTACTAATCCATTTTCTTACCTCGTACATAGGATGACACCCACGAGATGTCAATCTATTAGAGACTTGGGACGTGGTTCACCTACGCCCGAGCCATAGGCACCTGAGTTTGGTGAAGATCTTAGAGGCCCTTCGGTAGTTGATAGGTGTTGTGAAGCATTGCCTTCCATGACCACATGAGGTGAGAGAGGAGGATATCCAATAAGGAGATGAGGAGCTGATAGGTGAGGATACACACTCAGAGCCACCAGATCCATTACCTTGAGGTTGGAGAGGTCGTGTAGCCCTTCCGTTCACCACGAGAGGGTGGCCTCATACCTTCATAGCCCTTCACATAGTCTTGAGGGACCATTTGGGGATAGACGACCACATTCACCTATTGGACCACAGTGCCAGGATCATGACACAGGGAGTGTGATTATAGATCTTCTTCATTTGCACCCACCTACGTACACTGGATCTACAAATGGATTTTGGGTCAAGTCATGGCTACTTACCCTTGATAGTTTCTTTGGCTTGCACTCTTATGAGAGAAATTTCAAATCCAGGTTCTCCATACACCTCCTCTAAGACGCATCAGGTATTTGGTGGAGGAATGAGGAGCAGAAGCTCCATTTGAATCGAGATACAATGACTTGGGAGTTGTTTGAGGAGCATTTTAGGGCTCGTAATATGTTAGATAATTTCATATAGAAGAGGATCGATGAGTTTCATGGCTTATGATAAGGCTCTGGCATAGTGGCACAGTATGAGAGCAAGTTCTGGATCTTCTGTAGTATGTGGACTACCTGCAGGATGAGAAATTATAGGTTAACAGGTTTATTTAGGGCCAGAATGCAAACATAGTAGGAGCAGTTAGGATGTTATCTCCTCCCACACTTGAGAAGGCCATTGAGAAGGCCTACTTAGATGAGGAGAACATGACCAGGGCACAGGAACACCGAGATAGGAACAAGAGAAAATTATAAGAGAAGATGCAGGCATTTCAAAGTCATAGGTCACGGGTACAGTACCACCCCCTAGAGGAGGATTCTAGCCTCCACCGGTAGTATTGAGGGCTCCACCACATCCACTACATTAGGGCCACCAGCAGCAGAGGGCTAGATATACTTAGAGCTTATAGAGAGGTGACACTAGAGGAGGTTTTGGTGGAGCTAGGGATAGGAGACATAATACTCAACAAGTACATCCATCTCACACGTGGCGGTCTTCTAGGGTGGGTCGATAGATCAGTTCACTAGAGTATAGGAGGGACCCCATCTTAGAGAGGTATAGGAGGATGTTTTATTTATAAGTCCCTTGATCACTATGTGCATATGTGTTTGCAAAACCCACTACCATGGATATGCAGAGAGCTCCTAGATTCGAACAGATAGTGGGTGATGTAAGACACGCCCATCATGTATATGCAAAGTGGTTGATAACCTCCGTGTCGAGAATAAGGAAATAGTTATTGAGACAACATGTACTATCAGGGGTATTTATGTCTCAAGACTCTTTGATTCAGTGTTTTTAGATTATTTTATATCTTCTTCTATAGTGGATCGGTGTGGGCTCATAGGGACTTAGCTTCCAGACAATTGGCGGAGTTGATTTTTCCTTTGGGGCCAAACTCGTTGTGGACTCGTATGTAGAGAGTTACGTAAAGTAACTAGATTTAGTAGTCTTCTCCACTACACTTGACCTCTAACTTATTCCTCTAGGATCCTATCAGGTAGTTTTGGGTATGGATTAGCTCGAGACTCATCGAGCCAAGGTAGATTGGAGGAATAAGGTCGTTGAGTGTTAGGAAGATCTTATGAGCGATGTGGTGATTTCAGGTATGCAGAGGCCTATCTCTTTGCACATTATCTTGGCTAAGCAACTCAAGCTGAACATGCGCATAAAGGTTGTCAATTATTTTATATCACCATCAATGATCGATTAGAGATCACTACGCAGCATTCACCCTTAGATGATCATGTAGTTTTGAGGAGAATGCAGATGTGTTTCTAGGTGAGCAAAGCAAGGGTTACCACCCTGCAGAGAGGTGGATTTCACCATTGATTTAATGTTAGGATCCACACCGCTTCTAGTGTACCCTATCCGATGACGACTCCTCGAGCTACATGAGCACAAGATACACTTAGAGGAGTTGTTGGAGAAGGGTCTCATTCGCTCTAGTGTATATCCTTGGGGGCCAGTCATATTTGTGAAGAAGGATGGTTCTCTCAGACTTTGTGTAGAATTCAGAAAACTCAACAAAGTCATAATAAAGAACCGTTATCCACTCCCTAGGATTGATGAATAGTTCAATCTGATGCGGGGAGTGAGAGTGTTCTCAAAAATTGATCTCAAGTTAGGGTATCATTAGTTGCGCATATCAGATGAATATATTCATAAGATAGCTTTCTGCACATGTTATGGGGATTATGAGTTCACAGTTGTTCCTTTTGGATTGACTAATGCCCAAGCTTTCTTCATGATTCTCATGAATGAAGTATTTAGGACCTTTATGGATTGCTTTTTCTTAGTGTTCCTCGATTATATATTGATTTATTCTTGTTCTGAGGAGGAACACGAGGAGAATTTGATACATGTACTACAGGTTTTGAGAGAGCAGAAAATGTTTGGGAACTTGGAAAAATATAGCTTCTTCAAGACATAGATTCAGTACTTGGGACACATCATATTAGGTGAGGGTATCTTAGTAGAACCCTCTAAGATACATGTTATTATTGATTGGCCAAAGTGCCCACATTAGTTACTGAGGTGAGGATTTTCATGGGTTTAGCAGGATATTACCGATTTGTGCAGGATTTTTCTAGGATTGCTCACCCTATTACTTCCCTTTAGATAAAGGGAAGAAGTTTGATTGGTTAGAGAAGTGTGAGTAGGTCTTCTAGTTTCTTAAGGAAAGGTTAACCATGGTGCCTATTTTAGTAGTTCAGACCACTTACGTGAGTATTTTTTGTTTGTATTGATGCATCACTAGAGGGTTTGGGAGCAGTTCTTATGTAGGAGCATCAAGTTATTTCCTTTGAGTCATGTAAGCTCAAATATTATGAGCTTAACTATCCTACTCATGACTTAGAGCTTGCATAGTTGTTCATGCTCTTATACATTAGCGTCATTTCCTTTTGGGTAAACATTTCATTTTGAGGAGAGATCATTATAGCTTACAATATATCTTCTCACAGCCAAACCTCAATGCTCGCCAGTGGCATTAGATGGAGTTCCTATGTGAGTATGACATGGAGGTGCAATATATCAAAGGAAAGGAAAATTTCGTTGTAGATGCACTTAGTGCATGATGACATGTGTTTGCATTATTGACACTACAGTTAGACTTCAGAGGAAGGATTCTTTAGTATCTTCCGTGATGATAGGTTTTATGAGGGTGCTAGACAAATGTTAAAGTCAAGTGATGTTCATTAGAAGACAGATATTCATGGTGCATTTTAGAGGCAAGTGGTTAACTTCAATTCCATAGGTACATCTATGTGCCTAAGATAGGTGATTTACATAGCTTCATACTTATAAAGGCTCATCGAGATCCATATACAACACATCTAGGAGTGAAGAAAATGCACGTTGATACGAGGGAGTTATATTATTGGCCTAGTTTTCGATGGGACATAGCAGATTTTGTAGCACGTTTCCTTGAGTTCCGGAGGGTCAAGCAGAGCATTCTCACCCCGTGGGAATTTTACATCCTCATGACATTCCCAAGTGGAAATTGAATGTGATCTCCATGGATTTCATAGTAGTAATCCCTATGTCTTCTTATCATCATGATGCTATTATGGTCACTGTGGATAAGTTGACCAAGGTTACGCATTTCTCAACCAAGGTCATGTATAATGCACAGGACATCACCAAAGTGTTTATGGAGGAGATTTTTAGATTGCATGGGATTATGAAGACCATCATCAATGACAGGGATACCATTTACACATCACTTTTTGGACTTCCTTTTAGACCGCTTTGGGTACTCATATCAATTTTTTCTCAGCATACCATCCAAAGACAGATGGACAGAAAAAGAGGGTTAATTAGGTACTAGAGGACATGTTGAGGATGTATGTGATTGACCAGTAGAAGAAGTGGGAAAGTTATCTACATTTAGTTTAGTTTACATACAATAATAGCTATCATAGTTCCATTGGTATGGCTCCCTACCAGGATTTTTATGGTCAACCTTGCAGACACCTCTGATTTGGGATAGACTAGATGACATGATTATTTTGGGACTAGCTTACCTATGGACTTAGAGCAATAGGTTGTTCCGATTAGATAACATCTTAAGCAGGATAGAGCACGCCATAAGACATATGCGGACACCAAGAGGACTGATTGTCACTTCTCAGTGGGTGAAAAAGTCTTCTTGATAGTTTATCCACATAAGAGCCCAATCTACTATGGAAAGGGTTCTAAGCTATAACATTGTTTTGTGGGGCCTTTTAATATTTTAGAGGTCATCAATATAGTTGCCTATTACCTAGCTTTTCCACAAAGCCTTACACGGTCCCATGATGTATTTCATGTTTCTCTACTACGTAGATATGTACTTGATGTCTCTCATGTTTTGGATTCGTCGGCATTACAGGTAAAGGATGGAGGACAGTGGAGACTGGAGCCCGTATGTATACTAGAGCACTAGAGGTTCTCCCTTTAGGGTCGAGAATTGGACCAAGTTAGAGTGCATTGAGACAAATATGATGAGACAACAACTACTTGGGAGGATGTAACATCATTGAGGGATAGATATCCATATCTCTTCCAGTAACTTCAAGGAGGAATTCTAATTTTAGGAGAGGGGGATGTAGTGCCCACATTTTTATAGCCTCAATTATTTGTTGAATTTTTTTATTCATAGACATGATTTGATATATTTTGTACATTATTCTATGTTATTTGATCTTCTTGGACATGTATGGTGATTTGGGTGCGTAACACCAATTTAACTTTGATTAGCATGATGACACATTTCATTTTATGTTGAGGATACTAACATATTTTCTATGATATTTGGACCCATTTGATTTATGTTGGATAATTAGTTTAGTCACATGTCTTGATTTTACATAGTATTCGATTTAATGATGGGGACACATGATGGCATGGTGATATGACATTTATATGTATTGCAATGGCTAACCTATGATGAATTGTGTGAGATTTTACATGTTTCACATTTATGATTCCATGTTGATGTTATGATATCATAAATTTGAATGTTTATACTTGATCTTTTATAGAGTAGATGGTCTACACTTGTATTGGGCATATGCATTTAATGTGTGCATTGAGTGTGCAAGTGATAGGTTATAAGAGAACATGGGTTTCGGGAGGCTATGTAAATTGTACACAAACGACCCACGGGGATAATCCGAACCATGTTACTTATATGAGGCCTTGTGTTTGTTTGTATTATTTGGGCACCATGAGTAACCCCTTAGTTGTAATGTTGAATGTCATGTAAAATTAATTGTGTTTAGATTGTTTTATTTTGTTAAGTAAACTAGGTTTGGGGACTTAATGGTCCCCACTTGCATTAAGTTTGTATTTGGGTAAGTTGGTGTTTATTAGAGAGGATTAGGGTCACATGTGTAGCCTTGAGGGCCCCACATCCTATACACTTGTTCCAGATGTGCCAAACCCAAATTTATGGCATTTTATGTGACCCCTTTTAGTTTTGGGAGTTCACTTAGCATGAAAATAAGCCCTTGGACCCTACCTATTAGCTAGGGGGCTTAATTTCAAGTCATTTTGCCTCTCTTTTATCACCATCCATGTAATATGGATTGGTACGTGTGCTTTGTAAAAATTTGCACAAACTTTTTTTATTTTCTTTTTGGGCAATTTGGGAGAAGAGTGTTAAATGTGCTGATCTAGAAAATCATTCTCACTTGGGTGAACATCGAGACTGCCAGCCACCAACAACTCCAAATGATAGAGGGCTTAGGACCTCAGATGCAACTATAGATTCTAGATACGGGCAGAGAAAATAAATCTGTAAAGAAAGAAAATAGATCTCGTAAGATGGAAACATATAAGATTAGATGATGATATATGGGGACTGCCTGACAAAGTAGATCCGGGAAGCGTTAACTTCCTCGGTGGTTATGTCAATCCCCGTGTTCATAATAAAATAACGAATATCAAATGATAAGATGACATGCCAAAAACTATAAAAAAATGCAATATGTTGAAGAAAAATATAAATATGATACCAAATTAGTATCCTGACAGAACAACCGATTGATCATTAGGTTGGCGATATGAAACTGGTAGAGCTCCGCTTCCAAATACTCCACAATATGATGCAAAATTTCACAGATAAATGAATTTAAGCTTCAGAATTTCCAGAATTTTCTCCTCAATTTCTTTGTTCCTCCTCTGAGGGGGAAAAGACTCATATTTATAATTTGAATTTGGATTAAGATAGAGGATTAACGAATAACCATAATTTGCAAAAGAAATTTTGATTAAGAGAACATAATGAAGAGTGGATTTGATGGTGGGGTTCATGATGTGAGAAAAGGAAAAGATGTGATGTGGAGTGGGGACACGGTTAGGTGCAATAGTGAAGTCATGTGCTCACTTTACACTATTGATTTTTTGGATTTATTGTCGGAGAGGAGATTTTTGAATTATTGATTTATGGGTGGGGTTCATATTTTAATAATTTGAAGGGATTGAATTTTTAGGTGGGAATTTGATTTTGACTTAAGTGGGGAACATGTGGGACTGGGTAGGTGAAATAAAGATTTCATTTTTAAAAGGTGTCGGATGGGTGCATTTTGAATTAAATAATTTATGAGAGATGGGGGATGATTCCAAAAATTGAATTATCAAATGGGTCCATATGAAGCCCATTGATAATTAATCAAATAATATGAACAAATAGATAGGATTTTATTTAATTTAAGATAAAGAGAAGTGGAGATGGAAATTGTGTGAATATAAGATGTTGGAGGGGCGCTATACCAAAAATAGGTGTCTACAAAAAGTGATTTTATTTTTCTCCATTTTATTTTGGGAATCTTTGACTTGGAGGGAAGAGAGGGGTCACACATTTCACCCCCTCATTAGTGATGAAATTTGTTGGCTTTTCTTCAAATTCTCCCTCATGGGGAAGAAAGAGAACTTTTTAAGCTTTTTCTTGGTGCTTGGAGACTTTTTGGAGCTAGATTTTGCTTGCATAAAAGAAGTGGGAAAAGTGTTGGAGAGATTTTGAGGTATGCTTTTGATCTCATTCTATGTTTTATGTCATGTTAGATCTTAGATTTTATTATAGTTGAAATGTGTGTTGTATTGCATGTTTTTATACTACTTGAGGTATGTTTATTGTCATTTTCTCCATCCATCATATGGCTTGATGGATCTTGGAGTTTTATGGGGGAAGAGGGAGAGATTTTCCCTCTTAAACATCATGGCTTGATGGGCAAGCCATGTAAGTTCTTCTCACTCCCTCATATGGTATGAGGTGGAGAGGTGTTTAATGTTGTTTGAACCCCCTTCCCCATTATTGGAGAGGAAACCCAATGGATTTGAAAACCCTCCCAAGAAGGATTTAGGCAAATGGGTTGAGAAATAAGGAGGGTTTATTTTCTTGGAGGAATAAGAAGGTTGTGAAGAAATTGTTAGTGTGCATCCTATGGTGTGACCACACCTTTGACACTTTTAGGTATCTCATCTTCTCTTCCCCATTTGTGAGGATTAATATTGTTTTCTCCTCCTTTCTTTTGTTTGATAAATGTTGTGTTTTCTTTAGTGCATGGAGTTGTCTTGTATGTGAATATGTTGTTGTTCATGTCTCCCTAAATCTTGTGCACATTTGTGGAACCTATCTCTCTCTCCCATAGGCTTGGGGGAGGCTAACATGTCTTCCAAAGTTGGAAGGACATGTAATGATGCCTATAGGTTGGGTGGTAAAACAAGCCTTTATCTTGGTGTTGGTCTCTTGAGAAAGTATTCAAAGTTGGAGCTCAAGTTTGGAAGATGGTTGGAATTTCTTGTCATCATGGTTCCTCATTGTTTTCTCAAAATTTTGTGAACACTACTCTCATTGTAACTTCATGAGTATGGCTATGTGAAGGGTTTTCCTTGCCTTGTAGAGTTTCTATTTTCTGATTTGGGAAGACTTGTAAACAATTGTCACATTTGTTGTGTAAACTTCCTTCAATATTGGAAAGGAGACTTGTAATGTGGTTTCCTGAGTAGCTTAAGTATTTTGTAAAAATATTGCATATGTGAGCTTAAGCTCCTTGGAAATTAAATCTTGTAAAATAGATGATTCTTTTAATATGAATTTTTTGGAACTTCATTTGAACGAAAAATTTGTTTATTGGAAATTTGTTCTTCCACAAAAAAGCATATTGTGATATTATTAGGACTAAAAGAAAATGTGTTTTCTTCCTCATCATATCTCCCTCTTGTAGAAATTTTTAGTATTTAATTAGTCATTACAATTGAAGGAAATTTAGTGTAATATGGAGTTGGAGTATTTTTTAAATGGAAATATTGTCATTCTTATAAAAGATCTCTTCTTGCAAATTTTGGTAGCATTATACAATGAAATGAAATCAGTTTTTTTTTACTTTCTTTCCCCATGTGAAACTTAATAAATTATTATATTAGGAATCCAATATGAATGTGTTTTCTTCCTCACTAATTTTTAAGCTTATTCCAATACCCTCTCTTCTCATTTGAAATACTTGTTACATTTCTTTTATCTCAAAAATATGTAAATCATTTTAACATAAATAGATATTGAAAATTTTTAAGTTCCATACTTCACAAAGATAGCAAAACAAGATCTCGGTATTTACAACTTGAAATAGTTAACATTGTATGTAATATAACTATGTTAAAAATATATTAAATACAATTGTATTCTAACAATATACTATGTTACATCCATACGTAGTTACATATTAATTTGTATACTAATATAGTTATCTATATTTCACTATAATAAATTAAGATATATTATAGCATATTGATATGTATTCTAATTTATTAATATGTATTATAATATATAATATGACATATATATATATATATATATATATATATATATATATATATATATATATATATATATATATATATATAATATATATATATATATATATATATATATATATATATACATATATACACCGTGTATTAATAAATATTTATAATAACAATTTTTTGAAATTAAACTAAAGATTTTGGTGGAAAGTGTTTTGATTTAAGTTTTGAACAAAGAAAAAATTAAATATGGGAGGTTTCGAACCCTCCCCAACCCCACGCACCCTACCGTGTTGTTCTCCACTAGTTAACACGCCTTGTCCACTCCCCAAAACCAAATTCTATCCGCAGGCCCACCCTTTCTTTCACCGCCCACTCCCCTATCCCTACTCCCCAATCCCACACATACCTTCCTCCAAACCCTCTCACCCAAAACCCTTCTCCAATCACTACCCACAATGATGCAAATCCATGGCTTCCATAAACAATCATGCGGATTTTCACGTTTGGGTTTTATTTGAGTTCAAATTTTCCCTATTATTTGTTTTATATAAATAAAAAGTGTGTGTGTGTGTGTGTGTGTGTGTGTGTGTGTGTGTGTGTGTGTGTGTGTGTGTGTGTGTGTGTGTGTGTGTGTGTGTGTGTGTGCGTGTGTGTGCGTGTGTGTGTGTGCTGTGTGTGTGCGTGCACAAGCGCGCGCGCAAGGCGCATAAGTCATATTTTCCTTTATCTTACCAAAAAAATTAACAATGTGGGTATAAAAGATATACCCATTATGAGGAGATCTCGCTATGGAAGCATACCAAAAAAAAAATAATATAACAATAATGAAATCCTTCTCATCAAAAGAAAAACTCCATGAATCAATATCTCCTTAGCTCCTCCAGCAAAACACAAAAAAATGAGAAGAGGAAAAGGAAGGAAAAGAAAACATTAGGTTGACTTAGGGAAATTTTAGGGCAAGATTCAAATCAAGGGAAAATATTTGATTAATCCTAGGGTCTATATGTAACCCTACACATTTTTAAGTCCAAGGAATTTAATGGGAATGAGAAATAAAATGAAAGGAGGGTGAGTGGGGCCTAATTAAACAAAAAGGGGGTGTAAATTCTAAGTGAACCTAAGTAAATGTTTAGTAGGGTAAACCAAGCTAGTGGAAATAAATAAATAATTAATTTGGGAATCAAGCAAGTAGTTAATTAATTTGGGTTAATCAATTAATATGAAATAATTATTAATGTAAATTGGTTAAACAAAACATTAGGATTAATTGTTCACTTTATAAAAAAAATTACCCAAATTTTTAGTTACATTTTGGTGTGGTTTATAGAAATGGGCATTACATGTTTACCATTTTTATAAAAAATATATATACTTCTCACACTAATAAATTTGAACAATTTTAAAGAAAATAATTATAAAAATCCATTTATCTTTAATTTGATCGTACGTAAGTCTACATGTTATTACAACCTTAAAGGAAATCGAAGAAAAAAAGATGTCGGAGCATTTATTACAAAATATCTGTCATATAAGTTATACTTTATAAAACATCTACGATAAAATTTGTTTGATAGCCCACTCATGCTTTCCATTTGTGTTCTCATGCATGGTTTCATAGTCATATACCAACTTGATGCCCTCCTCTCGTATATTTCACATTGAAGCTCTACATGCATGAGCTCTCGATAAACATCTTCAAATGAATCTTAAGTCATAACGTAGCTCACTTTAATGGTGGACCAAAAAACTTTAATTTTTAGAAAGCAAGAGAAAAATCAGCTTTTTCGCAAAACCGATGGTGAGAAGGCATGCTGATATTTTGTCTTGAAGGCCGAAGGAGTGGTGGCAAAAGACGCCACTAAACTATGCTCCAAATGCATCTATCTTTCATTTCTCTCACAAGCCTATGCCTAGTGCCCCTTTTATATTAAATTGCCCAAAAAATTCCAAAATCACTACAATATTATTCAATCGATTCTCTCTCTTAAATAGATCAAGTGGACGAGTATAGTAGACAATGAAACATTATGAAGACTCTTTCTTATATGAGGTCCAGTGATGTCAATATCAAACTCCGCATCCAATTAACCCACACGCCATCAAAATAAATTTTGAGTAACCATCATTTTGGAGTTTGAAATTGTAATTTTTATTTAAAATATTCATTTCACAGGATCGATTTAAAGGTTTTAAATTTATAAACTATTTATGTGGATGAAATGAGTAGATAATAGATATCTTGATTTGCTAAAGAGATTAATATACTAAATTTCTCAACAAATTAGAATGCATTAAGAGACTTCATGGGATTTGGGACGATTATCCCCTTCTTAAAAACTTCCTAGAGTAGGGAAACTTCCTGGTGTACCTTCTTTTCCTCATGTTTATCTTTAGATATTTTTTTCAATGGTCCTAGTGGAATTGAATTGAGATTTGGTCACAATGTTTCTTTCTTTGAGGAGTGACCACATTACCCTATGTTTCATTGAGTTTTTAAGAACACTATTATGAATAACATCAAGTGAAACGGATGGTTTCTCTTTTTTACATATATTATGACTCTCATGAAGGATACCCAACCACCTTTCTTGAATCCAGAGTAATTTTGAATGAAATATGATTCAGGATGCTTATTTACCTTATTGCTCATATTTGTCCTATCGAAATGATGATTTATTGATTCGTCACACATGATGGATTCAATTACCTTGATAGCTTGATTATCTCACTTCAAATTACTTCTCTAAGAGATGCCATCAAATTCAGGATACGATGACCTCAACTTTATCCATGAGTTTCTCATTTCAATTTTGATCATGATAGCACCCATTTTCACTACACAACCATTTCTTTGACCAACATATCATCTCGAGCCAAAACATTCCTATAACATTTAAAAATTATTACTCAATTTCCTCCTTGTGGAAACAAACAAAATTTTTGAGATGAAAGGATTGACCTCTCGCTGAATGGAACTTGACGTGTAGAAGATCCTGCTCTTTTCAGTTCAAAACCATTATCTCATAAGCGCTAATTAACCATTGTCGATTTAAAAATGTTAATAATGGGGAGTCTAAGTCAGACTGGCGACCTATTTGTCAATATATATATATATATATATATATATATATATATAATTTTCTGTTAGATAAGTATGTATATTATCCGGATATAATGTAATTCTATGGCCTTCATCAGTATGTTTCTTTATTTAAAACCTTTGTCGCATATGTTTGCTGACATGTAAAGGAGTTAGTATTGTTTCATCTTGGGAACTCGGGCTTGATTTTAAGTTTATGTGAAGACTTATGAAAAATGATTCACAACTACACCACTTAATATAAGTGGATAACATGTATATATATTTGTGGCATAAATGGTGATATTTTTTGAAATGTGGCATATGCTAATATAATTGAATAGAGGCATATATATATGTTAGCCAAATGATTTAATAAATACAAATTCCAAACACTCTAAAGATACAACTGCGTGTAAGAAAATAGGAGAGATGGGAAACTTATCCGATTTACGCTTATCTCGGCGCATTTGAATGAGAACAACTAATGAACATGCTAAGTGAGAGTGTTGGAAATGCTAGATATCAATTCTAAAGTCTCAAATTATATGAATTTTGACCTTAATGTTTTCATAAAAAAAGGGAACATTATGAATATAAACCTAGACCTAAAGCGGACAAGATACAAGCTGCTAAGCTTGAATGATTATTAAACTAGCAAATTTTTAGCAAAGTTGGAATGTGTCTACATGGAAAATAATGGAAGGACTATAAGGAATACATGGAAAATTTTATAATGTGGCAAGGTTTTGGGTTTATGGCATTAATTGAGCTAGAATCCTCAGGAATGGTTAGCTTCCCCAAGTAGCCAACCCAAAGACATTGCTATTCCCATTTTTTTCATTTGGTTCATTTCATTTTTTTGTTTTGGCTCTACTATTTTTTGAGGACCATGGAGAATATGGAGTCTCTCCTCCACCGTGCCTCTTTCCTACCATGATAATTATTACAAGTATGGATTTGGGGGTAAATTTTTTCAAAAGAGAAATGTCTCATTTTTATTGTTGTTATTTTGATTCTAGAAGAATACTACATGAAGAAGAAAGAAAATATTATCAAGAGCATGTGAAAACTACTCATGAAGCACCTTCCTTTTCCTTTGTAACACGTTGTTATAATTTGATAATGGTGAACTAGTGTATTTGGTCAATTTTCTTGGAAAACATGGTTATGTAGTTATAATGTTCTTCTACTTAAAATATACTGCCTTGCATGCAAAATATACGAAATGGGTTAAGTTATTTTTGTGTTTTTACTATAGAAGTGAAATGGTATAGTTAGTGTAGAGGATGTGTGAAGAATCAAAAGTTGGGTATGTAATAAATTCAATTATGAGATGGTCCAATATGAATATTAGTCAGATCTAGATATGAAAAATTAAAAGATGAGGTAATATGAACTAGGTATGTTCTGGACCGTTGCATGAAAAATTGATATACAATTATGATATTCATTTTATTTAAGTATATTGCTTGCTTGTAAAACTATAAATTGGGTATAACATTATACTGGATTGTGAATAATAATGGGAATTGGGTTTAGTTTTTTTAATCTAGACAAAGAAATATCGTTTGGTAGTGTTGTTTTTCTAGATTGTGAATGATATATGAAACAAACATGGTTATTTTCTTGACTATGATTGAATATCTAATTGGGTATTATTATTTTCAAGATTATAAAAGGAATAAAATATGGGTTTATATTTTTTTCATAATCAGTAAAGTCATCAGATAAATCAGAAGAATTATTTGTTATATGAGTGGTTGTCATTAATGTCACTTCAGTATGTGGTCCAGTGAGCATATTATTTTGATTGGAAACTTGAATGGAAACTAGGTAGTTGTGATTTATATTATTGATCTATTGATGTATATGAAGGGACACTATGGAAAACTTGTGTATGATTATTGAGAAAAACTCACAACTGAGTTGTATTTTGATTTGGATGGTTTGTAAATAAGATGGTTACAAAGGTATAGGAATATTTGTTATGGTCAGTATGGTAATATGCAATATAAAAAGATAAGTTACCCTTCCATTGGATGTGTTTTTATAGGTATATTGTTTTTTGTTAATTGGCTTTCAACCCTTGGCAGGTAATAAACTTGTTGATTGAAATTTAAAATTAGGTCTGTGACATTGTGGTTTTAGCAATACCCAAAAGGGTCTAAGTGATAAGGACGTTGGAGTTTGGATATAGAGTTGTTTATGTTTATCCTCTATGAAATATATGTGGAATTATTAAGGAATAGCTGGATTCTCTACTTATTCTTTTCTATATTGGTTCATCAAAGTCAGTAAAGGATAATATTGTTTCTTAATTATTTTCGAAGCTACTGAAAATAGTTCTTTCATATTGATCATTACCTTGAAAACTAATGTATTACATGTAAATTATTACAATTGGTAAATATTTTTAAAGTTAAAAATGCATGGAAATGGTTGGAATAGTAGTAGTTAATATGTTTTCTGATTTGAGTAAAAATTAGGAATATTATAGAAATATGGATATGAGTATTTAAGTTATAATACAAAATCATCATGATATGTTGAATGAAACATGTTAATGCAGATTGATAAAAAAGAGATGTTTTGATTAATGCTCAAATCAATAATAGGTTGAATATTAGAGAATTACAAGGTTAACACTTGTATGCTATTATTTTTATAATAATTAAGATATATAAGATAAGGAGGTTGTTTCATGCCAGTTATTATGAACTGACACATGTATATTTTATCTTCTAATGACTGTACAGGTAAATAAGGAAGCCATGAAGTGATTACTTGGGTTGATTATAATACTTATGAATATTTTGGATCATTTGGAAATCATTAGGAAATTCCTTTCTTAATATAAGCTCTTTGAAGTTTGAAATGTCGATTTCATGATGATATCCTAAAATGAGAAAACGGATTAAAACCCTAATGTATAGCTGTAATTATGAAACCTACAGCTCGAGAAGTCTTTTGCAATCTTGTAAAAGTTTGGTATTAAGTAGATTATGAAGACCTATTTATGTTATTGTGTGTATTAGTAGACATTTCCTACATTTATGTTAAAGGATTATAAGTTGTATGATATGTTCCTTTAGTAAATTAGTAATTGGTCTCAAATACCTATATGGTGAAATAATAATGTATTATAAGTTCTTAATGGAACTAATAATATGAGTGGACTGAAATTAAAAGTAACAATGATTGAACCAAATAGGGTAACATAGATTACTATATGAGATGTTAATTTGATTATGAAATAATGAATACTAAACAAAAATAGTAATGATATCATCTTTATTTCATAATAGGAAGATATTGTGATGAAGCAATCATAATCTAATCTTAGTTAATTATAAGGAAGTAAGAATATTAAAAATAATTATTCAAGGGATATTAGTCATTTTGGAGTTAATAAATTAATCCATATGAAGAAAGGATGTTGACATCACTAAAAAGATATCATTTTAGTACACTAAGTCAATTAAATCATTTAACAGTTCCTAACGCTTTTAAAATGGGCTTACTTGCAACAACAACTGAATTAAGATCCAACATAATAAAATTACATAGTTATGGAAACATAAATGATTGAATTGAGAATCCATAATTAATCTTGTATGACCAAAAACCCAATCAATAAGAACAACCAACTCACAAAGAAATAAAGAAGAAATAAAGTAGCTTTAGTAGTAAACCTTAAGAATGAGGTAGATTAAATATAATCTCACATCATCAATCGTCTACTTAGAAATAGTACTGTTATTTCCACCAAATCAAAACACCCTTAGATTTATAAAAATGTGTGTGCTTGAGCTCACGATGTGACTGGGTAACATGGGTGCTATCTCCAAGTTGTGGGACTTGATACTTGAGATAGACCCCTAGAGAAAGTTGTTTCTTTCTCTTAAACTACCTGCCACAATCTACTCTAATGTAGGAAAAAATATCTTATCCTAATATAAATTTCCAAGGGACCAGGGAGAGGAGTGACTGAAAAAAAGCCTACACTAAAGTGGTGATACACTAGAAAAGGAGGGAATGAGAATAGCTTTCCAATGTGTGAAAAATGGAAGCAAAGTACATAATAGAGAGGGTGATAACAATTCTCCATAGTCTAGACACTGCATTCACAATAATATTTCATACACACACAATGATAATGAATCCTTACAAGAGCATAAAATAGAAACAATATATTTGCAATGAGGTTGAAGAGGCAAGAAGAATGCAACAAACACATCAAGGGAAGATACATCCACAAACTTGCATCTATTGCTTCAAGATATGCACAATTCAATCTATTACAAAATAAAGTCCTAGATCACCATGAAAGGAGTCCACTACAAGGGCCTACAACACATTGGCTTCACAAAATAAAATGAATGATTTTTCTACTTTTCAAAAACTATCTTCATTTACATCGATCCTTAATTCCAATTCTATAGAGTTTGGGAGAGGGAAGATTGAAATCCCAAAATCTACCTTTCAACCACTTTCAAGAGAAAATAAATGAAGTGTAATGATGGTATGTTTCTTACAAAAGGATCCCCATGTTGTTCCATAACCTGAGCAGTGAAATAATGATTTCCCATGCTCATTAATTACACTCCTAACCACTAACAAAATCACTTTTATGAACTTGGCCAAGTTTTTAGAAACATCACCATCAGTCTTCAACATGTAATTTATGATTTCTTAATCTATGTGCATTGGACTCCTGAGCCATGATTGCAATGGTATCAATTTTATACGATTTTATTTAGAAATGAAAATGTTGTGGCCTCTGAGTGTAAGGGTAGATAATTTTGAGTTGTCAGTGATTTCTTTCAGAATTACTGCAGAATGAGATTTAATTTTTTTGATCTCGGGAGATGTTTATTTTCTTTTTACCCACATACGCTCATTAAAAAAAAATAAGAAATCCAATTTTTGTGGCATGTAGAGGATGTCATGCCCTTTTCGAAAAGTCAAATTTTTGTGAAACTTGAGCTCGGGTCAAAAGTTATGCACATTAGAACTCTCTGTGGGGTCGAGACATTCTTATAATTTAGGCATGGCAGTCCGAATGTCCCATGCTGTCCTCGGGGATGCCTCGAGGCCAAGATTCTCCAACTTGTTCCTATTCCTTCTTTATGTGTGGTGAAATCGACTATTTCGGCCCAACTATCTCTGCAGTTGTCCTCTGTGGGGTGGCTTCGACTAATTTTCTCGCCGCTACACCCACAATGCACGTGGCTCTTCATGCTGGAAATGATCTTAGGTTTGGAGCGCTCGCTTTCCCATGTGGCTTAGGCCAACATTTTCCACTTGATCGAATCAATTTAATCTGGCCCTCGCTACATCTTCCATCAGACCGTGCCGTGTGGCTCGACCACCGAACTTCTTCGCACCACTCACCGTAATTATTTCACTATTTTCAGGGTCCGTATGTCCTAGCTTTCCTAGACATTTTTCTCTTCCTTTTCCACAATGAATTGGTTCTGACCAAATCATCTTTTCAAGAATTTTGGGTACTTTTTTCCCGCCTATCCCACTGGACCGCATGGACAAAATCATTTGCTTTTCTACATTTCTTTAATGCGGCTATTTGCATTTTCTGACGGGGGCTCCTCACCTACTTTGTATCACCTATCTCAGGCCTCTTTCGGGATGTTTTTATCCGCTTACCACATTTTTTGAGCTGCTTTGCAAATTGACGAATTTGGTGATGTGGGGAACTAGTGTTGCAACTGAGCTTGTGTGGCTTGGGATGTTAGGAGCCGAATTATCCGCAATGCACTACCTTCCTTTGAAAATCGGGACTCCAGTATCAGGTGCTCTATGAACCTGTGAACAAACTGCATCGGGTTCTATCTCGCACTCCCCGAACCCTATTCCAAAGCACTAAAATAGGCCGTTGACTTCATTTTTTTGAATTTTTTACAGTATTTTCTCTAACTCCTGGAGTTTTATTTCTGATAGGGAAGTTAGAGAAAATCCAAGGGATCCCTCAAAATGTTATTTTGGGCCTCGAACCATTTCTACTCGCTCAATCCTGAAGAAATTATGCAAGTTATCAAAATTACCTTGGGGGTGAATTTTGGTTAACAATTTGGTGACTTAGCAGGGTTATCTGCTGTGCCACATGAAGTGATCAGTGCCCTTGAAGTATCCATTGGGCATGGATTCTACCCGCAATCTTAAATCTGATCTCAAACCGAGGATCAACATCTCAGTGAGTCATCAAGCAATTTTCTAACTCGGGACTGCTCTATTTACTATTTGTACTTTTATCTTATGAGGTGGAATCTATAAGTTTTTTTTGTGAGAGTGGAAAATTGTTTTTATTTGGAAGCATTTTCCCTCACTTAAATCTATGCAAATCTAATCTTTTGGAGTGAAATGAAGACACCTAACCTACCCCAATATTGATACACTCGATGATTTAATTCTCTCTATGGTCAAAGCAAATTCTCTTTTGAAAGTGTAATGAACTCAGTATACAAGCATACAATAGTAATCATTGGGAGGCTGTTCTCAAGGCACTTAAGGGAAATGAAACCTGAACTAGTAATAACAGATAATGCGACAAGAACTTAGAGGAATTGGGAAACCTGTAGTAATACGTGTGACACGGGTAAAACTTTCCTTCTAGTAAAACAAGCTTGAGGTAAATTCCATTGACTTGATCATGCAATTCTCAAGCATCCCACTCTAGCCATCTCGGGAAGGCATTGCTACCTTTGCATTCATTCATCATATATGGAACACCCCATATGGCATCAAACTTAGGAATGTTTTCCTAACTTTTCATGATTATCATCCCACTTCACTACCAAGTCTCCTTCTTGGAATGTCCTAGCTTTAGCTTTCTTGTCAAAGCTCCTCATGATCAATGTTTGATCCTTTTCCATGGTCTGCACTGCATGTTATCTTGCTTCGTATAATTCCATCATCTCTACATACCTAATTTCCATGGGCTCAACCTCAGCCTAGCTTCTAATCAAGCTTTACGTGAGTTCCTGCTTTCGCTAACTCAAGCGATATAGGTAACATCTGTTTCTTTCCCGTATACAAGTCTTGGATGAGAGTGAACTACCCGTAGACCTCTTTTTGGGTGTGATTCTAATAGTAAATAGACTTTATTTGAGCTCAGTATGCTAGGTCCTCTAATTCTCATCAAGGGTTTCTTCTTAACTGATTTTCAACAAGTTTTTCTCGTGGACTCTGCCTCGCCATTACCGTGGGGATACATAGTTTGATGAATTACTGAGGTATATACAATTCTCGGGACAACTCATTCAAGCGATTTTTGATCCTGCAAAAATGCTATTATTTTGTCTCGATAAGATGGTGACAAGGACTCTGAACCTCATGACTATTTCCTCATAGTAAATTCAAGATGGGTTTGATTTGCTAATACCTCCCTAAGTTCCACCGCCTGAGTCCACTTCGTGAAATAGTCTATCGGCCGTGAAGTATCCACTCAGTGGCCTTCAATTTAATTTCGATTGTTAACTCCTAATGAAGCTCCTAATCCCCATTACATGAATGGCTGATCTACATGAGACTGGGATGAAGAGGTAAGGATTCTAAACCTTCTCTTTTTACCTACTTAAGAACGCACATTTCTTACATTTCGATCCACGAAGTAAAGAATCACTAAACACCGCAGGCCAATAAGTAATCTAGCCTTCATGATTTTGAGAGATGTTACTAGTGGATAAAAGTCACTTCCTACTTCCCCATCGTGGAACTCATGTAATATATTCTCAACTTGACTTATTGGTAGACACCTCAATAACACCCCATTCACATCCTTTCTCGGTCAGGATGTCGTCACGAGCACATATGGGATGGATTACAACATGAAATATATACTCTAGATTTGTTCCATTCGGGAGGGCACAAAACCTATGAGAGATTTAATGCACTACGTCTTGCATCCAACATGGACATGGGTACATCATTAGCTAGTCGTTCTCGATCATTCTATAATAAGTAAGATAACCTTCTTCACTCTATCGACTCATCTGTCATTGGGAAGCCAGTTTCTTCACGTAGAACTCTTCGCTACAGACTGCCACCGGGTCACTTGGATTTCAAAATCATATTCCTTTACCTCGGCAGTGATCCAACTCGCTTCTCTTCTCGCTTAGGATTTTTTTTTAGAGAAATTCCTCACACCAACACGACGACACAAGATTAATATTATTTGCTTCGAGACCAATGCAGCGAATCTTTCAAAACTCCTAACGACAACAAGAATGTGCTTTTCAATAAAAGAATACCTTATTTCATAATCTTCTAGGCTTCTTGACTCGAAGAATGGCATGGGATGTTACTCAAACTTCTCTATTAAGATGTACCAAAGATAGATGAGATTATATGCCTGATCCTCCCAAATCATACAACATAAATTCCTTTCAAAAGTCCGGGTCGATAAGAGTCAGGGCTTGGTGGATATTGCATGCACGATAAGCAGCGTTTCAAAACTTGATTTTCCTTCGCTATCCATTTAAATACAAGATTATTCTTTGAAATCATTGTTAAATGCTTCACAAGAGTGGAAAAATCAGGCACAAATATGCGGAAAATTTTTATCCTTCCCAAGTTGCTTTCGAGATTTCAAATAAGAATCAGAAGCAAGTGTCTCGTGATGGCTTCAACTCTTTCAGATCAATTGGCTTAATCCTTACTTCGACATAATATGGCCTAGGAGTTTTCCCTCTTCGTGAGATAAAGAATACACATTTTTTTGGATTCAAAGACACTCCGAATCTCCTAACATCTCTAAAATACTGGCTTAAAAGTGAAAGACGTACCTGGCCGTATTTTTCGAGAGAACACAAGGATATCATCTAGATATACAAGAATCCATTTTGTTGATTATTCATTTGAATGCTATATCCATAGCTCAATTGAAATGTTGTTCCTTAATCGATTGTACCCAAATGGAATCTTTTTCGGTAAGTTACGTGTGCTCTCCATTTCAGAAGTGAAGGCTATCTCTGACCGATCTTTCTTCCTTCACCATTATTTCCGATTATAGCTCGAGCAGTCATCTAACAACGAAAACCTTCCCGAACTAGCTACTACTGGCGTGATTTGGATCCATCAAGGAAGTGGATAATGATCTTTGAGTTAAACTCTATTGTAGATCATAGAATTCCCACACATAGTCCGATTCTCTCGCGTTTCTCTTCCTTACCGACACCAAATTTCCGTTAAACTCCAACTTGGGACAAGTTCGATAGGTGGGAACACGACACAAATTTCAAATCATATTATTTTTAACTCTTTTCTCATGAGAGGTTTAATGAAAGTATTCACCACCTTTCTTCTCTGCCTAATAGATTCAACTTGGATCTAGCTCAATAAGCAGGTCAGTGCTAACTTTTGGGGTTCGAACATCTTAAACTGTGATAAGTCTGTGCGCCAGACATATGATAATTCTTCGACAAAGTCAACAAATTTAGATTTCTTGTCTAGTATTTACTTTGCCAATTTACAAAATCTTTCCTTCACTTACTAAAAACGTGCTCAATCCTCACCCTTTACGTGAATGTTTTCTTCTTCCTTCTGTGAATCGATCATTTGGGTTGAAGATTAACTCCAAAGTCACAAGACATTTTCGCAATTTGCTAGTCCTTATTGGTAATTCACTTCGTCACCATACTCGTCAGCTCTAACTTCGATCTTGATGTCAGCGTAAAAGTCAACTTCTTCTAGAAAACTTAACAATTTACTAATCATTCTCAAATACTCGCCAACTTGCGGTCCTTATTTTCCACAGCTTGGTTTTTATAAACCACTTTGATAATAGTCGTTTTCAACTTTTTTCACACCGCCTACAACGTCAAATCGCTGCCCCAATCGCCGCAAGTCTATCCTTTGCTTCATTCTTATTTCTTGGGATTGAATCGATGCTAAAAGCTTCAATTATCCTTAATGAAAACCTATACCCATTTTTTTCGTAGTTCTTCAATGACGTTTCAAGAAGATTTTTTCCCACCGATTCATGACACGCCACTATCTCCAAATAATCGAAGTCTTAATACCTCTTTCGTCAAATGCAACCGCTAATCAGTGGTTTCAGCAATACGTAATTG